>OY855908.1:1877500-2272500 GCA_963693305.1 Meandrina meandrites | reverse complement strand
AGCTTTTGATTCTATCGTGTTTTTCCAATATATAATCATCTCAGTCCCAGCAGTTTGCCTTATAAACCACCTTTCACATCTG
The DNA here is from genome assembly GCA_963693305.1 of Meandrina meandrites. NCBI lineage: Eukaryota > Metazoa > Cnidaria > Anthozoa > Scleractinia > Meandrinidae > Meandrina > Meandrina meandrites. Next base: position 2,272,418 of record OY855908.1, on the reverse strand, counting down.
AGAACGGCTGAACCTGCAAAAGAACCATGAAACCTTAAGATATAACATTTAAACTGCTGGGTAATTTCTTTACTTTGGAACCCTTAATATGGTCCAAACGGTGAAAACCATGGAAAAGCTTGGACACCAATTTATTGCATTGAGAATGAGTGCCCAGTGACTTGATTAACACAAATTTACTTACAGGTAGTAAAAATAGTGGAATCATTTTAAAACTTGAAGTTCTCGACGATCTGCATCACAGCATGAAAACATAACTTTACTGTGGTGTAGTGCTATAGTAAAGCTGTTGTAAATTTGGAATTTAATAAGCTTTACGCTACCTTTATATTTTTTAAAGCTGACCTTTAAATCAGCTTTATGCTCATGTTTAAAGCTTGCTTAAAGAGATTGAAACACTTAAGCCACATTTACGCCGGGTTTATGCACGGTAGCGTAAATGTCAGGTTTAACCACCGAACCTTTAATTGATGGCGTAGAGTTGGATGACCAGCTTTAAGGAGATTTAAGTTACCTTTAATTTTCCGTAAATCTCCATTTTCGTGTTGTGCATCTTTTCGGATTGTGTTGTAATCCAGAGAGGTCCCTTGAGAAACTGTTCGCTGAACGTAGAGCCTGGAGAACGCTATTCAAATAGCAAGTATTCCTAGATATATAATGCCTCTTGAATCCATGTTATATTCTAGTGATGACAAACGAGTGAAACGATCAATCGAGGAGAGCAAATTCAAGAGACTTCGTACAAAGCGTGAAAGTAAAAGAGTTACCACAATCTTTCCCGCCAAATTGCAAATGTAATAAAATCTTCCCCAAGCCACTGGCGCAATGTAATTCCCTAACCCTCCCTCCCCAGAATTCCCTTCCCCAGCGAACATCGTAATTAGTTTGTTGTTCTCCGCCATTTATACAGTCGACTCCCAAAAGTAAAAAGAACCTTCAAGGGAAATTGAATATCGGAAGTTGACGACGTTGAGAACAAATGTCCGGAAACAAGGAAAGAACGCTGTTTAGTTACAGAATAGAGAAGTCAAGGGAGTCAAGAGATTTATTGGCATTTTGAAACACTTTGCGACCTTTGCAAAAACCAGCAGAACCTGAACTGAACTGACAAAAGAAAGAAAGGATAAAGTTCACACGGCTGCGTCAAAATATGTTGAATGTTTTGGACTACGGTACACTGCTTGTTTTGACTTGTCACGTATTGACAGACATGGTTCAATTCAAGTTATCCGAAGGTAATGACCTGAAGGGGTCCCTGAAGGGAAACGAAAATTGCTTCGAGTTAGCTGGAGGTTCGAGTTACTGATCGAGGGTTCGAGTTACCGAGGGTAAATTGTAAACATCACGGAATTCCAGGGGAAATTGATTTTGGTTCGAGTTAGCGCGAGATTCGAGTTAGCGAGGGTTCGACTTATCGGGAGTCGACTGTACTTTATCATGTTTATTGCGGTTTCTTGCTCATATTGTAATGAGAATGCTCGGCTATGCACCTAATCAAGCCTGGTTTCCAAGCTCCTCAAGAAAGTGATCCCAAAAAAATTTTCGCCTGTGGCGTAGAGACGTCATATGAGAGGTCATAGTAGAACAATGACACTTTCTTTCATTCGTTGCGGTCATAGATGTCTTTTTGTCTTGTTCACAAATTAACACTGACTGATGATTTCTATTTATACAGGCATGCAGGTTTCAGGACAAAAACGTGGCTAATATTGAAAACAATCACAAGGCAAGCATCCTCGAAAACCGTCGAAAGCCCGGCCCGGTCGGATTAAGTCGCGGGCTAATAATATTTCACACTAAGCAATAACATTAACTTATTAACCCCGGCTAGACACAAAATTGTGCTCAACAGGTTTTTACACAGGCTCATCTTTTGGCGATACCAGTAATATTTCGACTTGTTCAAGCTCATCCTTGTATGTAGCGAAACAAAAACTCTCCAAACGTGTATTTTATTCATATCACATGTTAACATGGGTAAAAGCGAACGAGTGTATTAAAACGTTACAATAACGTTGTGTTACAGGGTCTGGTGAATGAGCATACATCCGTGAACCAAACAGACCAACTCATATTTCACAAGGGCCTATTGAGTCTTAGTTCTCGCGCTCACGCGGCAGACTCTCCGAGCCATTACTCTTGGTCAATTCAGAAATTTGGCCTTATCAATGCTCTGAGAGTAGTGTTACAAGCTATTACAGGGCGAGAATAGACCATGTTTATGTTTACTTTGCCTCGACTGCTTCTCCTTGGCTCCATCCTAATCAAAACATCCACAGCACGTAAGTACTGTCTGTTCAGTATTGATGTAACGAAACGTGCGAGATTCTAGAATCGTTTGACTCGTTTGGAATGATTGATATTATTCTTAACTCCGCAAATGGTTTATATCCTACCAAACCTCCACCCCAGTGCAGGAAGCGGTGCATATCAAAATTATCCTGTCACGAAATACTCGATCGAATCCCACATGCACAAGTATTTACGACAGGCTTTCTCAGTTTTTGTTCATACGGGAGTTGCACACGATGGCCAAAGATAATGACCTTTCATGAACACAGTATAAATTTTTTTCTGCGATCTCTCGTCCACTGGCGTAAACTCTTATTTGCCCGGTTTTTCTGCCATTTTCTCTGGGTTTTCTCCGCTATAGCATTACTAAATTTGCTGCATCAATTTACCTCCATCTTGTTTCTAAATGTTGTTTCTACAAATAATTTGTATGGACATACAATTCAAACAAAGAGGTACTCAGATCAGGTGTAGAAATGAAATATTTTTAATACCAAGGAAAACAATCTTCATTGTGCCGGTAACATCCCGAAATCAGAACAGCAAATTTTTCGAAACAAAACTAAACAGCAAAGAGATAGTGTACTAATCATTAAAGATATAAACTATAGACTACAAAACAGCCATATTTTTTTTGCGTGAGATCAGTAGATCGATCGCGGTTCAGCTGCCATCCTTGCTTGCGGAGAAAGATGTGAATCAGTGATTGCGCAAAACGAAGGAGATGGACGCGAAATGTTAATCCAAGCACAGTGTGTATCGTTGAGTAGATTGGCTATAAAAGGTCGTTTAGATGTCTACTCACAAAACGGAACTGGGGGTGTAACGCAAGTCTCTCCTGGTACCCCTGGCCTCCCCGCCGTAAATAACATTTACAAACAACGTTAATTAATGAGAGTAGACAAACGAACAAGAATTAAAATTCACTTGACTGCGATGTATCCGCTCTGGGTCAAAACAGTCGCGAATTAATTAAAGGTGCTAAACAGCCATATACCTACACCGTTCCTTCTGGAATAAGAGCTAAGCCCATTATCAATAGGGTTTATTATCATTATTATTATCATCATCATCATCCTCATCATCATTATTATTATAAATAGACAATGCATTTAACATGATCGCCTGCAAACAGGTCTCCCTTATGGGACAAATGAGAAATGCCACCGCCGAGCGAGTAGGCTCGATTACGAGCCGCTGTTCGGGGAATGAGCCCGCGCTCCTTCCCTGAAAAGATGGCTGGACGCGTGGATTGACGGCCATTGTTGATTTCCACCAATCAGAAGGTCGCCTGCTCAAATCGTGCAGGCAGAATAAATTATTTTTCTGGATGAGTTTTCAAAACGACGAATGTAGTTTGACAAGGCATGCGTTCGTGTTCATTAGATCAGAGAAGCTGGATAATGGTGAAAATGATTTTGTACTTCAACCAACAGTCAGAACCGGTGGTTATTGCCCGGGGGGGGGGGGGGGGGGAGGAGACTCCCATATGAAAAGAACGGAGATGCTCGTCGTCTCGCTTAGTTAGGGGTATAAATTTCGGATATTGGTCTCGCTTAGGGTGTTGTGGGCAAAATGTCATTATTTTAGCCGTCAAGTTCTCGTTTAGGGCTGCATGCGAAGAAATAACAAAAAAGGAAGAATTTTGATTCGTCGTGTTTACTCGATTCGTTATAAACAAAGTTTTCCATAACATTAATATCTACAGTTCATTGTACTTTTTATATGACTGTATTTTAAACTGGTCTCTTTTAGGGGTCTGCATAAGCTTCGGCCACGCCCAGGTTGGTCTCTTTTAGGGGTTAAATTCAAAATTTCCGACGAGCATCCCCGTCCCTTCCATATGGGAGTCCCCCCCCGGGGGGGTTATTGACATCGTGAAAGAGACGGCGACATTCAAGTCCATTGCCGAGCCATTGCTGTTGCGAGCTGTTGAACAACAACTAGCTTCGCGTCTCTTTAAAACAAACTCTATAGCTATTACGTAGTTAAGTTACAGAAGTTACAGCAGTCTCTTGTGAAGCTGGGTAAAGATAAATATTTAAATGCAAAAAATCATCATCTTTACGAACAAATTTGTTTAAACACTAGATACTCCTTTAGCAATCTAAAATATAAACTCATCGGGTAAGAAGTAAAGGGTAAAGGTATAGTACGTCTGCAGTTTTCAAACGAGAAAACATGTGTTTTGGATGTCATTTCCGGTGATCGGTAACGACGCATAAATTAAAATCTACGTCACAGACACGATCGGCCACTCACGCGTCCAGCTGTCTCTTCTCGGGCAGGGAAGACCGAACACGAGAGGACGGCGGAAATCGAGCCTACCGAGCGAGCCGAAAACTCAAATCAGAAAGCCGAGCGCGTTTTCGAGCCGCCAAAAAAAAAACGAAAGCCGGGCGCGAGATCTTCCGATTTTTTTTTTTTTTTTTTTTTTTGAGCTCTTTACCCGGCACTGGCCACAGCCTGTTCTTAGACTAAGTAGAGAGATCACTTGGTTGAAGTTTATTTTGAAACAATTTTAAAAAAAAACGCTCTATAACGCTAATTTTGATAACGTTATGCCATCGCTTGTTTTATATCAAACAGAGAGGGTAGGTGATCCATGCATTCTCGACATCGCCTTCGTTGTGGATGCGTCCGGGAGCATTGAACCCTACTGGCCCGATGTCCGAAGATTTGTTGCTGGGGTAGTCGACTTAGTGAACGTATCATCCTCGGGAAGTCATGTTGCGTTGATAAAGTTCGGCGCAGACTCAAGAATCGAATTTGGGTTCAATGAAGGGCAAGACAAAAACACAGTTATCAACAGAGTACTTGGACTTTCTGGGCCCGTACCGTTTGCTAACACCCAACTCCACAAGGGGTTGAACGATGCAAATGATAAACTTTTCAATGAGGTGACAAACACTTATGGATACAGACTGGAGTCCAGTGTACGAAAGGTGAGAAAGGCCGCTCTTTTTAATTTTACGATTGTTTTAAATAAACTATGTTTTGTCCGCTTTTATTTTAAGCTTGTTTTGTTATTTGTCTGTTTGCTTTTTACGGAAACAAAAGAAATTCACAATTGACAGATTTCTCACCTACGCACACAGAGCATCGTACGTTTTAGCAATATTCAGATAAGAAAAAATACTAAAGGATCCGGCTCCTGGATTAATAAACTTTTCATGTGATCACATTTGAGCCGGCTCATAACACCAGCGCAAAAAAAAAAAATCACTTTTACTTTTATACTCGACCTTACTATACCTAAGGTCAACATTATAAAGATTGGATTGAGCGTACTGCTTCTATAATAAGCTCCACCTCAAACAGACACATCCCACTTTAAAAATGAAAAGGGTTTCTCTGGTACTTATAAGCGTTCCTTTCTTTGGTTCCAATGCGTTTCCTTATTCCTTTGAACACTATCTATCCTCCAATCTTTCTATGTTAGCTTTGAGTATAGTGTGTTTACTTAAAGTTTGCAGAGTCAAAAACAAATTTAGTTTTTGTTAGTCTTAATATCCCAAATTTTTAATAAGTTTAATTTTAAATCGACTCATTATGCCAACCGCTATCCGACCCGTAATCTGTTTGGGACAGGTCCAGTTCTCACCCGGCGTTAAAACGGATCGTTGGCCGTGTTTTCACGACACCGATTGTCTCGCTTAACATTCCTGAATGTGCTTTGTTTACAGACATCGTTAAGCGACTTAAAAATGATAGGTGTTTTCATGAGTGAGATTTAAGTAACTTGAGGAGGGCAGCAGCGCAACTAAATCAATTTGAATAATGGCGGGAGATGCCGACGAAGCTCCTTCGCTTCTTCTTTTCATTAGTGTGTTTATGAGCTTTATTTGGCGAGAACATTTCCGTATCTCGAGGAATATGTTCCAGTTTGTTTGCAATTTTGTTAGACCAAATCTACTACGACATGGCATGAACATGCGACGAGCGATTTCAGTGGCAAAGCGAGTATCTCTTGCTTTGTGGCGGCTTGCAACAGAAAATTCATACAGGACTTGTTTTTGGAGTTTGAAGATGCAGTTTAGTCTCCTTCGCAGCCGTTAACGTTGTTTGGGCTCGTCACGCAACCATGGTGGGGGAGGAAGCGTTACGTGACGAGCCCAAACAACGGCTGCAAAGGAGATCAGTGTCAGTTTTGGACCAGAACGATTCCAAAATGACTTTTTCGCGGATATGCAGTGCTAATACCAAAGTCCGCGAGAAGGAAAGGCCTATCCGGTCCGGCATCTGGACCGAATCAATCTATCCCAGCGTGAACATAGGCTTGCTTAAATTTTCCCAACTAGAAATCCATGCCGAGGGTAGAAAAGGGTATTTTCGTGACCCGTGATCGGCCCTTTTTATTTACCGTGAAATGTGAAATGGCTATTTTTTCCTCGTGAATCGTGATTTCCATGGTCCACGTGAACCATGATTTTCCAAAATGTTCCCTTGATTTTCCGTGAAGCGTGAAATGCCAGTGTTATAATTTTCCTGGATTGTGAAAGGGCACCTCCACCCCCCCCCCCCCCCCACCCCCGCCGCAACCGCCACCATCTTACTACCCTCAATGTCCCTCAAACCTCTTATATTTTTTTTAGAATAGCTGTTTATTATAATCACTTCTTTCTCATACAGGTTATCCTAATTGTAACCGATGGTGTTCAAACCCCTCCGGGCAGACCTTCCATACCAGCTGATAAACTGAAAGCCAGGGATTTCGAGATTTATTCAGTTGGTGCAGGACAGGCCAGATATCATTTCCGAGAACTAGAGAGGCTTAAAAACAGAGATGTCTTCTTTGTTCCCAACCCCACTGAGCTACCCTCACTGATAAACAAAGTAGCACAGTCAATATGCCCAAGTAAGTAGCCTTGTTGAATTTTAAGGCTGAGTTAATATTATTTCTCACGATCTGTTAAATCAAGCCGTCAGTTGTTACTGAATTACAGTGAATGTATGGGACGAAATAGCGTATCGTGACGTGCACGTCACGCGGCCTCAAACACAGAGGATGGTCTGCCTGTGAGTATACACTCAACGCTCGCAGCTTCACCACTCGAGAATGACTATATTGCACTCGGTAATGGGCTCCTGCGCTCGCTCGCTTTCGCGTTCGTTCCCGCAGATTGTTAAAGCCAAAGGGAGACCTCTCGCAGTCTAATAGTAAGCGAGACAGACGTAGACATATCTTCGATTGCCGAGCCACTTTCAACGGCCGAAATGGTGGTTGGATCATTCTTACCCATTACATGACTACCACGTTTGAAACGAACTCCTCGACTACATGTAGATCATATATATATATATATATATATATATTCTCTAGTTTTAAAAAATGGTTTTCCTCCAACCCATGCCCATCTAATAAGCAGATCGCCTTCCAAGCTTACTGGTTATTTTGAGATTTGTGCATTAAGGCGGGGGTACACCTGAAGCCTGTTTTTCCACCGCTAAACTTGGTTTAATGCGAATATCTCGTCTGCGTTTCAAGTAATCCAGAAGCTCTATGCTCATTTCACAAAGCTATGTTAAGCGGTGTTTTTAAATTTTTTGGTGATTTTTGGGGGTGTTTGGAAAGAGATAGTTTTTCTCAAAGGATTAGTAAAATTTGGAGAAATAAAAAAATATTAAAGATTTAATGTGATTTTAAAATTAGAATTTGAAGTTAAAAATTAGTATATGGACACCCAAACAGTCCCTTGACAACCTGGGGTGCTCTTGCGTGGGGGTCAACTGTCTGTTGGTGTTTCAAAAATAATTTCCTTTCTTCTATCCCTTCCTTAAACCTCTTAAAATTTCACTCAAAATCGGGTATACCCCCACCGGCTTAAAATTGCAAAGACGAAAATAATGCAAACGGCGTAAATTCAAACACGTATTGGCGCCATGAAATAAAGAAAACACAGTAGGTTACTTGCCTGAAAAGTTGAGGACACTCGTGATCTGTCCGAAGTGATGGCGAGGGAGAGAAGGAAGAAATAGCAAGGGTTATTTTAAATCCAATATAGTTTAACACGCCCTCTGACACTGCCCTGTTACCTTATTGGCTAGAATGACCAGTACCTGGTACAACCAGATTTTCACGTGAGGACCATGGGGGGCCTTGCCTTGATATAAATAGCCTGTTCCAGGCGTTCGGTTAGTGGGGAGCAGCGCGAAAAGCGGCGAGCGAAAATGAGGGGACGGATGAGGGGAGAAAGCGAGAAAGCGTTTGTTTTACGATGCTCTGTTTGCGTAGGTGAGAAATCTGTCAATTGTGAATTTCTTTTGCTTCTCGCCTTAGCCCCCTCGTCATTTTTCCGCCGCCGTTCGTCACGCAATCCCGAATTTCGCGCTGCTCCCCACTAACCGAACGCCTGCAACAGGCTATGACATAAATAGCATTATGTCTGTCTATAATATCTGTATTTTTATCTTATTGTTTAAAATATGTAATTTTGTCATTTTTGTTGCCTTGTCAGGAGCTATTGAGACAACGGTAAGTAATTTAACAATATTTTCTCTTCGCTTCAATGTGTTAATGTTCATTTAACAATTTTCGTGCGAATTTCGCCTAACACTTGAATTGGTCGACGAGGCCGTAGGCCGAGTGGGCTAAAATGAGATGATTTCCCGCACGATTGAGCAGGATAATTGTTTTATCATTGAGCAAACTGTCAACCAAAGATATGTTACAGTTTAAGGTACCCTAGTTAGCCTCCGCCATATTCAAAATTACCCTGGAATTGGTCGGAATTATGCAAATTGTAACGGTGAAGCGAAATCGTATTGCATCGCCGCATATTATGTTACTGGAAGCCTGTTTAATAACCATTAGCAGTTTTACGGTAACATTATACCGAAATCCCGTATGTCAACAAAAACCAAACGTATAAAAAAACCAAACGTGTGGCTTCGGACGAATTTACACGAACCAGGTATATCGCAGGATATCTGTCAAATATATATTATATATTACACATAACAACGTCTATTTTTGGGCTGAGGATGAGAGTTTCATTTTTTACGAGGAGCTCCGCCTTTCTTGAGTTAAATTTTACAGTATTTCATTAATACAGTAATTCATTAATTTCGTTTAATTTCATTAAAACGTATCACGAGGCTGTACATGTACGATTTCCGCAGACATTTTTCAACCCTCTGGGAAATCCGGGTCCCGAAATTTGCTGCCAACTGCAAATAGTATTTTGACAGGTCTACAACACCTTTAATAGTTTATTTAAATTAGGGGGCGGTTGGCAGCCGGTTAAATAAATCATTAATATATCAGGCGTTCTTTTTTTCCTTCTCCCTTTTAAAAAAGAACGCTTGATCGCAAGTTAGCTCCCTGTGATGTGTGAAAAAGCATTAAACACAGAGGTTCACAAACCAACTAAGGTTACCAGAACCTGCGGCGGAAACGTAAAAAAACTTTCAACTCTCAGCCTGGGGTATGTTCTTAGCAATAATGTTGGTAAAAACGTTCAACGTTCTTATAAAAAAAATAAGTGTGCCTCTTGCAAATATGGTCCAGGTTCGATTCCCGGACCCAGCGTAGTAATTATGTGGGTTGAGGTTTTTATTAGTTCTCGTCATTGCTACGTTTTTTTTTTTTCGGATACTCCTCCCTACCTGCTTAGAGGATCCGTATGAAAACCAGCTAGCCGGTGCTGATGTAGCCCCCCTGCGCAGACGTTTTAGGGCTCGTCAAGCGTTCCTAAAGACGTCTGCGCAGGAGCCTGGTGCTGCTGTGGCCTTGTCCATGGCCAGAGGCCAACTCTCGTCCCTCAACTCTCATCGACACTTGCTTTGTTCCAGTCGCTAATCCCACTACAGCCACCACACACCGCCCCGCCCCCCCCCCCCCCCATCAACTCCCCTCCCCCCGTCTCCTCCTCTCACCATGAATTTAAAAAATGCCTCCCCATGTGAAGGCCTTTAAAGTTAGCTGTTCTCTGCAAAGGAAGTCAACAGCGCTGTTTTTGTCTTTTTATTTGTTAGGTAATTGGTCCCCCGGGAGAAACTGGATTAGTAGGACTTCAGGTTAGTGACAAAGGGTTTGCTTTTATGCAAAAGTATTAAAATTTATACAGGTTACAAATCGCACGTTGTTGCCAAGTAAAATTTAAAAGAAATTTCTGATATTGACAGATTTTGAAATTTGTCAGTTGGTATAAAAGCAAGTCAAAGCTAATTCACTGGGTGGAATAAAATCTGCAATGATCTTCATTTATCGGCTTTTGCGTTCATTGCTCTTCGCCAGTAGTAGAAAATTTATATTTTTTGCTCATTTTCTCGTCCACTGATATTTTCAGGGGTTGACAGGAGCAAGAGGCACGCGTGGTACAACAGGACCCGAGGGACCGAAGGTTGTTATTTTCAAACAGACTGGCATTTGAACCGATGAAGATAAAAATGAACAAGTGAAAGTTATGGAGGTCGCGTTACTTTCATGTTACTAATTTGAAGAGCTAATGCTGGAAACGTCAGCTTTGCACATGTACCATGGTGGCTAGATTACATGTACCCGTTCAACTAAAAGTTTATAAGTTTCTGGTTTACTTAAATATTTGACGCAGCGAAGCAGTTACAGCTGAATTTTGCCTGTTGCTAACTTGCTTGTTATACCTCTCAGGGTCTTCCTGGGGAAAAAGGTGGAGAAGGGCCAACAGGGGATCCAGGTCGCCCAGGCCCCCCCGGACCTCCCGGGTCAGTCACAGGCCTACCAGTGAGTCGAAATCAAATATTTTCTGATAGAGCTTATGTATAAACAAAGGTCTTCATTATTATAATGCTAAAAGGATCACGAAAGAATTGCATGCACCAAGTAATCAACAAACGCTGTGTCAGCAAGACGACGGAAACTTGTGGAGTGGAACATCATGCATCAATTTTCTCATTTAACGGTTTGGCGGTCAAAAGTTTGATCGTCCGAATAACGGAAGTTCTCCTTTTTATGGTAAACCTCAATAATTGTTCAAATGAGAAGGAACTGCGAAAACCCGACACACATAGCTGAACAAAACATGATAACAGGGGCAACCTTAGGCCGCGTTCTAGGATACTTATTAAATGTAGTCATATAGTAAAGTAGCTATTTTATACTCAAGTAAATATTAGGCCCTCATGCATGTGCCATATAGCGTGGATACGCGTCGTAGGTAACAGCAATTAGTAATTATACAGTAATTAGAGACATTCAATTTTTTAATTTAGAGTATACCATCAGTCAAAGGACCTTTAATTCAAGTCAGCGTAGTTCCTGATTCGCAAGCTGCCAGGGTAAGCCGATTTTCCACCGTTGTTGTTGTTGTTGTTGTTTATTGCATTGGTTAACAACCAAAACGGTGTTGCTAAATAGGATAAAATAGAAATCGTCTGAACAGATCCATTACCATTGTCTCCGTTGAAGTTGGTTCTGTTTTGTTTGTGTTTTTAGCTCGGATTACCTGGACCAGAAGGGGATTTAGGACCTAAAGGATACGAAGTAAGGCTACATTGAGACCCGATTCCAGGTTTTAAACACAGTTTTATGGTCTAAAAGGGCGTGGGCGATGATCTTAAACGTGGTGTTGAAATCATAACGGAACTATTGAAGCACAAAATATCTTGCTTAAATATTTTGCTTAGCGCATTCATTTTCGCCTTGTCTGCATTTTTAAGTTCTTTATTCTTACAACACCAGAGACGCCGTTTTGTGTAATTTACATTTGCCGAAGTAGGTTACAGATTGAAGTAACTGAAACGTCCAGAATTATTCTTTTTGAAGCCAGCGTCAACTTTTAAAATATTTTTAACTCAGTTTTATTGAAGCACACTTTGGGAGTAGGCGTAAAATCCAATCAAGCACGAGACCAGATAATCCAATCCTTTGCAAAGCTGGTTGAACAAAGATGGTCTGAATGGATTATAGACTGACACCGTTTTTCTAACATTTTTACAGGGACTGTTTGGTCTTCCAGGAAAACAAGGAAATGCTGGAGACGATGGAAGACAGGTATGATATCATTTCATGTGTGGTTTTGTAGCATGTCAAGAAGTTGTATCATGAATTACATTTTCTAAATATCCAAATAGGCGAGTCTCCGACACCTTTAAATATCTAAAACCTTGCGACTAAGGGAAGGACACCACTACAAAAAACCCCTGGCCCTCCAGGGTGGGGGTTGGGCATAGGGCGAATCCCCCCATCCCGTAAAAAAGGTGATTACGGAAACCTGACATCGATGCCAAAGCCACTCTAGTGAGTGCGCCAATTAAAAGAAAACAAAAACAACGGTGTAAAGTAAACGTGCTGAGATGGGATAAGCATCATGGGATGCAGCAGCAGCTGTGGTCAAGAACATGGACAGGTGGAGGACATTAATTTCTGGCCCTATCCCTTACCCGGGGACAAGGAATTAAGCTATATTATACAAATACCTTGATGCCTCATGAGAAAGGGAAAGCAGAGAGCATAAAATCAGCTATCTTAATATCTCGTTTATTTTTCATTTTTCATGTTACAGGGGTATAAAGGCCCTCCTGGGTCGACTGGTGAACAAGGCCCAGATGGACCAGATGTGAGTAGGTGGATCAGTACTGGTCGTGTTCGCACTAGAGATGTGATGACTCGCCTGAGACGGACATAAACAAATTGTCATGTTGCTCGAAAAACACAATTAATTTTCATTATATTTATGTCTGGGAGAACTCGAAAGTCCTCCTGAACATCCTTAGTAGCTGGGAAAATGCTTAAGTTCTGATTACGGTTTGCACAGGTCTGAACACGCCAGTGTATTCCCCACCCCCACCCCTTTGTGTTTCCACAGAGTTATAGCACAAAATATGGTTATTTATGCGTTACTAAAAATAAATACACGATTTTACTTTTAAGGGACCCCAAGGTCCGAAAGGAAGGGCTGGCCCACTAGGATATGGAGGAACCAGGGTAAGTGACATCCATACATTTTTGGCCATGAAAGTACAGACCATGCGGATTATGTGATTGGTAAGGAAAACCGATTGTTGCTGCACTTGGCAAAGAAGACTGTTCTTGTCAACTCTTCCATTCTCTCATCGATCTGCTCTCATTTTGTTGAAGTGGATTTTCGATCGCACGTTGTCAAGGTAGTTTATGGTAATTCTCGCGTCGTTTTCTTAGAGATCGCGGGTTTGAACGCGCGCTGATGATCATAAAGAGTACTTGGTTCAGCCGAAAACTCGTGTGAACTCTTCTCACTCCCTTAGGCCCGTTTCAGACTCCGTACTTCACATGAGTCGAATCGAATTAGCTAAATTAAGTTCATGTGTAGTACGGCGTCTGAATCAATTCGGATCGGCTCAGCCATTCTTCCCGCCTGGCTCAGCTCCCCTATTGAATTAAGTTTGACTGAATTAATCTCGGCGTCTGAATCAAATCACCCGTTTTAAAAAATTTAGGTCGGCCCAAAATCTTCATTCGATTCAGCTCACGTGAAGTACGGCGTCTGAAACGGGCCTTACTGTCGCTCTCGCTTGATATTTAAAGAAACGTTACGACGTTTCCAAAAGAAACGTGGCGTGTGTATCTATGCGTTCTTTTTTCCTAGGGGCCAATGGGTGAAGCAGGTAAACTAGGTCCACCTGGTTCTGTTGGCCCAACGGGCCGAGAAGGATCGGCCGGCAGGGTAGGACAACGAGGTCAAGATGGTGAACTGGTAGGTTTTATTTAGCAGTTATGCGATGAAGAAGTAATGGAACCAAAATGCGTTAACGATGCGTTGAAAGAAATATTTTGCAGTAGTTGGTATATATACCAAAAACTTAAAAAGGGATTGGAAAGGTGTTGCTTGCTATGTATGTCCAAAGAAAAACTAATTTACAATTATTGTTAATCGTGTTATTATTTCGCTTATAAACCACAGTCACTGACATTTATACGAGAGTGATGTAATTTCTTTAAATTCCTCTTTATTTCTTATGTAATTTGTTATTTAATTTCTTTCAGCTGTATTACACACAAATGTATTCGATATCCAACCAAAACCCTGTATTTATGCGTTTATTAGAGCAATTGAGTGTCGTAAAACCAAAAACAAAGCAATCACTCTAGCCAAACACAAAGGACATAGAAAATCCAGTAAACCAATCAAAACCCGAAGCAAATACGTGCGTGAGCGAGTCACGATTGGCTTTGTTTTACTTCCGATTTGTTGAGAAAGTGGCGCGAGATTTTTAAAGGGGGCAATCTCACCAAGATTTAGTGCTACTTGAAAATCAAATCAAGGTGTTGATATTAATTGGAAATCCACTAATAGTTGTCTGGCTTTGTTAAAACGCATTGAACTAGTCACGAAAGTTGTTTAAAACTGTATGACTACGGACAGTTAGGAAAGAAGTGGTTTAAAACTTGAAAACGTCGGGCCGACGTTTTCAATTTTGACAGTGTTACTTGGAGGAAAATCACTAAAAAATCATTGATTAGCATCTTATAGAATGTGGTTTTGCCTTTTTTGTTGTTTAAAGGTTTTTTGTTGATCAGTGAGTGCACCTTTATAATCATGATTCTAGCACAGCTTACACAAAAACTTAGACGACCTCTCGTGATACTGCCCCTTTAAGCCAATCGCTAAGCGTAGTAATGGAAAACCAAAGCAAACGCGAATTACTTTCGACACTCAAATGAGAACCGCTCTATTTTTGGCAGTATTGCTTTCCGTTCAAATGAGTCATTCTATTTATTTCATTTTACATTTTAGGGTCCTTCAGGTGGTCAAGGAAGACCGGGGGCAGATGGACAAGTCGTGAGTCAAAATCAACGTTTGCCAAATGATTTAAGGTTATACCCTCTCTCATTCTTCGACAAAACATCAATATCAACCAAACAAGAGCAAAAACAAATTTTCGAAAACTTGTCGCAAAGTTAACAACTCTTCACCGAAGTGGAGGTGGCTAGTGGTGGATATTTACCTAGCCTCTGAGACAATATAACCAATAAAGGATTATTTTAACTCATTTATTCTTGTCAACGATTACAGTTTACGCGCGCGAGTTGCTCGGAGGTGAATAGCAAAGGATATCCGACGTTTGAGTAGTTAATCAGCGCGCGCCAGCAATGCTGTCCACTCTTTTGATACATACTAATTATTGTAACTGCCACTTTATTTATCTTTACAATTAGTAGAGGTTAATCTCTCATTATCAGACTTCTATCTACGGTAATTTAGGGTATGAATGGAAAATCTGGCCTTAGCGGACGACCTGGGTATCCCGGACCTCAAGTAAGGACACTTATTTTTAATGTTTCTCCCTTCTCTGAAAGTTACGCTTTTTCGTAGTTGTTTTTTAATTCATTGACTCCCAAGGGGAACTGAAGGAGCAGCTCTCTATGTCACAGACACTGAGTCACTAGGTTATGGTGTATGAATCACTAAGAATAACTTGACTTTTACTACAGTAATCGAGTTTTCATTTTAGGGCTTGGAGGGTAAGGAAGGTCCAGCCGGTTCATTTGGAGCTCAGGTACGAATGTGACTTGTCAAAATGGATATGACTTTTTCACAATATAAATGTTTAACGCCCATTGCATCGTTATTCAATATGGTAAGGCTAAGCAATTTTAAGATTATATTTTAAGAGCATATTAAAAAAGATGGTGTTTTCCTTTAGCATCTCGAAGATAACGTACCTGTTTTGCAAGTCATTCACAAGTTATGTTGAAAAGTGTCCATTCACTCATGCTGGTTGTTGCTTTTTACTTATTTCCATATCCGTAATAAACGCAACGACACTTGTGAACGCTTACGTCGAGCGTCACAAATGACAAATGATAAAATAACTTTCACCCCCTAAAAAACTCAATATACTGTATATAATTTATACTATACTATTTATAAAATCAATTAGGGTATTAAAGGCGCCACCGGCAGCCCCGGATTGCCTGGAAAACCAGGAATCAAAGGAAGTCCTGGACAAGATGGCGACTCCGGCCCTATGGGGGATGTCGGAGCTCCGGGTGAAACCGGAGGTGAGGGACTGCCCGGGTCTGATGGCGCTTTAGGTCCACGAGGCGTGGCTGGTAAACAAGGAGAACTTGGAGGCTTCGTAAGTGTTATTGAATGTTTTGTTCTTTTAAAACGGATTTTACTGTTAAGATATTTTGTGACCAAGATATATAATTATAACATAATGCAATTTATATAATGCAACTTGTTTTACTTATCGTTGTATGTCGGACAGAAATATCAAACAAAGAATGACTGAAAATATACTTTAATCGTAGACTTTGCTTATTTTCAGTATTATTTGTTCGTTATTATTTAATAAGCTTGTTCACAGGTTCTACCTAACAGGCACTGCAATACGTTTTTAGGGAGATGCTGGACCTGATGGACCAACCGGAGGACAAGGGCCTGCAGGAGCTATTGTGAGTAGAAATACTGAGAGCACTACTGACAAACACCACAGTTTGATATCACTCTATTGAAGACAATGGAAAAAAGTTAACTGTAGATCCTTTTTTTTTTCATTCTCTTTTCTGTGCGAGTGTGTATGTGTTGTTCATTGAATAAAGAATAAATTAAAGGGACGCCGTCAATCAGTGTCCTTTGCGAGCCGAGTTGTTTTTGATGTTGCACGACTGATATTAGCCAAATCACATCAAAAAGGAGACATTTAAATCAGCTAAAGAAACAATTTTTAAATTCTGAAGATATTGAGCGTTAAAACACAACATGCAGTTTGATGAAAGTTAAAGGTCCTTAAAAGTTCCTTAATTTCTGTATCACAGAAATTACCCAAAGCATTATGGTTGATGGTAACCCTTCAAAAAAACTGTAGATTACATTCACAATTTTACTTCATCGTTTGTATATTTATTAATACTCTTTTATTGTTTACGACGCATAACTGTGCAATTAATTATCTAACAAAGGCAAGCAAATTTGCTTCTACATCAGTGTGTGTGTTAATCGCTATCCTAATGCCAGGGGATTTCTTTCTTCTTTTATCTTTCTTCCACTGACACGAAAAAGGCATCGCAGTGAGAGAAGAGACTTTGCGGCGGCTTTAATTTGAGTAATTTAAGTAACGTTTGGACCCTTAGTACATCCCCATTATGAAGTTAAGAATACTATTAGGTTAACTCATGTCATGTATACTGGACAGGGTCATCCAGGAGATATTGGACCTGCTGGGGCGAAAGGAGCAAAGGTATTGTTACTTTCTTTCAAAGTCGGTGGTTGATAAATCAAAAGCAACCCAATGATACTTTACAGCGAGAAACGCGTTGCTTATTGTTCACACTTGTCAACAATTGTTCGTTATTATAGCCACACATGCATTCTTATCAATAAGTATATCTTCTGTGCTCAATGAGATTAGCGATGAAGCAGGTCACTGGATCCTTTCCTTACAGTTTTGGCCACGAAGGTACAGACAATAATACGAACACGTCCTTATCACGAACAGTTCATTTGATCCCAGAGCCACCAAAAGTGATATAATACCTACCTTTATCGCATGCCATAGAAAATACAGCCAATCAGAATACAGGAAAGCCGTTGTATATTCGACGGTATTAGACTCAACCTTCCCATTAAGCGCTGCGATATTATTCCTGACGAAATTTGGTAATATGGAATGGTATAAAATAGTTATGCAACACTTTTTTGTTGTATACCATGGAATATCCCACTTGTCACTTGCATTTTCTTGGTATACACACTCGTCTAAAGGCTTGTGTGTATACGAGAAATTGCAAGTGACTCGTGGGATATTCTATGATATACCACTCGAAAGCGTTGCATAGCTAGTATCTAAGCTACAAACTTTTATTGCATTTATTTTCAGTTGCGTGTGAGATAGAATGACAGAAATCAAAACTCAGCGCTTCTGAAATAAAGTCTTTTGAAAGATAATACCCTTCCGCTGTAACGTTGTTATTGTTTTAGGGCGAGATCGGGAGGACAGGAGGTTCCGGAATTGGCGGCGAAAAAGGAACCGCGGTAAGAATAACTATATGTTCCAGTGGAAACAGATTATATATGATTTGCTCAGTTCTTGCTCAATTCAGTCTTCCTTTTTTTCTCAAGCCCTTGCTGCCTTTTCCTCGCTATTTTTTTTTTTTTTTTACTAATTTCTGTGATGGCACTTTAATGGTTTAAAAGCTGAGCTACCATGAGCGTTTTCTATTCACCAAATAGTTTGGGCAAATCAATGGAAAACATTTTCTAGATGACTGAACCGGAATGGAATTTTTTCGGAAATTTCCGAAACCGTGGACCATCACGTTGCGAAATTTTCTTCTTGGGAAGTTTTGGTGCCAGTTCCTCCCGTTAAGAATTAAGAAGTCTAATGGTACGTGGACGTGGTAAGATTGAAGATCTCCTATGCGTTTTTTGTGACTGTGTATCTTGTAACCCCTTTGTTCCTTTAGGGTCTTGCTGGACCAAGCGGAGACCGAGGAACACCAGGTTCAGCTGGTAAAAAGGTAAGACGAGATCAGGTCGTACTATTCCTTAAGTAAACGAACGTTAATGGCATGCGGATGAGATTCCAAATACATTTACAACATAGCAAAAGTAAAGCGCACGCTCTGACTGGTCAATTTCCCATTTACTTGCCCGTGTGTGAATGGTGACGAAAGCTAGCGCACGCTCAAAGCCGCGCGGGTCGCTTTCTACGGTACTAGTTTGCGAAGATGTTTGTTTCAATACTGAAAGAAAGTTTACAATCCACATTGACAAAGGGCTACTTATTTAGCAAAACAATTTTGTTTCGAAAGAAAATAATTTGCAAGGAATCAGATTTGCACACGCGATAGCGCGAACAGATGACGGCACTCACATCATTCCCCTGCTATCTCTGAGCAAAATTTAGATCTGTGCTCTTTTGATTATGTTATAAAACAAATGGTAAACGGCTACGCGTATACTATTGAGTTATAGTTGCACTTGGGAGGGTTGCTAAGCACTCAAGAGTTTCTTTCGTGCTTAGCAACCTCCCGCGTGCAACTATAACTCATTATTAAAAACTAGCAATGGTATATTACTGAGATTTGATTGGCTAACAGGCAATGGTATATGAGCTCATATACCATTCACCACACGTTTCGTAGCCGATACGCGTCAACGAAAACAGCTGGGGAGCTCAAATATTGCAATTCTTTTGGGCGTTTTTAATAAAACAATTATTCCACTCGCGCTTGTTGGATATGAGATCGTTATAGCCAACTCGGCGCTACGCGCCTCGTTGGCTATCTACCATCTCATATCCAACGCGCGCTCGTGGAATAATTGTTAAATATTACACGCTGAGCCGTTAACCATTTGTTAAGTATACGATATTCTTCATGGTAAAATGCAGTACATTTTGATAACGTCACAGTGTCGTGAGGCCGGGAAGGGAAGACTCCCATGAAAGGGACTAAATAAAAAAATCCCATAAAGTAGAGCAATCTGAGAGTGGCTCAATTTTTTTTTACCCGTAAAAGATATCATTTTTCTGCCCGATTGGTACAGACCAAAAACACAGTATGATGGCGTTTTTTTATAATAAGGCAAGCCCCCCTCCTCCCTCAGGAATGGAGAAAGCGTGATGACATTGAGCCAAGAAAAGTAATAGCTACATATCTATAGAATACTGGACGTTTGTAATGGCAAGTGACCAACGAGTTGACATGTTCGTCCGCTTAAATGGGATTGGTTAAGAAATGCCAAATACGTACCAAACAAGTTAAGTAAGGTATACGCACGACTTTCAAATGCTTGTATTGCTTTACTGTGTGGTTGAGGGAAAATTGCTGTTTATTATTGTTACTATAATATTGTTTAATGTTACTTTTAGGGACAGCCTGGTGGCGCGGGAGGTCGTGGGAGAAACGGTGAACGCGGCAAGCGAGTAAGTTAACTTTCTCGTTTGTGTTTTATCTTGAAAGAGGGGATTGCCGTGATGAATCTCTCTGTGCGGCTTATAGGCAGTTTTAGCGTTGTATAAAATGGCTTTTGAACAAAGTTATAATAGCTTCTAAAGAAACGAATGAAACACGTTGTTCTCAGGCGCGCTTGCTATTGGCTCCTGTAGTTGATGAAGGGAAATGAACCACCGTAGTGAATTTGGAAGAGCTGCCGTTTCGAGAGGCTTAGAAGTCCCTCGTCTGAGCATTGTTATCCATTTTAAAAGGGGTATTTTATAACCAATGTCGAGCTTCTTTTAATATGCCGGTGACTTGGTGCTCAGCTGCTTAATATCATTGTGTTTTGATTCAATCTAATCATCGTGATCCTTCTCAGGGAATGCGTGGTGGTGAGGGATTCTCTGGTGGTCAAGGTCAGAAAGGAATAGCGGTAAGGATACTTATCACAATGAAATACCGTAAAATTCCGGTTATAAGCCCCCCCCCCCCCCCCCCGCCCATCTACCTGGAAACAAAAAAATACATCCGGTTATAATAACCCCCCCCCCCCCCTTCCCAACCAACACCAACACCACCAAACTGTGCTGAATGACGGTACTGAACAGGGCTAAATGTTGCTTCATTATGACTTTTTAACTGAAAACGTATTTCGATCAACACTGCCGTGGCTCGTTTCGAAACGTTTTTTTTTTAATCCGCTCATAAGCTCCCTCCCTCCCTCCCCCCCCCCCCCCCCGATATACTGAGCCCCTCCGTTTATAAGTTCCTAGTTCCTGTCCCCTGACGCCAAGTTGGCGCATAGGGCCTCCGTTTATAAGCCCACCCCAAACCCACTGTATAAGCCCAGGGATTATAACTGGAATTTTAAGGTAACTCTTCAGTAGGCGAACGCTCGTGGCCCTACACAACATTTCATACTGAGCCTTCAACAACAGGACAGTTCTTCCACTGGTCAAAAAACATACTTCTTTGGAATCCTAAAAATGTTCTTACTTTTGTTAATAAAAACGAAGCCATAACAGTAACAGAAAAGCTATCAAAGATGCGTTGTCACGAGTTGTGCATGCACTTGGTTTTGGTCTCAAATTGTAAAAGTCGGGCTGACGATTTTCGGATACTGCTGTTGTGTTTTGAAAAATTTGCTAAAAACTAAACTTAACCTTCATCACCTTTGATGTTCTAGGTGCATTTCGTTGATCAGCGAAGGTGCTTAGTCAAAATATGGCAGTGCCGCTTTAAGTCCTTTATTTATTCAGATTGTATTGAATATTTCTTAGGGACCGACCGGAAGCCGCGGTAAAAGGGGATCCAGAGGTGAACAAGGAGGACCGGTAATGTGCCAAGACAGCTAATCGTTTTCTTTTTCAGTTTGTGGTTGTGTTATTTGTCAGTTTATTTTGCATTCCAATTTTGTCATCCTGTCACTTTTTCTCTCCTGTACTGTTTTTTTCCTTTTTAGGGAGATGGAGGTATACAAGGTTCCCCAGGAATAGCTGGAGAAAGAGTAAGATTCACGATGTAACTTTTAATTTTCAATTTTGCTTTAAAACAATAGCAATCACTGAAAAAAGACTACCCTTAGTACGTTAGGAGGTACCATAGGCTAATGGAAAGTGTGCTGGACTCCGGTTCGATCCGACTAAAGAATCATTTTTTGGTGTGTTCACGCCGATAGTGCCTCTCTCTACACAGATAAAGTAAGGATTTGAATCCATAGCATGCCATGCATGCCTTTCTCAGTTATAAAATAATTGTTTTTAATAATGATGATTTTTATTTAAACAATTATATTGGTTGTAAGATATTAAAAATTATTTTTTTTTATTTGGCTAGGGTCCTGAAGGTCGAACTGGACTTGGAGGAAAGGGGGGGTTGCCAGGAGGCGTGGTATGTCAAAATATCTTGATTCGGAAAATTTAGCCTGGAAAGCTGACAACACGATATATACTAACAAAGTGTCTGCAAGTCTGCAGATCAATTATCTGGCGAAATGGCGCGGAATATCGCCGGATACTTAGCCGACGAGGCCGTCGGCCGAGTTGGCTTAAATCAGGCAATATTCCGCAAGATTGAGCAGGATAATTGTTTTATCATTCCACAAATTGTCAACAAAACGCTTTTTGCAGCGAGAAAAATTGTGGTTGTGCATGCTTTACAAGATTTCAGACGAGTCTTGTTAACCTACGTATATCGATTACTGTACTATACTGAAAGTCGATTTTCTGAAATAAGTAAGTCGCGTAACTATGGCTGGTATACAGCATTAACTCAGACGTCTTTTATAAGCATCTAATTTTATTAACATGAAAATAATATTGTTTATGTCTTCATAACAGGGTAAAAACGGCGAAGATGGATTCCCAGGCGAAAATGGTGGAAAGGTTAGCAGACTCTCTTCGTAACTTTTTTACTTAATTCTATCCACCGGAAGCGGACAGCGGAAACAGTGGACAGCGTAAACCTCGATAAGCCACTATCAATTGGATATGGGAATTTTAACGAAACTAACTGTTCATATCTCTGAAACTTTCACTTCTAATTAACTAAAAATTAGCAGTTTTTGCTCTTCGGGATTTTTTCGAGACCTAAAATAGATTTAACTGCCGTTTCGACCAGTTTCACTGATCTTTCTCAAAGTTCCTAAAAAAACTTAAAGTCAATATGGCGGATTGTTTTTTCCTTGCATAGTGGCCACGACTTTTCACTGAATGATGATTTCCCCGGTTATTAGCGTTGCCTTACTCTTTGAATAAATGGGGTCTGATTAAACAGAAAATTAATAGAACACCTCTGATAACAGTTATAATCGATTTGTTTTGTCATAGGGCCCTTCCGGAGAACGCGGAACTATTGGACCCGTTGGTGTGGAAGGAGCCATGGTAAGTTAAAAAAGGTTCTCAACAAAGAATGTTTGGAAAAATGAATGTTGAATGCGTTTTAATGTTTTCAACTCTCTGTATCTTGCAAGATCGATGTCATGATCGATCATCCCAATAAACTTTGACGAAAGCTGTCGTAATACCGTCTATCTTATTATCACATGCACAAGAATGCTGGATTTTACAATAATTTATGCATTGAGTGGTCATTGTGCGAATTCAATTTATTTTATGATCGTAGGGCTATGAGGGGAAAGTTGGAAGTCAGGGTGAAAGAGGTTTACCTGGGGAAAAGGTATGTAAATAAGATTTTAAAGTACATTATGAAAAGTTGTAGTCGCATTGTTAAATTTTTCATCTTTTTCAATTTTATAACTAAATTTAGGGTGACTCAGGGCCCCCAGGAGGTCAAGGTGAACAGGGAACCCAAGGAGGAGAGGTAATAAAATGAACACCTCAGTAACGTTGTTATGGTAACTTAGTTTGACATAGACCAGCAATAAGCTACTTTGTTCTATCACAGGGTACCCAGGGTCCTTCTGGTTTCAGTGGATCAGATGGTGAAGTGGGAGAAATGGTAGGTTGTTTCCAGGTTGGCCGGATTTGACATTTTTTTATTGTAAAGAAATTTTAAACGTATTTTATTCCAAACATTTTGTTATAATTGTAGGGACCTGTAGGCGTTGCTGGTGATGTAGGATCAGCAGGGCAAAGCGGCCGACAGGTACATTTGTTGATCAGTCTGTTTTTAGTAATATACCCAATGTAAAACGGCTCGAAATAACCGACAACATTTTATGTACCTCACCAAGCAAACAAGTAACTGACAAATGATAACAAATCAAACTTCCAACGGGCTTTTACTCAGTGAAAGCTGACACCTAAGTCCCTTTCCTTTCCCCATCTCTCTGCTCTGATGAAATTACATATTTCTGCCTGAAGCATTGGAATCTAATTACTATACTAGCGCATAGTTTATATGCAGTAAGGAATAACGTTTGCTGCCACGTATGACTGAAAATAAAATCCATTTAACTTAAGCATTTGCAATGTCTGTCATGTAATAGGAATTATTTGTTGCACTGCTATAATTAGGGCCCTAAAGGCAGCTCTGGAACGAACGGAACACCTGGAAAAAGGGTATGTATGTGGTATGTAAATCCTTAAAACTACAAAAAAGATTCAACTCTCCGGCGAGCGTAGTTGACGTTTTCCTCTGTCTCTTTTCAAAATGTCTCTTACTGCTTGGTCGAGGTGATTGTAACCCTTCATTACCTCCTAACAGTGCACAGTTAACGTATAACAAACAATTAGACAAAGGACAACTGACAAGTAAAAACGTGTACCACAAAATTGCTGCTAAATCGCTTTTTTATTGGTGTCACGCTAACCTTGTGCTTACCATATGCATGAAACAGTTATTGAATAGTTTTAATTCGGATGGTCACAATTAGAAAATAATGGAAGGCTACAAGACGGTGTTATGTTTTTAGTGTCTGTCCTCTTCGCTCTAGCTTGATTCAATATGTTTTATAGTGCTATACGTACTGTAGCGTGACTGGTAAAACTCTCTTCTTTTGGCATAATGATAATTTGTTGGTCTCACTAAGGGAAAAGCCGGCAACGCTGGTCTAAATGGAGTTCCTGGAGATGAGGTAAGTTACAATTACTTCAAACGCATAAGTTAAGGTATATCATAAATCCTTAATCATACGTATACTGCACCGCCATGTGTGCCAGCGGTATGTATATATTATCTTTAAAACACCAAGGTCTGCCCAGAAATACAAACTTATAATTACTTCACTTCATGATTCCCACCCAATAAAAATCTTTTGAACAACAGCAATACAAACGTTTGTTCTACGGCAAGCTCACTAAGCTCTTTTCGTTTCCCCGTGAAAATCAAAGGCTGGTTCCCGACTATCTTAGGTCGCTACAAGTGCTGCACAAGTAATTTGAATTATGTCAGATAGAGAGAAATATTTCAACAATCAAATAACCAAACTCTGCGAAGGCAACAGGGAGTTGTCGAAAATTTAGTTTCTTATAATTTCTATATAAGCATCATTAAAACTTTTAGATTTTTAGATCAGTTTCAAATCGTTGTAAGTAACAAAACCAAATAACTGTTTATTTTATTAACCTAATTTAACTATTTTTTTTAATTAGCAAAATTGAATTGCGTGTTTTTGTTGCTTTTGTGAACACAGGGACAACCGGGCAGACCCGGCGACCAAGGAGATCGAGGAGGCTTGGGAAAATCTGTATGCGAGAGTTTTGTAGATTTTTGTCTAAGTCTCGCTGTGTCAAGTTAGGTCGAGTTGCTTTTAGCTATTCTTGCCTGTAATTTTGGTTTTGATCTTAAATGGATAATGTCGATAAATTGATATTTTAGCTATGTAAGAAACATGAGCTGTTTGCTAGCGTTATATGCCGTGTTATCGTACAAATTAATCTACATAGCCATGTTATAATTAATCTACAAAGACACGATTTTAGCTGTTTAGCGTCCTCGCTAGCTAAGTAGTTTCAAATAGCTTGCTTTTATTTAACATAATAGACTGAATTATCCGTGATCCAGAATATAACAGGCACACAAACCGCCAGAGTTTACGACGTATTTTGAAAAGTTAGATTTTCACAATATAAACGAAAACTAACAATTTAAGGCGTCAGGAAGAAAACCAATATCTGAGGTTTTTCTTTTTCAATCAACTTATTTTAGAGAAATGTGTTGATTTGTTTATCAAGCGACATTGTTGATTTTATCAGGGCCCCATGGGACCGGTCGGTAAAAGTGGTGTCCAAGGAACTCGAGGGATCACTGTAAGTACCCTTTTTATCGTCGACCAGACAGATATTTGACTCATACACCTTATTCCAAAATGGTGGAAATATGTCATTCTTTTGTTTTCATGTTAATTGGCCCTTTTTGCCTCGATCGCATCTGCAAAATTTAAAAGAATCTTTGGCTAAAACGAGGCAACGAGGGCCAATTAACATATAGGCAAAAGGATAATGTATTTTCCACCATTTTGGAATAAGGTATATGTGGTTCATCAGATTTAGTGTTTCAGTTTGTGTGAAATACCGTTACACTTTGCATGAAAGTGTTTTCTACAGAGTTAATATTATAATTCATTTCTGCTTTAGGGTATTGCTGGACCTGTCGGTGGTGTTGGAGTAGCAGGGAAAAAAGGAGAAAGTGTATGTAACGTCCCTTAATTATTTTATTTGCAGAGATACCTTTTTTCAACAAGCATTGTAAATTAATTTGTATATTATATTTTTTTATATCAAAAGGGAGAGGCTGGACCAAGTGGCAGGGGCGGTAAACCCGGCCCTAACGGAAAACAGGTAAAATATCTTGTAAACAATAACTTATTCACCTGTTAAACGCCTACCATAAATCCAATTAATTCCATTCTATCAAACCCACTATTCATATTTGAAATACATTAATTGCTAATTGAAAGGCACGCATCACATAAAATATAACAAATTTATAGCTTACTATATAACTTGGTCAGTG
Source organism: Meandrina meandrites (assembly GCA_963693305.1). Classification (NCBI taxonomy): domain Eukaryota; kingdom Metazoa; phylum Cnidaria; class Anthozoa; order Scleractinia; family Meandrinidae; genus Meandrina; species Meandrina meandrites. The sequence goes on along the minus strand of OY855908.1, from coordinate 2,245,861 downwards.
TATGATATTTTGATACTTGATAGAAAAACATTCGGCAAATCAATTTGTTGCTTTTAATGAATACATCCTTTTAAGTTGAAATTAACTAATCATGGAATGTCGTGGCATGCATTGTATTTGCAGTCTAACAGACATGTTTAACTAATTTTAGGGTCCTAATGGCGAACCCGGAGGACAGGGAGAGGCCGGAGCGGGAGGACCTCCCGTAAGTTATAAGGAGACCATAATTAGGTTCTGTTACAAAAAGTGTAAGCCAATCCTAAATTCAGCAAACGCTCAGTGACAAGTGAGCACTTGGCCTGCTCCTGGACGGCGTATTTTTGTGGTGTTTTCGGTCCGTTAATCTAACTTTCCCTCAACGGTAGTACAATGCCCCATTCACGCCAACAAAACATGTTAAGTTAAACCAGGTTTTTTTTGAAGACTAAACTTTGCAAAGGATTCCAGTAAGCGCTAACTTGTGCTTTCACTGTGCCAAATCTGAAGTCGACAAACATCAGCTAGTAGATTCTCTGATGAAGCAAGCAATCAGTTTAAACCGTGTTTAACAAAACAGCTTAGGACTTGATGTGAATGCGGTATAAGGTTAGTGGTACGCTCGTAACCAGAGATCCATCTTGTGTACCACAAGTGTTGGATCGCTGAGGTGGAAGAATAAGAATGTTCAGCTAGCCTTATGTGCTGACTGGTCCCAAAGTGGACGTGACAGCTGTCCACTGTTAGGTTTGTGGCTAGCTCAGTCTGGAGATGAGCAAAATGCACAGCATAGCTGAGTGTATTTCACTATTGAACTAAGTCATACTAAGTTACTGAACAAGTCACTCCTAAGTACTCGCTTCATTTTCACTGTTGCTTTTTTTTGTTCCAGGGCGGCTCGGGCTCGCGAGGTGAACCTGGTACTCCAGGAGAAAGTGGCGAGAACGTATGTATCTTCTTGTCGTTTGGCGGTATTTATTGTCGTGATAATCTTAGTGTTACAAACTTTAACCCACTTTTTTGAAGAAGATACGAGAGTGAGTGAGATATAATCAAGAAGCTGGATATCTGAGCTGTTTTTTGGATAATACTTCATCAAAAATGATATGACTAGATAGATACTTACGCTTCGGGACACAGGTGGTATCTACATGTATACAATGAAAAAACCGAAGATTTCACATATTTGGTAATACTCCATTAGACCAAAAGATAAAACACACAGTACCCTTTTGAAATCTTCCCCAGATTTAAACATCCTCGGTGATTGTCTGCCTTAGTTAACTGCTTACTTCCATTAGTTACTCATGTAATATATAGCTCTTATAAGCAAATTATTCTCATTTACTGCTGGTCTATAAACGTTGTATTCTCTTTTAGTTATCACATCATAAAGTTGTCCAAGTTTCTTTTAATCTTTCCTCTGGTACTTTGTTGATCTTTTAAGGGTCCCAAAGGAAACGAAGGAGGATCTGGCCGACCAGGATTTGGAGGAAAAATGGTAAGTACAACATCCTACCTTTTTACACTGTGCAGTTTGAAATTACCATTATGTCAATTAAATGAATAAGCTTACATCACAGATTAGCCAATATTATGACATATATAAAAAATAATAGCTGCTATTGACATACAGTTGGGGGGACAAAGATGCCGAAGTGTTAAGAGCGCTTGCCTCCCACCAGTGTGGCCCGGGTTCAATTCCCGGCCCTGTATTATAATTTGTGTGGGTTGAGTTTGTTGTTGGTTCTCGTCCTTGCACCGAGGGTTTTTTTCCGGTTTTCTTCCCTCCACAAAAACAAATACTTCTAAATTTCCATTCCGTTTGCCACTTTGTGTAAATACCACTGCCAATTCCCATTCATTGTTATGTGACTAGAACTTGCCAATTCTCTTTCAGGGAGTTGTTGGTCCTATGGGAGGTCAAGGTCCAAAAGGAACACAAGGCACCCCGGTAAGTAACATCAGAAAAGAAAGGTCGTGATAATATACAGAAGAGAAATATGAAATCTGACGCATTTATAACTTGGTTACAAGTGTGATTGTTAATTTGTTTGTTCCTTGCTTGTTACCAGGGCCAAGAGGGTGCCTATGGCTATCCTGGCCTCCCTGGGGATACAGGATCTCAGGTATGGTTTCAATTTGAAAAAGATGAGACTTGTAAATTTGACGTTTTGCAAAAAAAAATTGTGATGATTGAGATGGGAGAGAGAGAACTTAGGATGAACGTTCAAGAAGGAATTCTCGTAGATTACTGAAGACATGCATCGTAGCCTTTAAGTTGCTTTTTGCTGTTCCCAGTCTTTTCAAGAAACCATATTTGCCGTTCCTCGGAGGCCTTTTGGACAAATGAAATACCAGATATATTATTAGCATTGGCAGCTAAAAAAACGTTTGAACTGCTTCACATAAATGCAGTCACAATTTATGTTAACGTTTCACTGGCAAAACAGGAGTCTTATCCATTGTGGATATTGTAAAAGTCGGCTATAATAATTGCTAACGGCTTTCTACGATTTGTGTAAATATATTTTACTCGTTGAATAGGGAAATAGAGGGCAATCAGGCCTTAAAGGATACAGGGGAAGCCAAGGAGAATCTGTAAGTAGCATTTTTTGATATATTTTATAAAATTTTTATGCAACCTGAACAATATGACATTCTTGAGAAAAAGTGTCGTAATTACGCATAAAATTTAAGATTCCATAATCCGCGAAGGAAAAACATACAAAACTTTGCAAAGTTTAGCCCAAAATGAGAAATCATGTAGTGTTTATTTAAAAAATGTATAATGAAGCAATTAGTGGATTCTTTTTTTCTTTTGCATATCACCCCTGTTGATTTTGTACACTTTAGTCTTCGGCTCCTTTTTAACTCCTCAACTTCGTCCAAGTTAATTCTTGCTTCCGCGCCGAACGTCATTCGTCAATTTGTATTATTCTGTTTGCAGGGAGAACGTGGATTACCTGGTCCTTTAGGATCATCTGGACCAGACGGAGCAGCGGTCAGTTTAGTAATTATATAGCTGTCTGTTAATCCAATATTGTCAATAAATACATTTTTCTTAATTTTGCCAACTGTCCAAATTTAAAATTAATTGGATACTTCTTGAGAAAACTGTCCAATTTGAGAAAATCTGGATACTTTCCATCAACTAATAAAAATTAATTAATTAATTGGATGCTATATAATTGGCCTCGTCCAATTTTGGCCGTACTCGGATTTCTTTTACTCCAGTTATTTCCAAATTGGAAAGCATGTAGTCTCATTACATATACAAATACCAATATCCTGCTACGATGCACGTAATTGTCAACTGGGATACAGTAGACGGAACCCCTTATTAAGCATAAGGCCTTTTAGAAAGGTTACGTTCTGATACAAAATAGCGTGAAAAGGAATTACAAAATCACATAAAGACGGCAACAAATTTTTATCAAAATGACTTTATCAGTCGTGGCTTCAATTTCTATTTCATACTCTAGCTAGTTTGTCCTTTCCTTACAGACACCTCTATATTATAACCAACAGCTCACTTAGTACTAGAGAAAATGGATTTCATATAATCATAGTACGGACATCTGGCTTGACGCTTGTGGTGTCCGTATTGAAGAAGTTCGACTGTGATCGAATTTAAACACAGCAGCTAAAATGGTCAGCCCGGCTCGACCATTAAGCTGGTTAGTTTAAATGTTTGAAATTTCAGCAAGTAGAACCAAGGAAACTGTATTAAGCAGGTGTCCGTGAAATTGTTCGACTGTGAAGCATCCACTGAAATGGCTCGCACACGGAGATAGCGACAGGGCTTGAAAGCTTAAAGATTGCTGTAAGCCTTGTATCGCGTTGTTGATCATACCAATAATGGAGAGCTTAAGCACAGACGTTTTTGAGCCACGGACGGCAACCGGAAGGCTAATGTTTCAGTTTAGCACTTACAACTTGAATTTATGAACAAAAGCCTTACAATAAGCGTTAAAGACGAGAAGGTTCCATTTCCGGCTGCCATCCGTGGCTCAAAAACGCCTGTGCTTAAACTCTCAATATGTCTATAGGGCGGACTGGGTGACGAAGGAGGAGTTGGAAAAAGTGGTCGCAACGGAAATAAGGTATTCCAATAACAACTCAAATCGTGTTAATTCAGTACAAAGTTCCTGTACTGTAGATTAACAGTTTGGACCTGGAATTTTGATGCACATTCAAAGGTACAAAGTTAAGCCTGCCTCCAAGAGACCTGTATGATATGGTATGGTAATGCATTTATATCTGCCAGAACTTTCGCGTGTTCTCTCGTGCTGGACGAGAGCTTTGGTCGATGAGAGCATAGAATATGGCTCCCAAAACTTGAGAAGCTGTCGGACCAGACCACGTTGGGGCTACCTTCCCAACTTGTTTCGAACAGTGATATGGATTTTTTAACGTTTATTACTAATTTTGGTATGATAAGATATAGGAAACAAGGCCAACGGCTAAACGTCACTGCCCAATGATGCGATCGGATCATCTGAACTGTGACACGTTTCTCGTAGCACAGCAAGCATGATCTTATCAGTTACTCTGAGGCCCAAGTGAAGGAAAAGACTGTTACCTGCTTTTCAATTTTCGATTTTTTTTTGTTTATTTTTTCCTAGGGTGCTATCGGTGATATTGGTCCTGTTGGAGACAATGGAGGGACAGGTTCGCCGGTAAGACACTTTCATTACGCTTTTCTAGTATTCTGTAATCATTTACTTCTTGCGTTTGGTGTAAGTTAAATAATCCTTAGTAGCGACTTCCATAATTGTTTAAGTGACGGCGCGGGGGTGGAAATAGCTCAAAATGTTGTGCCGTGTTGAAACATTGGTCTGCCGGGCAACATAGGTGTTAAATTTCTGGTTCTAATCACCAGCACTTGTGAGTCGTCTTTCTCATTTGACCTCATTCAATTGGAAGATACGTTTTGCTATGTTACACCTTGTAGAATTCTTTTAAAGCATTGTGCTTTGCTCTTTTTATTTCGCAGGGATCTCAGGGTCAACCCGGCCCTCCAGGACCTCCTGGGACTGCTGGATCCAATGTAAGTGAATTTAGAATATCGTTGTTGTTGTTGTTATTGTTGTTGTTGTTGTTGTTGTTGCAAGAAAAGTTTTCGGTCACCTAGTATTACAGTTTCTATCATAAATTTGCTTGAACATTGGCATCTTTACTATGTTTTGTTTGCATTGCTTTTCGTAGGGTGCATTTGGATTAGAAGGAGCGAAAGGCTACTCTGGACCGACTGGAATGAGAGTAAGTTCTGTCGGTATAATCCATGTTTTTTTAATAATATCAGCTTGGTTCTAGGTTGTCTGCGAAAGCTAGTGTATTATCTTAAAAAAAAGTTTAAAACCGATCTAAAATGTTAAAACAATTGAATTTTCCACTGCCGTCTGTGGTCTTCTTCAGAGAAATGATTCTGCAAGAGTAATAGAATGTAAATGCGCAAGCTAAGACGTTATTGTTCGTTGCCCCATAGGAAGGCAACTTGGTGATGCACAAACCCTTGGGAACGCTAGAAATAACCTGTTGTGTATTAATCTTCTTTCTTTTACTTTCAGGGCAGTGCGGGACCTTCTGGTTCAAAAGGAGCGATAGGAGCTTCAGGAGCCAAAGTAAATTGTTTTATAAGTGTTATAATTATTACTTAATTAATTTATGTTTATCGAGACCAGGGGTGTGTGCAAGTTGCAACAATTCGTTCGAAGTAACGCAAAGCGCTGCATATTCGTAGTATTTTTAGGTGTAAAATACTTTTCGTTGACAATAGTGACAGTAGTGTAGCAGCTCTCGTAAACTTGTTATTGTACCAGTTGGTCTCCTAGGGTAGCAGCTGCTATTATATTTGGGGGCTAGGTAGCCTTCTTTGCAGACGTTCTTTTGGCTCGTCACGCAATCTTTTCTCCCCCAAGAATTCGTTGGGGAGAAAAGATTGCGAGCCAAAAGAACGTTTGCGAAGGACTAGGGGCATTGTTCCTGTTGTTTGTTCTGCGGCCTCGTCGGCTAAGTATCAGGCGATATTCTGGGGATTCTAAGATATGAAAAAGATTCTACACAACTTTTGGGTACACTATGTAACCTCGTCCGGTCTCCAAGACAACGATATTATGGCATGTAATTAGGCAGCTCACACCAGGATGAGTCGTCATGGAAGGCAACTACAAGTCTTATAATATATATATTTTTATTGGCCTGCTCGTTTTTACGTCGAAACTCTTGATTTGGCGTAGCGTTGCGGACGTGATGGCGTTAAAAACTGAACGTGAAAAAGAGGATCATAAGACCGGTCGTCGTCCGTGTATCTTTAAAGCGTATTTGATAGTTACGATATCGATGTCTCGATATTGTCTTGCCTTCTTGAAACAGCATAAGATTCATTGAACAGTTAGTTATATAAAGGCAGTGATATAAAAGAGTGACAAGGAGATATATTTTTGTCTAGGGAGAAATAGGAGAAGCCGGAAAGGATGGAATAGATGGACAACCGGGCGAAAATGTAAGTTTGCTATCATGTTTATCGCCTTAGCATCGCTGTCTATATATTATTACTTACTTAACTCTTCTTACCAAGCTCTTAACTAACCGTGGCAATGCGACGTAGTGCGATGGAAAGTCATTTCGCGGAAGGAGGTATGAAGTAACTGCGCCATTACCAGTAACTATTACACTAGTTGTAGCTATCGGCAAGTGCCAACGAGCTACGTAGTCATGTTTGTTGATAGGAACATACAATGAAGACCAATGAATGCATAACTAACTCTTATTCCTTTGCATACTCTAATTTCAAAATGCAACTTGAAATGAAATGGCATAGATATTTTATTCCCAGATAGATCACTGAGCGGTTTATCCTATAACCACAGTTTATGTTGTCAACGTTTCTTTCAGGGTGCAGAGGGAACAGCAGGCTCTATAGGCAAGTCCGGTGAAAGAGGAGCCACTGTAAGTATCCGGCACGCTGAGTTAAGGGCCGATTTACTATGGACGGCCGTGCAGTTTCGTCACTCAGTAGTGTAGCAGCTCTCGTAAGCTTGTTATTGGTCTCCTAGTGTAGAAGCTGCTATTGTTTTGGGGGCTAGGTAGCCTCCTTCGCAGACGTCCTTTTGGCTCGTCAAGCATTCCTCCCTCACGAATTCGTTGGGGAGAAAAGATTGCGTGACGAGCCAAAAGAACGTCTGCGAAGGAGGCTAGGGGCTAAGGTATTGTTCCTGTTGTTTGTTATATTGTTCTCTCAAAGAGTGCGCAGCGAGTCATCCATGTGAGACCTTGCGATAGCTGTCACCCGACCCTTACACGAACTGAAAATCAAATTTTTAACTTGCTACGGATTCAGCGAATGCCAGTGAACAAACAACAACTCCAGCGGAACGAAGTCGTTCTTTTTAATTTGCACCTCGTTTAACTAAATTAAATTAAGACTGGTAGCCTACCAGGCCTTCAGATCTATCTGAATATGTTTGTTTCCTTTTCAATTTCATTTTTCTTTGGTAGGGAAGTGCAGGAGAGACTGGCGAGGAAGGAAAACCTGGCAGAAAAGGATCACGGGTAATGATGCCATAATGATGAATTTTTTTTTTTTTTTTAATTTAGCTATGGTCAGGTTGCATGGTCTAATGATTTGATTTGATTCTCGTCTTAGAAGCATTGTGATTAAGATAAAGATAAACCTCTACAACGGCCACTTTGGGGCAGAATTAACTGAGCGCTGCTCAGAAGTAGCCGTTGAATAAAGATTTATGTTAGAATAAAGTGTATGGATCGGTGCGCGGTTGGGACATAAAATCGTGGCCGTTGATGAGACAAGACCGTTATAGAGAGGTAGCCTCTATTAGAGGGTGATCCGAAATTATAGAAATGCTATAATGTTGTATGAGTACAACAAAATCTCTCTTTTAATCATGATAGAAACATCAATCCAGACATTTTCTTTAAACGAGCCGAACTTTTGTTTGATGGCACAGCATAAGGTTCCAGACTGTTCACTACATTTCATTCCTTCTGGCCTGTTTTATTCTTTTCGGACATCATGAATGCAACGCGTATATCAAAAGACGATTAAAATTATATTTCCTCTGCTTTAAAGGGTTACGTATAATATTGGTTACATAATCACGTTTTCAGGGTCTGGACGGCGACATGGGAGCGCGCGGAATACAAGGAAATGTTGGTCAGGCTGGACAAGTTGGTGCGAAAGGAGAGGAAGGTGCCCCTGGAGTCGAGGGGTCTATAGTATGTAACACAAACAGATAACTTAACAGTTTTCTTGTTGGTTAATTTAAACATGGTTCGTGGAAATTCTTGAAATCCGTAAATAAGCACAGTGGTTGGAACGTCCGATCGGCTTGTAATTTTACTCATAGCACCGAGATAGGAAAATTAAAAATGTTCGGCAAAGGTATAGAATAAAGTCTCTATAACGTGTATGAGCCTTGTATGAAGCTTTGCATGTTTTTTTTTTCGTTCGTTTGCTTGTTCGACAGCTTGTCCATTTTGCGTTATTTTTTTATAGTCATTCACCTCACTGTCTTGTTTTTAGGGCACAACAGGCCAACGTGGTTCACGTGGCAAAGATGGAATCACCGGATCCGCGGTACGCCAAAATTCTAATTCCACTAGTCAGAATTGAAACGCAGCCTCTTGATTGAGAGATCAAAGAAGTCTCACAAGACAATGTATTGCTTTAATGCTTACCTGAGCTAAAGCTTAAAATGACCCATGGAAAGATGACCGTCTCTAGGCAAAGAATACAATCCCATAAGCAGCTTATGCTGAACTTTTCTATATCATACGGATAACAGATTTTTATTTTTGAAGCCGAATGAAGGCTATTGTGTTTATTATCCTTCAGATATTTTTACACAAGGCCGCATTTTGGGAGACCTTTACTCAAAGCTTTTAAACGTCAAAGTAATTCTGTCGGCGCTCAAAATATTGTTAGTCTACACAAAATGTTTAGTTCTATTCATTTTAACAATTTACTTGAGATGAAAACTAAACGTGCGAATGTAAATCGCAAAGTTCGAAAACTGGGGAAATCACTTGGGGAATATTTAACAATTATTCTTTGAAATCGAGGTGAATAGTGGCAGAATAATTGTTTTAGTATATACACACGAAGTCATCTCAAAACAGACAATCTAGACATTTTCAAAAGGAAACCTATGAAAGGCAATTTTATTGACGTCTAATTTGACGTCTCAATTCATGCGTGAAACACGTACAAAACTATTTACAGATTCTTGTAACATGGCAAATACACAATCTTCGATAAAACCCTCGTCAAAATGGTCCTTTTACACGGTTCAAATCGGCAACTTTAATCGAAAGTCTGCTTGGAAATCGATAACTGATCAAACAAAGTTTTCGAAGTTATCGAGAAAGGCTTGTTGTTTGGCTCGTTGCGAACGTGCCTGTCAATGGCGGCTCGAATTGAGGTGAGTGTTGCCTTGTTGTAATGTGACCTGTCTTGTTTTCTCGCGGAGATATAAAACTTCAATTCTTCTTTTTCTATTTCCTCGATTTCGGTAAGAAATTCGTTCTGTCAGGCAAACCAGTCTACAAAAATACTCGTAATGAGAAAAATTGTAGTCGTGAAGATTAATTGCTGCCTATTTTAGCGATAGGTCGAATTGATCACGGTAATTTATATCTCGATAAACAAACTGAAAAACACTTGTTTGCAAAACATGACTTCTTCACTTATCTTTAAAAACTTTTAGGCCAGAGTTCGTTGCCTTCTTGGTGTTTTCTGGCTCGCTATCGTCTTTTATTTTCACTATTTTTGATTCTGAAACGCTAGCGAAACACGAGTTTACGCCGGCCATTTTGTTTTATGTTTTATGGGATAATGCATTATCCACTCGGTAGCGAGTGAATAATGCGGCATTAGCCCGAGATAGCGAACCAATCAGATTGCTGGAATAGCCAAGATCACTGAGTGTGTATATACTAACACCTGATATTCTCCAGTTTTGGCTGCATCACGTGATGTGTTTCGACAAATCGTGCGCGCGAAAAAATATTTGATGGATTATAAAAAGCATTATCTAAACTGATCCACCTATTAAATATGATCAGATATTATCTGTTTTTCTTTTCTTTTGCTGCTTCCAGGGAGATACAGGAGGTCCTGGAGACGACGGAAGTTTTGGTGCCCTGGGAGAAAAGGTACAAATTAAAGAAAAGACCATGGCTCCACATAGCTGTTGAAACTGTTGTTAATGAAGATTATGGGAAAAATATATTACATATTTTGTAAGAAATACTTTTTTTCTAAGTGTAGCAATGTAAAATTACAAAGCAAGTGCGGGAAATACTTTGTAGTGAAAACCACTCTGAGAAACCTGAGAATATGTTATTATAATTATTATATTATAGGGAGATCGGGGAGACGCAGGAGACACAGGACCCCCAGGATCTCATGGACCTAAGGTATGGTGCACAGGCTCCGTTCTAAACGAGGGAACATTCCTATTGCACAGTCACCTCTTTCTTAAATGCGGACACCGTCGGGACCGGCCTTAACTCTCCGCTTTAGAGAGGTGTACGGCTAATAGAAATTCGTGCATGATTTTTAAAATCTAAGGTTGTCAGATTACGATCAAAACTATGTTTATATATTTTCTTTTTATTTGAGACATCCCTTGCCTTTTTTTTTCTTTAACAGTTCATGTTTTGTTTTACTCCCAGGGTCAAAGGGGCGACGGTGGGCCCCGAGGAGACACAGGGGCAGAGGGACAATCGGTAGGATATCTGCAGTATTTGTCGCTACATCTTGAAAATTATCTCTACTTTCCTGTATTTTTCTTCTATTGTTGACCGCGGAAAAGAATTGCGAGAGAACTGGACACAAGTGCAAAACGAGAGGCGTACGTAAAATGAAAAAGTACTCAAAGAAGTTAACGCAAATAAAAGGAAGGAACCTTTTTATTTTGTATCTCGTTAGGGCGCTGATGGTGTGATGGGTCGCGTGGGAGAGAGGGGAGATGAAGGATCTGAAGTAAGTTGTGTCAGAATATTTTTGGAATTCAGGTTTCCCCTTTAAAATTATTGATTTAAAACAGATCTGTGATTATGTACTTTTTCTCTACAGGGCCCTACAGGATTGGGCGGTACCATCGGATTAAAGGTGTCTACATTTCCTTTGTCTATTTCTTTGAGACTAATTGAGGCATGCTAACTGTTTAAGACACCAAATCTTTGAAATATATACAAATTTAAGTGATGAAAGATGTTCCTATTCAACCAACTTTTGTTGTTGAAAGAAAGTCCAAGGATGGTTTTGACTGACGAAGATAAAGACCAATTATGACCAACAAACTTGAAAAAAATTGCCAGTTTTTTTCAAGATGCGTTGTCCGTGACGTAGCTCCTTTTAAGGGACTAGGTAGTGAAACCTGTTGTCATCCCGTGTCTCAAGGTTATTGCCTGGCAAGCCTGTTCTATAAGTGCAACCACGGAGTTGCGTAGGATTTAAAGTAAACAATAGTGTTGTCGACTGTGACAAGAATTCTAGTACAGTTTCTTGAAAACGTTTTTGTCATTTCGACTGACTTGAAAGGAAAACCACCAGTACCAATCAATAAGAAGAAACGATCGTTACAGTAACTGCTTTTTTTTTTTTCTCTCTCTTACTCAGGGAGATCAAGGACGTCAGGTATAATTTTTTTCTCGTTTTGTTTTGTTTTCGTTTGCTTGATTACTTTTCTTCGCTCTTTCGTTATGGGATCGGGTACGTCAGGTGTTCCCGATCTTTCATCTTTCTTCGTTCTTCGATCGTTCGTTCGTTTGCTCGTTCGTTTTTCGTTTTTCATTTTTTGTTTGTTGTTGTCTCATTGTCTGTTAATGTTTGTTTCTTATTTATTTTGCTTCTTTCTTAAACTTAGTTTGTTTCTTTGTTTTTTATTGATTACGTTATTATTTTATTGATTTATATTAAGGGGAATACATACGTCTGTTGTTGTTGTTGTTGTTGTTGTTGTTGTTGTTGAACTAGTGCACTGACCTTCCATGAAAGAGGGTAAAATAAACCTCAATTATATCAACAGCAAACGTAAGGGATGTTACCAGGTGGTCAACAACGACTCTTGACAAAACGAAATGATGTTAATTAGATCGAGATTAAACTAACGGTTCTTTTTTTTTCTTTTTCTTTTATGTTTTTCTTACTGCTGTTACTAGGGCGAGGACGGTCAAGAGGTACGATTCTTTGTCTTTTAAGCTGGCCCGCGGCTATTTTTGGGAACGGAGGTGCTCTTTTCTAAATCGAATTTTGGGCATGTAAACTTTTACCGATTTCTCTGATTTTTGGCAATCGAAATAGCAAATGTTCAAATTTATAAAGCTTTAAATTTTAGGGCGAACAAAATAAATAACCACGAGATATTAGTGCTTTTGAAAAAATCAATTTATGTTAAAACGCGAATATTTTCCAAACGCAGCGATAGATTTTTTCTAATTAATGTCAACAAGTTCAAATTATCCTTAGACAATATTTAACTCTCTATTGTTTCAAAATTACTAATTAAGTTTGTATGTTTCTCAACAACAACAAAATCATTAACAGGGTCCCGCTGGTGCAAGAGGACCTCCTGGTTTACCGGTGAGTTCTGCTTTCAATATGCAATAGTTTTATTTATCGAGATATATGTTTTGTTTTGATGCTAAGCAATTCAAAATATGCTTTTATATGTTGCTAGATGTCATCCACTTGTTCATAATAATTAATAAAAACATATATTATTTTAGTTTATTGATCCTTTATTTGATTTGCTCTCGAATTTGGTCTGTAATTATTCCGCTTATCAGTCAGCTAAAAGCAAACTTAATTTTAAATTTTTTTTGTTCTGTTTTGTTTGTTTTGTTTTTCACAGGCAACTCTTCCAGCTGAATATGGACAACTAACGGTGAGTCGTTTGTTTTCAATAGCTTACCAAACGTTTTTGTCACATTTCTTTTCTATTTTTCTTTTATATAGCTGAAAGAAATACAGTATTCCTCAAATTTATGTGCCTTAAACAAATATATGTTATGATCAACTTTAAAAATTTTTTTAGAATATCTTTAGCAAACTTATCTTGATATCTTTCGTTGTGATGGCGAATACTGACATAATGCAAACGCAACTATTGTCAGTTTCGCCAACCTTTGTACCTGCCAAGCCTTACCTTTTTGTTGTAGCATTCTAGTACCCAGGCGCCTTATCTCTCGTTTTAACATTCTAGTTCCCAGGCGTTCAATCCAGTTACGACCCCGCACCTCTTCAAACAGAAAAATCCAGACCACGAAAATTGTATAGAAGTCAAAAACAGGTATGATCACGGCTGCTCGCGACGTAATCAGCATGTTGCGGAAAATGCTTAATTTAATATCAAAACAGTACCGTAATCTCTCTGTAAAGTAGTAAGGCCGAGTGTGAGCTGGGTGATGTGCGAGGTGGTAAGGATGGTAGGGTTTTGACATCATGCGCACTTCTGTATGAGCAGTGTAACGCTGTCTCAGTGATCTAATTCATGCTAAGAATTTTAAGGATATATTTGGTATCATGATATCGTTATTCATGACTCTTGGTAATACGATTAGCGGAAATCGTCCAAAGAATCAAACGAGTTCGATCTTCATCACATTAAAGAGAAATTTCAGGTATATATTTACCACTGTTTTTTTATTGTTTCTCCCTTGTTTGAGTAACCTGACAACAAATGTTCTCTTTCTGTTTTTCCACAGGACAAAGAAAGCAAACCTGAGGTAAAGCGATTAGTTTTCAAAGAAAAGAATGACAAACTCAGTTACTTGTATTTAAATCAGCGATTCATTTTTCCCAAATTTAACAACTCTGGACAACTAAGTTAGCATTTCTTTAGTACCTGAAGCTGTTAAACAGTTTGATGTGGCGGCTTATTAACGGTGCATAAATTCATCAAGTTATGTTTCAGTTGTTTCAAAAAATATGCCCGACTTTTTTTAAGGGTTGGCGGGTGCTATTCATGGTCCTGTTGCTAATGTATTGTATACATTTTTCCGCTGATACATTACAATGTAAACTGTTTAATGCGGCGGCTTATTAACGGTACATAAAATCATCAAATTATGTTTTAGCTGTTTCAAAAAAATATGCCCGACTTTTTTTAAGGGTTGGCGGGTGCTATTCATGGTCCTGTTGCTAATGTATTGTATACATTTTTCCGCTGATACATTACAATGTAATTTACTTTCCCGTCCTGGATGTTTGCTTTGACTTATAGAATTGAGTTATTGACTTGTTTATTTTTTTAATTATTAGACCATCGACCTCTACGAAGTAATCAGTTATCGCCTTGATATGTACAAAAACCCCAACGGCTCTCAAGCATTCCCTGCAAGAACATGCAGAGATCTTCACATGAGCTATCCAAATCTTCGAAGCGGTTTGTATATATCTGGCTAATTGACTGACCAACTCACTGACTCACTGACTACAGTAACAGTAACAGTAACAAGGGAGGTATTGGTCTAGTTACAATGAAGGTTATATATCAACTATTAACAAGTAAAATAAATACAATACATATTAATACGATAACAATTAAGCTGTTAATTGTTTAATTCCTAATTAATTACACTTTCGATTTAAAATGTCCTTTCTTTTTGTAACATTAGACAGGTATATTTAGCTATAATTTAAGTAAGTACATTATTTTATCGTGATCAGCTAAATTGACAAAATGAGAATCAGTTTGCGAGATAGTGGAATTTAGCTCCTTTCTAATGTTGTCATATCCTTTGCAATATATCAAAAGGTGCGTTCGTCTTCTATGTGGTTTTCGTTGCATACTAAACCCTTTCGTCCTTGAACTGGTATAGATGGTCCTGTATTTTCATATTTTCCGGCTTGTATGCGTAAAGAATGAACTCCTTTAGAAACGAAGCCTGCTGATACTTATTCGATGTGCTGGCTTTCTAGCTGTCGTAAGCCGGAAATTCTTCTGACTGACTGACTGACTGACTGACTGACTGACTGACTGACTGACTGACTGACTGACTGACTGACTGACTGACTGATTGCTTGCTTGCTTGAATTTTTTAGGCCTCTATTGGATTGATCCGAATGGAGGTATTACCAACGATGCGATCAAGGTTTATTGTGAATTTCACACAAACGCTTCCTGCCTGTATCCTGGAAACGAAGGCCAGGTTAGTCAGCAGTGTAGAACGTTCACTGAGCAAATGTCTCATTCCACCTTTGGCCCATTCCACCTTTTGATGTAAACTGTTGTTGTTATGTTTTGGTTGGTTTGTTTTGTTTTTTTACAGTGCTCTTTGTTGTTGTCTTTGTTGTTTGTTTGTTTGTTTGTTTGTTTCTTTGTTTGTTATGGTTTGAAACAGTTCCACAGCAAAAATTATATGGTAAACGTTCAATAGTAAATATTTGTCCATGGAGTGTTTGCGAGGAACTGTTTTGTTCTTGTAAGCAGCTTGCAAGTGCAAGAAGCCTCAACATTCCCTAAAACCAAGAAATTAAACGATGTTTCACCTTTCCTTTTGTTGTTTGCATCAGTACTGAGCACATAGTTATTATGTACAGTGAAATTGGTTTCATATTTCCCTTTTACAGCCCTATGTGACGGATAAAAAGAAGTGGTTTAGCGGAAGTGATGGATACAAATGGTTGGGAAAAGAGCTATCTGGACTCAATTTGGTTAGAGCGCAGCATTCTTAATAACAGTAGCGTCGGATTAGCTTATTTTGAAACATCGTTCAAATACATTTTATTTCAGCTAGTCTGTTAAGAAAAACGAGGCAAAGTTATTGGTTTAAAAAGGAGCTGTGTCTCGTTGTACTAACTTCAACTTAAAAATGAAAACAAAATTTTATCAATGTGGGGATACAGTGTTGTTTAGTGCATCACAAACAAACTGAGCATCATAAACAGCGTTAAATAAGTCTAAATTTGGCTTTTGTGGACACACAGAATTCAAATGTTGAATCGTTGTAATCCTCATCAAATTTCCTTCTTTTGACCATTTTATAATCCACTTTATATCTATTTTTTTAAGCTAATGGTTTTTAGTTTCAGTCAAACGAGATTGTATATGACATCCACCCTAGCCTCAGAACGAGAGAAACTAAGACCGAGTTAAAATATGTTGACCAGTTGTAGTCTCCCAGGGCCGTGGGCAGGATTTTGCTTGGGTGGGTGCGAGCACCGGAAGCGTAGGCATCTATAGGGGGATCCGGGGTATTTTTCCGGCCGGAAAAATCAAGTTGTTGAAGTCCACACTCTGAGAGTCATTTTAACCCCATCGCACAAACCCCCCCCCCCCCCCCCCCCTCCCCCTACCTACGGCCCTGGTCTCCTCTATTGCAGTCTAACACAGACGTTTATTGTGCCGTCACGCAACGATCCAGAAACATTGTGTGATGCCACAAGTTACTTTGGAGCTACAGGATTGAAGGCTGGGGCACATTTTCCTGTTTTACCGCGACCGTCAGCGGTCGCTCGCTAACGAGTACATCCATAGTGTCTGTCTTGTGGTTCAATTGTATCCTTGGTTGGAATTATATTTCCCTTTGTTATTGGGTTTGGTAATGTACGATAATGAGTATAAAACAAAAGAAAATAAAAATTGAACTAAGGATAAAATTGAAACACAATATCTGTAACAACCGATATAATGTGCTATATTTATCTTATTTACTTATATTCTGGATAAAGTGACTATATGTTTCCGCTTCATTCTTGGCTAATCTCAAACAATAGCAAGAGATTAAGACTGCGGATCGTGAGAGCGCATAAAATTATCATCAATGGGATTAACCCCTTTGGTTACCTTCTCTTCTTGGGTTACTGTTAAACGGACTTTTGTAGCATGTGAAGCCAGCAATTATGACGATGAAATTGGAAAGGTTGAAACAAAGACTGAATAATTGGATGAGAGAAATGTTACCAAGTGATGAACTAACGTTGGATTTTTGTTTGCTTTTAATCCACCTAGCTCGAATATGTGTCGGATCCCAGCCAACTAGAATTTCTCCAACTCTTGAGCGACCGTGCTCGCCAGCGGATTACGTACCATTGTAAAAACTCAATAGCGTGGCCTGATGGGAGTTCTGACGCCGCTGCAAAGTCAATCAAAATGCTCACAATCAATGGACTTGAGCTGCATGCTAAATCCTCCAACAAGTTTAAACCGAAGATTGTTGGGGATGACTGTAAGGTAAGACATTATAATTGAATAATAATATAAATAAATCTAATAACAATAATAATAATAATAATAATAATAATAATAATAATAATAATAGGGTCACATACTTAAACGAAATGGTTACATGGTAAAATAAAAACTAACTACGTACAAACAGGCACAACTTAGATATAAGCTAGACTACAAGGTTTCCAACGGCAACATTGAAAATAGAAGTTCCTGTGTCACGGTAGTGCTCGGCCACATTTCAAGCCTCAGCTAATAATTTCGTTTAATATTACCCCACCCCTACCCCACCCCCACTCCGCCTCCTTCCTTGAAAAGCCCTCGATACGCTGCTGACAACGTTAATAATATACTAAATCCCACTTGATGACTTCAGCAAGTCGCGTGAATTGCAATGTTTAACTAAATGCTCGATTTCTAAAACTATCACGCGTCGTTATAATTACCAGGTAAAGGATGGATCGTGGCATCGCACCACCTTGGAAGTGGACACGTACAAACCTCATCGCCTCCCTGTACTTGATGTGGCTGTATATGATATCGGAGACAGTGGCGAAGAATTCGGTCTTGAATTTGGCCGCGTTTGCTTCTCTTGATTGACACTTGCAGGTGTTCCTTTCAAACTGCACCTTTCTATCAAAGGATTCAGAAAATAAAACTTAAGGTTGTAGTTATGTTGTAAGTTATAACGCTCGAACGACAGAAGAAACATTAAGTTACCCGCAAAAATGTTCACACACCAGAAGTACATATATAGATTGGAAGACCTCGACCCCACATTAGTTTAAATAAAACAATTTTCTATCTATGTATCCGTGATTATTTGTCAATAATCCAAATTAACATTCAAGTTTGTCGTTGGTCTATGATGAGCTACATTAAAGTTCGACAACTGATGGTAAGTTGGTATTGGATATCCATGAATTCGATTGGCTGTCTCGAATTTCAGCAATATATTTCTAAATAACATAATTTGGAAATTTGGATGTAATCGAAAGACGGAAAATTTCTTTACCTTATTACAGGAAAATTCATAAAATTAAAGATTTAATTTAAGTCGCGTTAATTTTATGAGCGTTTTATTCACTTAGTGAAGCGTTAATTTCCGCGACCTTAATTTTCATTATTTTACAGAACCCCAAGTTCTCGGTCCATTCTAAACATTCTTGTCAGAAAGGAAACTATTACTTTCTTTTTTCCGCACACCTCATTCCAATCTTTCACAAAGGTAAATCGGTTACATTATTCATGATTCATGGACATCCCAGGAAGATTAGTTTTCAACATTTTGGCCAATATAAATTTCAAATCATCAATGTAAATGACTTTATCGACGAGGAATATTACATCAATTTTGCTAGACTTTTTAAAATCGCTCCACTGGGTGATGTACGGTATTAGCAATTAAGTATTTCAAGGCCTCCTTAAACTTTTCGGCTTCACTGTAATCATTTCTCCGGTAAACTGGCACTTTTTGCAAAGCAAACCCAAACTTTCCCCGAAGTGGCCAGATTCCTTCTCTTGGCCCTTACTTTTCAGCATAATTTTTTCTTTTATTTGCCCGCACAATTTTGCATAAACTACTGTTTTCAAATTCTCTTGGGAGGAGTGCATATTCCCAAAACAATAGTTTATGCAAAATTTAGGGGGGGGGGGGCAAACAAAGTGTACTATGGGCAATTGGAAAATAGAGAATTGAAAACGCTCTCCAGAGTAGGGTAATTTGAAAACGCTGGCTAGGTGTACGTGTGTTAGTGTTGACGCTGACGTCACAAAGTCGAATTAAGTACGGTCAGATTCAAGTAATATGCGCATCCTCTATGCCATGCATTCTAGCGGTCTGGGGCTGAGGCAGCAGTTCATTGTGGCTGGCGAACCTCAGGCAGCCCAAGCTCACTCTCTGAACCACACATTGACACAACGTCGAATTATAAGGTTTTGTATGGGATTTTCTACGAGACATCCTAACCCTAAGCCTAGTGAAAATTCTCAATTTAAATGGCTTACCCTCTTCCAAAAGTGTGGTCTTCAAAAACCGGGATGCAAAAAGATCGCTTAAATACACACTTAAGCCCTGGCCAAACGGTGACGCTAGTGGACGCAAGAAGTCGAAAGTTGAACTTGCGTACAGACTTGCGTTGGGTGGCCAAACGGACTCGCAAGTCTACTCGAAAGTGCACGCAATTTGTCAGAAAATCCATTTAAATTCTACTGCGCGCGCTGTAATTACTTGAAGTAAACAACAAGACTTGCGTTAGCTGGCGAAACGGTGAAAAACTTGCGTTGACGTGCCTGCAAATTTGATCTCGACCAAAGTGAACGCAAGCCATCGCAAGTCAACACAAGTGCACGCAAGTCGTGGCCAAACGGAAATGCAAGTTTTCAATTTGCGTTTACTTGCGCTTCCGTTTGGTAAAGCCATTTTTTATTGAGAACTTTCACTCATAACTACCTCCATGAATGTCTCGTAGAAAATCCCTTCCAAAACCTTATAATTCGACGCCATGTTGTTTGTGTGGTTTCATAGAGAGAGCTTGAGTTGTCTGTGAGCGAACCAATTCGAAAATGATAGTGTGGGCATTGTACCCGTTTGCAATGCGGGGCGAAAACGCCGTTTTCAAATTTATCCCCCGCTTAGTGTGGACGTAGCCTTAGAAGTTGGCTTGGGGAGAACCATAAACTGATCAAAACTTTCAGATTGCAAAAGTGGGTTAGGGTCGATTACCAGCCCGGAGAAGGAATGAGCCCGCGCTCTCTCGGGGAGAAACAAAGGTCTCGAGAGAGCGGCGGAAATCGGAGCCTACGTAATATATTGTTCGAGGTTATTGAAAACTGGAGACAGTTATTGTTAGTCGCATAACTCTTGAGAAGGTGGAGACAATTTGTCTCCGACTTTGGATGCAGATATTATCACGACAGCAAAACATTCTTTCCTTTTCCTTTTGTTATTTTGTTATTATCTTTTCATTTTCATTTTGTACAGGTCTTGAAGTGTTTAGCGTGTCCTGTCAGTCAGGCTAGACTCGAAGACAAAATACAAGATTCCCAAGCATTTGTTTGTTTGTTTATATACTTCAGACAGCTAATTGCATTTCTCGTTTACAATATAATCTTATCTGCCCTCATAGACACCCCAGATAGTTGCTTCAATCAATCAACAAGAGTCCTTTACAGGCACAAATAAAACGCACGAATAAAATATTTCAAGTGACCACACCCATCACCTTTCAATCATCAGAGGTCGAATACCTCCAGCAAGGGCAAGCAAACGAGGGTCAACGAGGACTACAGGTTTTATTCGTGCAAATAAATATCTACAACAGAGTAGTAGAGTACAACAGAAGGTAAATCCCAAGTGCGGGTCCAGACCTTCAGCTAAGGGAAAGGGAGGAGGATTTTGAAGGCTTGACTATGAATGCGCTATTTCCGAAAAAATGAGGAGGGAGCCGGAGCCCCTGGGCCCCTTCCCTGGATCCCCCACTGAATCCCACGGCATTTGAAACTATAGGGTACCAGCTCAACAAGTTATCTAAGTATGTACTGCAATTCCTTTAGGCCGCGAGGATTTCGGAAAAGAATATCATCGGATATAGAATCATAATCTCTTACTAGCAGTTCTACTGTGTAGTATCACTGTTCATTTTAATTGCTATTTGTAAATTTTGACTTGCCCTTACTGGCTCAGGAAAACTTCTGCAAGACTCGTAAAATTTACAGCGATACACATGTAACACATTTTATTTATAAGCTAATAGATATAATTACTAACTGTAGCTGAATAAATCTGTAAAACCACTGTTCCGAGTTCTATTTCCGTAGAACGTCGGTATAAGTCGGGCTTTCTGATTTATGTTCGTAAGTGTTCACAGTCGGATTAATAATCGGGTGGCCTTGGTTTCCGGCGGAGGGGCTGAAATAACAAAATGTTTCAAAACGACACACAAAATTGCTTTGTCAATGAAAATAGGATTATGGATAAATGGGTCATAAGTCACTTTTGTCAACTTATCTATTTATTTCAAGTTCTTATTCATCAACATATAAAATAAAAAAAAGCTGTACTTGTAAAACGGACTGCTGCGGTTGAAACTGTTTTTATTTTTTTACATTTTAAATAATAATACCCTTCCCTCTCCCCTCGATGATGTTACTATCAATGCGCGTGTTACTTAGGAAAAATACCTGAAAATATCAGTACTTTTATCTGTGTGGTATTGTCTTACGTCGGGGTCAAATTGCAGCCTTCCCGGCCGCAAGAATAGCTGAGCATTAATGGAGTGTTATCACTGAATTCCAGTCTGGCGACTCGAGCGAGCTGCGTGTAGTAGGCAACGGGAGAGCAGGATAGTTTTATCTACCAGTGCAGCTACAGCGTTCCTGCTGTTGGTCATGTGTGGTGGAAAGTTTTTATGCCTGTTGGCCATTATCGCGTGGTCTGTTGGGACTGGCGAAGCACGTAAGTTATCGTCATGCAAAACAACATAGTATTCAATTTCCAGATTGTAATTTGAAAAACCAGACGTACTGCCATGATAGATTGAAGATGCCGTGATTTTATCGTTTGGTCCCCAAGGGCGATGTTTTGCTATGTCCAAGGGACGTTGTTTTATCAAAGGAGTTCGAGACTTTGCGAGACTGATATCATTCCTTCGAGCACGAGACCTCCTTAGCCTTGAAAACGAAATTGAGACCCTGAGAAGGCGTCCCCGCAGAAAAAGTCAAGATGACGACACCCCTAAAATTTGGCTAAGATTCTGCGATACGCGCATTTTTTGAAGGAAAATTCACCCACTCCTTAAAGGGGAAGATAAACGACATAATCGTGCAGTAACTGAATTCCAGCTCACCAAATCATTAGGTCAAGTTGCTTAAATATCGCTAATGGTATTGTCGTGTTCCTGCAATTTTCATAAAATTTGGCTATACTATCGCTCCGAGTTTATGCATCTTTTCAACCTGTCTACTAAAGATATGAATCACCGTTTAATTAATCGAAGTAGTCGAAGTATACTCTTCCTTCAAGCATTGACAATTAGTTGTATTTATCATTTTACTCCCCACTGTTTGGCAGTTTGATAATAAACGCTAATTTTGCATTGCAGTCATTCTAAAGAGAGCTGAATCTGTATAATACAGACACAAACGTTTGCAGTTATGTAAAATTAGTTAGATGTATTCCCTTTTGTGCTGTACAGCTTTGGACAGAAGGGCTTTGTTCTTACCGATTGCAATAGGTCACTAGTCTACCTTTCCAATTTGTATTCACTCGGCTATCAAAACGCTTTGCCGTTTTTCCAATTGTATTAATGTCTTTTTGGTTTTACTACGTAACGTTATGATGAAACTCTGAATGAGGCATTTGTTTTGAGCAACCGTTCGAGGCAGCAAATAGTGGAACGATTCAATTTAAAAACGGAAGAGACCAGAATTGAAGAATTCCGGACACCGACGACAGATGAACGTTATTGTGGTATTTTTTACAACAATTTGATTAACGCTTGTATATACTACCAACAACCAAGTCCAAATATTGTAATTACACACTCGTATTTTGTTACATTGTAATAGAGGCAGTTGGATCCCTTTCTATTTGTCTTATTTTTTCAAAATATCGGATAATGTTAAATAAAATGCTCCATTTATCTTAGAGAGCGGATTTTAAATACAACAATCACTTTGATAGCGTGACATGTAACTTATGACCTGCCGACTTACCCACATATCAATTAACGGTCACTTTCAGTCTGCATTCACTCACGTTTGAAAGGTGCTGTGCTTATTACATTGTCAATACGTATATAAAGAAAGTTTTACCAAAGTGCTGCCACTTTAAAATAACTAATTTGCATTAAAATCGGTTTGCAAATTCCTTGGCAATGTTGTTGTAAAGCAATAAAACGAAAAACAACTAAAAAATAAGGGAACTGCCAAGTATAACGATTTATTGTTATGAATTGCATACCTAATTTTTAATAGACAGAATTCCTCGTAAACAAAAGCTTGATTTTGCGGTTTTAGTAGAGGAAACACACTTTCATATCAATAACTGACAAGGTTAGACAGTGTGTTAATGCTTTTTTTTACACCGGCTTAAAATTTCCTTTGTCTCTTTTTTTCAGTGGGCATGTGTTACCATAATATGTCATTCAAAGCTAAAGTAGATTCCTCAAAAGTTTTGTTGTAATCAAAATGTATAAAATAAGCTATAACTTATGCGTTTCTCCAAAGCCGTTCAGCGTGATCCAAACAACTTCATATTTTGAGAGAACACCCACCGTGTCATGGCAGGGTCTGTCATGTTCTGTCATATAAATGTAATTTTTTTTTCCCTCAGGTTTATCTCCACAGTTTTCGCTTACTGAATGCAGATTACGTAGTGCCTAACGATATCGACGTCAATATGCGTATGCGTAAAATTCCTACAAAAATCGTGTCGTGTTGTTAGCTTACCTCCCCCACCACCACCACCACCCGGAGGGAGGGGGTGTTACTCAGGGATGTGTGGCGCGCTTCAGACCTGACCCGGAAATCGATACCTTATTTCAGACCAGATCCTTAAGAAAGCCACAGAATTTCCAATGTTTTTGAAATCGCACTTCTCAAGAGATTAATTTATGACGTATGATCACAGAAGTAGTCTTTTCTTTAAGAAATACACCTGATGGAGTGCACAGACCACACCCTATTTCAGACCAATACGGGCTCATTTCTACGTAGTGTCAGCCTTGCAGTTTATTGTCTTCGAAAACTATACCCACTAGCATCGCACATCCCTATTTAGTTTAAAGGGAACCTCCACTCTTGGGACAAGTTGACGTTAATTTGTTTGAAATAATTCCTAATTTCGAAATTTTTCAATACAAGGGAGAAATAACATTGAATAATAACAATAAATGGAAAAGTTTATGGCTTTTAAATTTCCAGCGCGCCGCCATTTTGGATCTTATGACGTGTTACGGCTCCCGCTATTGTTTGGAAGCTTACAAAGTACATAACGCCGTTAAGCACGTTATAGGCCCATCACCCCCACCCTACACACTTTTTCTCTCTGCCTCTCACCCACCCAACCCCCCCCCCCCCCCCCCCCTCCAACCACATCCCCATTCTCGACCTCGATCTCAGACAGTTGCACTGTAAAAGTGTATTACGAAATTATTTCTAGGTAGCTTGCGGTATTTTTGTCTCTCTATTTGATTTGTTTAATAGAAAACTTAGCATGCCCTCCGATCGATCTTGGATTAATACTGGACAGTTCAAGGAGTCTTGATTTTGGCAACAACGAAAGAGCGATTCAGGAATTTGCTAAAGGACTTGTAAACAGCTTTGACGTTAATCCTGGAGTGAATGGAACTCATGTTTCAATAGTCCAGTTTGACAACAGCCCAACAACCCTGTTAAGATTCACCGACTCCCAGAGTAGGGAAAATGTTGAGAATAAAATTGACACCTACGAGGTTCGAGAGGGACAGACATTTTTGAACAGGGCTATCGATCAGATGGATCAGTTGTTTACTAGAGCGGCGGGGATGAGAGGACCGGAATATGAAAGGGTAGGTATCTCTGCTTACTCCGGAGAGCTGTAGGTTCAATGCTACGCAAGAGGTGCCAGACACCTCGAGGATGTGCCCACTCTTGGTTTATAACTGATTATCAGAAATTATCACGTGATATCGTGAACATGGATTATTTTGTAGAGCGCTTTCACTTCTTACTCCAGCGTTTTCTGGAGGCGGGCGGGGGGGGTGGGGGTGTATGAAAAGTATTGAAAAAAACTGTTTGCATGGCCTAAAAAGACAAAATAAATTGCTTGCAAACATGATGTGTGTGAAAAAATTAGTTTGTATTTCAAAAAAAAAAGTTTGAAGAGGAAAATCTTTTATACCTCCCCTCCCTTACTGTTATATTCATGAAATAACTAACTTGTATTGCTTTTCAAGGTGGTGGTAATTTTTACCGACGGTGCTCAAACCCAGAGGCCCGACATTCCATATGAAAAGCGTATCAAACCTGGAGATAACACCCAGAAACTGAAGGACAAAAACGTAACGGTTTTTTCTGTAGGCGCCGGCTCTCCAGACCCGATCGAACTATGGAGCATGGCTACCGGGCCAGGTCAGGTTATCCGGGCAAGGTTAGAAAACCTCGGTGCTGCAGTTAACCGTATAGTTGGGGAATTATGTAAAATCGAAATAACGGTAAGTGTATTGTGATTCTCAAACAAAATTTTTCGTTAAAAAATCATAGCGAATACCATCATCGTCATCATCATCATCATCATCATCATCATTACTACAAGTTTATTATTATTGACTGTCAGATCATTGTTATACACACCTTATTCGACGGTTTGAAAGATAAATGCACGCGGATATTCTCCGACTTTCGCGAAAAAAGTCAATCAATATAAAATTACAAATATTTGAACTGAAGGAGAAAGATGTGGCACTTGAAAACACGTGGCAGTAATGTATGCGACTGAGGCAGTTGTAAAAAGAAATGTTTCAACAAGCAAGCAACCGTGGACGATGATCCTACTGGTATACGTTGGATCAATAATGATCTGATGGTTTAAAATAGAAAAATGAAGGCTATAAAAAAGCAGAATCCGATACAACGTAGAAAGGTTTTAAATTTGTGTACTATATTTCGGCTGGCCAAACCAGCCTTCTTCAGGTACAATGGGAAATTACATGTAATTACAAATTGTACCTGAAGAAGGCTGGTTTGGCCAGCCGAAATATAGTACACAAATTTAAAACCTTTCTACGTTGTATCGGTTTCTGCTTTTTTATAGTAAAAAGAAAGCCTGAAAACCTCCAGGCTTAAACGAAATACGAAAACAAGACCTCTGCAATGTCGATGCAGTGCTCTTACGACTCTCTTACCAACTGAGTGTCAATTTTATTTTTTAATTAATTAATTTATTTATTTATTTATTTATTTATTTATTTATTTATTTATTTATTTATTTATTTATTTATTTATTTATTTATTTATTTATTTATTTATTTATTTATTTATTTATTTGTATATTTATACCTTTATTTAAATACGGTAAAATCATCAGGGATATACTAGTAAAAATTAATGCTATTTACCTACTAATAAACAGTCCGTGCTAAACACTAATTGATAAATATTAATCTAGCAAATCCTTATCTGAACATCAACCTAACCCTGTTTTCCATGAATACCATGTCTCATTTTGTAACTTCCAATGATTTCAGTAGAAATTTTGTTTTTAAATTGATTAAAAGATTTTGCCATCCTGAGGTTGCGGGGTAGGCTGTTCCAGAGAGCCGCACCACTGTAACTAAAGCTATTTTTCAAATAGTCAGTTCGTGGAAAAGGTACAACCAGTTTGTTTTCAGAATCCTTTTTTCCCCTTTCCTATTCTTTAAAACATGCGTTTTACTGAATTTAGACAATAGGTATCAGGAACCTAACCATTTAAAGATTTACATACCATTATGGCTATCTGAATTTGACGCTGAGTACACAAATCTTTCCATCCGAGTTTTCGTATTAGACCTTTAGCATCAGCATCATAATTTGAGGAAGTTAACACGCGAGCGGCACGGTTCTGAAGCTTTTGTAGCCTTTCTAACAAAGTTTTACCGCAATTACCCCAGACAAGATTGGAGAAGTCAAAATGAGGTTGAATTAGAGCATTGAATTTCTACACTGATTTGACAAAAGGTGGACTCCGCGAGCTGTGCTTGAAGGCCGACGCTAGTCGGCCTTCAAGCCAACCCCACGCGCAAAAACCCAGGGGGGGCTCTGTCACCGAGGCCTGTGCTGGGTAGCTGGGACATTGACCTAACAACCCTAGGGAGACCAGGGTCAGGCATTGATTTGCTGGCTTGCTGGGGGGTGGTGAAAGTCAGGTTTTTGGTCACTTTTAAGGCCGAGCTTTGCCTCACAAGAGTGTGCTGGTTTTTATTTTATTTTATTTTTTTCTTGGCCATGTTTGTAATGCTTTGTCAGCTGAATTGAGCTGTCTGGCACCCTGGGATGGCTAGCCTCTGCAGCAAGCCTACTGGGCTAGCCAGGCTCCCTGGGGCGGAGGGAGGGGATTTGTCAGTGAATTGCATTCCTGGCTGTCATGCGACTGGGTACCTTTTGTTGAAACAGGGTAGATTTATAAACCAGTGTAGCTGGTGGAACAAAAGGCCTAATTTGTTTTATTGCATCAATCCCAGATGCAATCTTTTTAGACAATTTTTGGGCGTGATGCAAGGCAAATAATAAGTAGTTTCCGATTCACTTTTTGCCTTTTTGCTTCCGTTTCAAAACGAGTCTATGTGCGAAACAATTCATATGAAAATGAGTTTCGCCAGCACGTCCATTTTAATGCAAATTAAACTCATTTTCATTTCAATGGTTTCGCATGAGAATCGTTTTGAACTAAGGCAAAAGGAAACCTCGGAAATGACCTATTGCAAGCAGGCTTACTGGGCCAAAGCACTTTACTCAGTTGGGGAGCAGCACGAAAAACAGCATCGAAAGTCGAAAGAACTAATTAATATAAACCTCCACATGCGGCTTGGGTTTACATAAATTTCTCTCCGTTTGCTCGTTTGCTCCGTTTCCTAAAGTTCTCTCCGTTTATTCATTTTATTCCACTTTAAACCAGGTTATTGGACCACCTGGAGAAGATGGAGAAACAGGCCCAGGGGTCAGTAAAAAGCTCGTTTTGATTTTATAGATACTTGATGATACATAGGTAATATGATGTATGCACGTATACAACGCACTATTCTTCCAAAATGAATGCATGACTTTGTGCTTGTACAGATTACATTACACGTCAAGAAATTGACCTTTTATGTTGAGTTCCCTTGATGTAATTTCTTTTTCGTCCTTGATTGTTCTTACTTTCGTTTCAGTGTTGTTTTGTTCGCTCTGATTCCTTTATATACGTTC
Source organism: Meandrina meandrites (assembly GCA_963693305.1). NCBI lineage: Eukaryota > Metazoa > Cnidaria > Anthozoa > Scleractinia > Meandrinidae > Meandrina > Meandrina meandrites. Next base: position 2,217,755 of record OY855908.1, on the reverse strand, counting down.
TTTTATTTAATTTGTGCGTAAAATAAAATTTATTTGTTACCCTCCCTCGATATAGGGATTAGTCGGAGCTCGAGGAACCCGCGGGATAACAGGTCAGAGGGGAAATCCAGTAAGTTGCCTTTGACTTCTATTTAACAGCTGGACATAATTGAAATTACGAGCAGATTACACTCTGAATTGTAAAAACGAGGTCCAATTACTAATTAATCGTATCAACAACAAAATTCCCAAAATTCGAGCTAAGGAAGTCTTTGAGAACCTCTTTATGTGAAAAAAGTCAAGATATACTCAACAGGTTTTACAAACAGTGGGAAAACAGCAAGAGAAGACCCATTTAAGTGCACGTGATTGACGTGCGAATGGCGTAGGTGTCCAATAACATGAAGTTGTAATTGGTCAGTTTTCATTGGACACCTACGTGATCTCGCCCCAATTACACGACAAATAGGCGCGCGCAGAACCAATCAAAATCGAGAATTTTATTATAGATACAATTATTATTATTTACATGTTAGTTACAGATAGTGTGGGTAAGAAAGCTGTTGTGACAATTGTTATATATAACTTGATTTCCTCAGCGGTAGAACCATCATGGTGTCAACTGCGAGCTGTTTGTCTCTAATCTAAATTTAGATAGTACTGTTTTAATTTGTGTAATTCCATTATTTTTGTCGCCTTAATTTTTTAGGGACCTCCAGGCGAGAAAGGACGTCAGGGGGATATCGGACGACCAGGGCGGCCCGGGCCGCCCGCTGCTAGGGGCGGAGGAATAACTGCTGTAAGTATACCAGAACTGTAGACGAACGAATTGTTACAATTCATCAGAAAAGATAATGGAAAGCAAATGAACATTTAAAAGATAAATTTTCTTTTTCCCAGCAAATTTGATTTCTGTTCCACACCCCCAAGAGAATCATTTCTTAACTTTTCCAGCCAGCAGGTTTCAGTAAAAATATGCCAGCCAGAAAGTATACAGGCTAACTTTACACATGTTGAATACATTTTTAAAGTGGGCACAGCTTAAGGCACTCATTCACACTTTCAGTGGCGGGGGGGGGGGGGGGGGGGGGGAAGTGTTACAAGTATATGCATGGACTGTGTACAGGTGTTTTTTGTTGTCACGCACTTTCTTCCCAGTTGTTCAGTGAGGGTGGTTAAGGCGGGGAGAGAGGTATAGATCATGTTTCACGGAAAATAAAATAGCCCTTTCACAATTCACGAAAAATATAAATTTGGCATTTACGCTTCACGCCAAAATTAGAGTGTTTGGTTGTGTATTTGTGAGGACTAGGATTGTCGGAACTACTTCCTGACCTTGCAAAACCTCCATAAACTTAGGCCTTGACAAATCCTCAGTTCATCTTAGGCAATATTCAGGATTTTTCGGGTCATCGACGGAAATTGTTGAAAGTTATCGAATCGGTGGTCGAAAATTGTGACTGGCGGGATAGCCATGCATTATTTAAAATGATTAACTGCGTTCATCTTTACTGTTAATATTGTAATATGTTGCCGAGCACCAATACATGTCACTCTAAGAAATTTATATGACGTCATCGTTTTGTTTGGTAGACTCTAGCGGGACTTAAAGGTCCATATATGGTGCCGAATGTCATCCCGGAAAGATCTGCACTTATAGCTGCACCGGTAAGTTATCTTTCTTAATTTATACACTTGAGTCGCGATAGGCATTACGGTAGTTAAGTGTCCGGTAAGTAAACTACCCCGGCCATGGCTCGAACCCAGACCGTCCGTTCCGGAGTCCAGCGCACAAACTATTAGGCCTTTGCGCCTCCCTAATAATAACATAGCTGCTATAACAAAAAGGGTCATGTAGCAGCTCTCGTAAGGTCTCACATGAGTGGCTGAGAGAACAACAGAACAAACAACAAGAACAATGCCCCTAGCCCCCAAAACAATAGCAGCTGCTACACTAGAGAACCAGTAGAATTACAAGCTTACGAGAGCTGCTACACAACTGAACAAAAATGTGTAGACTGCGCTGCGTGGTCTGGTGGTTAGTCCAGCCTCGTTCCCAACAAAGTAAGAAAAAAGCCCTGGAAACGAGGTTGATTCAAGTCTTGTGATCTGGAGATCTCGGGTCTCATTCCTGATAATAACTTCATTTGCAGGCTGTTATTTTTAATTAATTATTTGGTCATTTCCGGATGATTTAAACGAAGTATTTTGGGGTTTTTTATGTGAACATCTTCGAGAAATGAAATTATATTTGATGTCCTCGAAGGAGGTACACGAAGCGGCTCGGGAAGAAAGTTGCTCTCGCCTCGTTGCCGTCCTCTTTGTAAAGAGAGGAAGAAAATAAACGAAGAAAAGATGGCCAGACGACTCAGAAACTTTAGAAAGCTGCAGCCGATTTTCATACTAGTCCTGAGTATTACGATTTCTACAACGGCCTTTTAATTTCATTTTTATTGTATGAGTAGTATGTACATAATTGTAGTGCGGATTTGCAAACATGGGCCCTATTTAACTGAATGCCATATCTCACATCATTATTATTTCTTTCATTAGATTGGGGAGCAAGGACGTCCAGGTCGAAAAGGAGTGATTGTAAGACTGATAAACCAAATCTCAAAAAGACCCATTGACATGAATAACTTTCTTTGTGAAAAGTTTTAATCAAGGGCGTATGTATTTGCAGCATACGCGTATAGCTGCCGCATTTCCACGTTGGTTATTGTTTTTTTAGCACCAAAACAAAAAAAAAATTCCAACCGGCAAATGCAACTGTTATACGCGTGTGTTGCAAATGAATACGCCCCAAAATTAATCTTCTTTGACAAATGGTTTACCGGCCGTACGCGCGCGTGTGTACAAAGCAACTTCCCTTGCACATGGGTCGAGAATTTATTGTTGTTTTGATTTTTTTTTTTTTGGACAGTGGAGTAGCCAATTAACACCGAGTACAAACAGAAAGAAAGCACGTGCGAACGAAGGGTCTGGGAATTAATTTTCCAGGCAAACTTTTGACACGAGCATATTACAGATTTGACAGAAAATTGAACTAAATAGAGTATTTTATTATCTAAGCGCCTGCATCCTGATGGTCTGAAATGATAAAGTACTCTTTGTCTATTTTCAGGGTTCTATTGGTACCCCTGGGAATGTTGGATCGGTAGGAAATACTGGAATACCGGTGAGTTGAATTCATTGCATTTTCTCACAATACCGGTCTCAACATTAACAACGTTAATTATATTAACGCTTAAAATAGACGACAGATTAAAGCGTCGAACGTAATCCAGAATTGCTTTAGTTTTGCTTATTTGCGCTCTGTGATAAGTTTAGAAGACCTTTTAAAGTTCTAGCACTTCGCACCGGGGCACCGTCAACCAGTATCCTTTGCGAGCCTCTGTTGGTATTTTTTAGGTTGCGTGAACATACCAGTCAATTCACATCAAAGGGGAGACATTTAAATCAGCTAAAGAAATTACCTTTAAATTCTGGAGATATTGGGCGTTAAAAACACAACATGCACTTTGATGAAAGTTATCCCTTCCAGGAAAGATCCGTAATTTCTGTATCACAGAAATTATGCAAAGCATTCTGGTTGACGGTGTAATCAATCAAAACCAATCGCGAGCTGCGCGCGTTTTGCCACCCTTGGCACCTTTGCATGCATTTACTTCCTGTTGTTATCGGTTCATTGCATTGGCTATGATTGGCATATTGTGATCGCTTAGTTATTAGCAGCACGACACTTAAATAAAAAAAGAAAAAGAAAACCCATGTTGGGGAATTTTAATATATAAATAGATATTGATTCTCTATTTTAATAGAGAATCAATAAACTCATTTAAAAGTTTTTCAGACTCACGTGCATCTTTCGTTAATGATTATTTATCGACATATCTTTCATCTTTTTTCAGTTCTGTCAGTTCTAAAAGATGTAAAATGGTCTTGTTTTTTTCTTGTGATAAAAAATGACATTATCATAGGGATTTGCTGCATTTTTAGTCAAAACGGAGCTGAAATTATTATGCAAGTACCTTCCCTCTTACAATAGTTAAAGGGAAAGCAATTGGTAATAAGTTTTTAGCGATTATTCCAAGACGCAAGTTAAGAATTCAAAAAAATCTGCCTGTATTTTTCAAATTAGATCAAACCATTGTGCATGCGTTAATGGTAACAATACACCTTAAAATTGCTTAATTGCACTCAATGTACTTCTTTTGAACAAAATTAGGCCATTTTTGTTTCCATTGGTGTAAATAATTTCTATGAGCGTTTGGAAGTCAAGCTCACGATGGGTTTCCTTACATAACTTTTCCTCAATTGTCCTATGTCGATTTCTTTGAAGGGAACTCTTGGTCCGTTGGGTGCAAGGGGAGAAGTTGGATTTTCTGGTGATGATGTGAGTATCCTACACTAACGGTGAAAGAAAAGGAACGCCGTGCCGTAGCTTTGATAAATTAAATTGCTTTTTCAGGTTATTACTTTGGGTTTTTAAAAGGCATCATGCTACAGTCAAACCTATTTTAAGCGGCCCTCTGTTAAGCGGTCGCTAATTCCAGAAAGCGTTCCCCATACTTCCTGTAAACTTGACCTCTACAAAGCGATCACCTCTTTTAGGCGAGCGCGGTTACCTTTTAAACCTCCATTTGGCTAATTCCTAACCTGTATTAAAAACGGTCGTCAAGACAATGCGATATTTGAACACAGCGTTAAAGCAAAGCATGTCCACAAGGCGGCATTAATTACGATTACAATTAAGGGGGGGGGGGGGGGGGTGACTCTTAACTACCAATTTGTTTCTAAGGCAGGTTTCTAATTGCCATATTTTGGAAATCAGACCTCATACGGATAAGCTTTTTGCATGAGTTTGTTCTACTGAAGATTCCTCCAAGAGTTTCAAGTGACGACCTGACGACCTTATTTAACGTGACACGTGACCAGAACAGAAAAAACCCTAAAACTCAAACGGCGGATAGATTTTAAAATTCAAATGAGCGTAAATAGATAAAGAACGACTACATGCGTAATGTGACATATCGTTTTTGTGAAATTCGCATTATTATAAGAGTTATGGCGTAATAAACACTCATATTTACGGACTTTTAACAGTAGCGTTTCCTTTTTTCGAGTAAATGGTAAAAGCATACGTCAGATTCTAAAGACGGCGACGTTATCTCTGATTCGTAAAAGAAATCGGAACTTTACCTTGTTTCCTTGGAGTTTTAGGGATTTTAAATATTAACGCGCGGTTTGGGACTGGCACTAGTTTCGCACGCGCAAACGATATATTTTTCAAAGCAGGTGTACCCCAAATAAAATTCACCATTTAGCGTTACAAAAAGCTTCAAAATCGCTTGCTTCAAAATACAGTCGTCAGCAATCACTTAGCGACTGCTCTGGATCTGTAGTTAAGAGTCTCCCCCCTCGTTTGATGCTGAATGTGATGCACAGCTGTAAGAGGGTGGTAAAGAGTATTTTTGTGACCCGTGATCGGCCCTTATTATTCCTGTGAAATGTGAAATGGGTCAGTATTTTTTCCCTCGTGAATCGTGATTTCCATAGCCGCCGTGAACCGCGATTTTCCAAAATGCTCTCTTTTATTTCCCGTGAAGCGTGAAATGCCCATATTATATTTATTTGTGAATAGTGAAGGGGCTGTTTTATTTTGCGGAAAACGTGATCTACCCCCCTTTACCACCCTCTGTTAACAATTCGGCAAAGACTTCTTTGAACATGCTATTACTTACGTTTTGTCAAACATACCTTGCGCTACTGTTGCTGTTATCAATAAAATGTACAATATGTGATCAGCTTCACTTTCTAGTTTATCTTTTGCGATATTACACATTCAGACGCTTCCATTACACGATCAACCCCTGTTAAGCTGTCAGTTGGGCACTTCCCGAGAGTGGGAGAGCTTTAAGGGGCAGTGTAACCAAGGTTTAGCCCTACTTGAAAATCTAATTAAAGTGTTGGTATGAATTGGAAATCCGCTAATAGTTGCTTAACTTTCCTGGTCACGAAAGCTGTTTAAAACTGGTATGGCTACGGACGGGTAGGAAACAAGTGGTCGAAAACTTGAAATCGTCGGGCCAACGTTTTCAGTGTAACTTGGAGGTAAGGTAAAGTCTGCATACGAACCTAGTGGCCCATCAGGCCGGAGCTTATCCCGGTTTCCGTAGCATGAAGCGACTAGGAGTATTTGTACTCCCCCCTGGATGGGATGCTAGTCCATCGCAGGGTTACCCCCAGCAGTAAATTCGCCGGTACCCATTTATACACCTGGGTGGAGAGAGGCACTATGAGAGTAAAGTATCTTGCCCAAGAACACAACTCAGTGCCCCGGCCAGGTCTCGAACCCAGACCACCGGGTCCGGAGTCCAGCGCACTAACCATTAGGCCACCGCGCCTCCCACAACTTGGAGGCAAATCATTTAAAAAAAACCGTTGATTATGGTTAATGCACATCTTAGAGAATGCATTCATGCACTTTTGGCGTTAAAAGGTTATTTTTTTGATCAGTGAGCGTACCTTTATAAATCTAGCATAGTTTACACAAAAACCTTAGAAGAGTTCTCGTGATACTGTCCCTTTAATACATGTTTCAGGGCTGTAAAACGAATTGGCCACGTTAATTTTTTGCTGACTTATTTTTACTTGAAAGGGAGACCCTGGTCCAAAAGGAAATCAAGGGCCTCCCGGCTATCCTGGAAATAAGGTAAGATCTCCAATATACTCCGGTGATTTGCTTTTCATCTCGCCTATAGTAAACGAAATGAGAAAATCAGCATTCTTCAAATACTGTCTGAACGTAATAAGCTGAACAGCTTTTTTGATAATTTATTTAGGGACCTGTAGGCGATGCTGGAACTTCAGGAATGCAGGGAACAAGAGGTCCGCTTGGCCGTGAGGGAAGGACTGGACTAGAAGGAGAACAAGGGGGAGATGGTGATGTGGTAAGCTCTCCTGATCAGTGACTGCTAATGTATCTGGCCACCAAAACCCGTCTGATAAACACCAAAAACCATAGAGTAATAAACGGTTCTTGCGATTCTTTCGTGTTGAAGGAATTCAACTAATTTCAAGTTTATTTTGCGCACGAAAGACAATTTGGGGTAACATCGTACATTTGCTGCAAGATACTTTAATTCGCTTGTTTTGTTTTGGTTAATTGTTGGAAGGATGCCCGGGGGGGGGGAATCGGGGGGGAATCCCATATGGAAGGGACGGGGATGCTCGTCGGAAATTTTGAATTTAACCCCTAAAAGAGACCAATCTGGGCGTGGCCGAAGCTAATGCAGACCCCTAAAAGAGACCATATAACGAATCGAAATTCTTTCTTTTTAGTTATTTCTTCGCGTGCGACCCTAAGCGAGACCTTGACGGCTAAAAATAATGACATTTTGCCCAGAACACCCTAAGCGAGACCAAAATCTGAAATTTACACACAACAAACGAAAAGTTGCTGGAGTTGCTGCCTCGATCGGTCATTTCAGATGACCTCCCTGCGGTAGCATTAAACAGTAACGGAACAGCATGCTCTATTGAGTTTTTAGTGCGGGTTTTTATAACCGTAAGTATCTTGATTTTTAGACTTTTAATACATGATTTAAGTTATAGAGATATAATGATGTTCACTATAATACTATCACACTTTAATGCGTTTGCCAGGGAGATCGAGGTGCAGTTGGAAAACCCGGGACAGAAGGACCCACGGTAAGACTAAGAGTTCAGTCAGAGCGGCTTGCCGTAAGCATGACCTACAACAACAACAAAACATATTACAGTTGCGGACGGATAAGCCTGTGGACCTCTAAAATATCACTGGCACAACAAAATGATTAGTGATTAGATAAAAGAAACAAGAGTTCCTATATAGGTACATAGAGTAGTCTCAGTATATAAATAAGATTACAATGATAAAAAGGAATAAAAGGAAAACCTACATCATACTATTAATTAAAAGCTACGATACAGAAAAATTGTCAATTCCCGTGTATGCACGTTTCCCCTAAATGCTTAAGACGGAATCCAGCAGGGAGTCGAGTAATATTTATTTAAGTTGGACAAAATTCGAGTACCAGAATAACTTAAATCCCATTGCGTTATTTTCTACCCAAATATAAAAGTAAACATGTAAGTAATTATCCGTGATAACACCAACAACAATTTCTTATCAGAGTCTGAAGGAAACGTCTTTAAGCGGTTCAGTGAAATTTTATTTTCGATGTTTCGTGTTGTGAGAAAAGATTTCTTTTGACAAGATATTTGAAGCAGTAACACAAAAGCTTGTAATTAGGCGTGAATAATTTTGGTACATTATTTTGTCCAATAACTATTCGAAGTCCTGGCGGATTCCGTCCTAGTATCATTTACCTTTACCTATGCAGCTAGGATAGAACAATTTCAAATTCGAGCCTGTCAGGATAAAGGTCTCCCGGCATAGTCAATCGAACCCAATCGAACTCAATCGAACTCAATCGAACTCAATCGAACTCAATCGAACTCAATTCATGGATTGAGTTCGATTGAGTTCGGCAATCGAACGAAATCGAACTCACCGAAAAGAAAAAAAATCAATCGAACCCAATCGAACGTTCGATTTTCGAACTCGTGATTTGTATAAAACAGGCGAAAATCCATAACTAGATCTTGGAAGCTCGAGTTACTTCAACCCGGAGTGTAGCGCACGTGTTTTTCGTAAACGAAGAAATTCCGCAGAAATGGCTTCAGATACGCTGTGGATTGTAAGCTTCAAATGTGTAGTAAAAGGCTACCAGAATTGTCGCTTTGACGTCAAGGATGGCGAAGCTTTCAAGGTTTTAAAGAAAATAGGCGAGACAGGCCGTGCATTCCGAATACTGAGCAAACGAGCACGGACAATTAGGTCACCTTCAACGTGTTCTGTTCTGTTTCGTTCTGTTCTCTTAAATGCCGTGGACAGTTTATAAATGGGGTTTCTGTTATAAGAATAAATTGTAAAAACGCACAAGAAAAACCTGTTTTGATGGGCTTGCTTTGGGCTTTGGGCTTAGGTTTACCAGAGCCAATCGAACGCAATCCATTTAACTGTGTTCGATTGAGTTCGGTTTCCGAACCCAATCGAACACAATCAGATGGATTGAGTTCGATTGAGTTCGATTTTTTCGATTGAATTCGATTTGTGCGGAAATCGAACTCACTGAAAGTCTGGTGTTCGATTTGGTTCGATTGCCGAACTCAATCGAACTCAATCCACGGATTGAGTTCGATTGAGTTCGATTGAGTTCGATTTTCGAACGTTCGATTGACTATGCCGGGAGGTCTTTACTAACTTGTTTCAGAATTGTAACTTTGTTTGGATTTTTGTGTGAACTTTTACATGTTGCCTCGTATCGACTGCGGTGTTCGGAGAATCATACCATAATAAAAAATATCTTAATATCTAATATCTTTCGCTTGGTCGTTTTAACGCATACAGCTATTTCGAGAAAGGTTGTCGGAAAGAAGCGCACAAGTGCACGGGACTAGACCGAAAGGTAGTATGGTATAGAGCTACTGTACGTGCTGAATGTGAATACTAGTGAGATATAACGACAAGACAAACGCGATTTTGTAGGTTTCTTTCTCTTTAGACATTGTGGAGACAAGGCGCATTTAGCTACGCTGAACTTTAGAAGAATTTTCAGAGACACGCGACAGTAAAAGTAAAACTACAGATAAAGGCCTCCTGAGAGGAAAAACAAATTCTTCACGTGAAAAAATACAAACTTGTTCATTTCCTTTAGGCCAATATGCATAATTCTAGTGAATACCCAAACCACCTTTCGGTCTCGTCGCGTGCAATTTAGTGCTTTCTAAGTTTCCGACAACCTTTCTCGAGATAGCAGTAGACAGCTTAAAGCTTTAACTGGAAAGCAAATGTTTATGGATTAGGATCTGAAGACGCTTTGTAGGAAACTCTAAAACCTGATTTCGTTTATATGACATATCAAAAGTTAGCGGGTTCCATAATGATTATTGTTTGGTATTCTTTTTTGTGATGATCTAGGGCCAGCAAGGGAAAACTGGAACCAATGGTGCTATTGGCTTTCCGGGACCTCAGGTGAGACTTACTCTGATACCCATGTTAAAGTCGAATACCAGGATGAGCAGATATAATCTAAAACAATGCTCTTGGAATTTACGTAGTTTGAACACCATTAGGTATATGGCCAATACAAGTTAGATACGCAAAGACATACATGAATGCGCGTGCAGAATATTTATATGTTCATTGACCCAAACGGCTTGGTTTAACAACATGATTTAATGAGTGGGTTTTTATCCAAATTTATGTGTTCTCTCTTTAATTTAGGGGTTGCAAGGTCGGCAAGGCTCTCCAGGAGATATTGGCACGTTGGTAAGATAAAATTTGTTACTTCAAATCTGCGGCTAATACTTTTACTGATGAAGTATCATGGGGCTGATTCATTGTCAATGTTTTCCAAGACTAGAGTTGTTAATTTTGATCAGTTCTTCAGAAAGCATAAGTTGTTAAGTTGTTGTCAAAACGAAATAAAGTGCAGTGCAACCCAATAATGTAATACAACGTAGCTTAATGTAGTTCGTCATGCATGTAAATTATTTCTATAGTAACGTAGTGTGGTGTAAAATAATGAAATGCACTGTCGCACAATGCAATGTAGTGCTGCGTTGTTGAATGAAAATTAAAAAAAAGAAAAGTATACAATATAAATGATTCTTGTTGAAGTAGAGATTTGAGTGTTCGGGTTATAGAAAAAGCGATTCTATACAGACTACTATATGGAATTGGTCTTTCCGGGCTAAGTGAACTGTTTGCAATAAAGAATGTATCTGCGTTGACAATCGAGTGGATAACATGTTACTTGATGAACAGGGTATGCCCGGTCAATCAGGATCTCCAGGGGCACCCGGCACTGCAGGTCTTAAAGGTTCTCAAGGCAGACCAGGCTCTCCAGGTTTGGATGGTTATTCAGGAATGACCGGGAAAACCGGGCCTCAAGGCAACCCTGGAAGTAATGGCCAAGAGGGAGAACAAGGAAGTTCCGGTGCAACAGGATCGAAAGGAGCCATAGTAAGACTATAATAATAATAATAATAATAATAATAAACCTCCCTGTGCGATCACGTACGTGCACATCTCGTTAAGGTCTACCTCCCGGCCATAAGCAACCACTTTTCCAGTATACCAAAATTTTGCTTGTCAGAGCCTCTTGTAAGCGACTACTTATCTTAGGCGTCCGCGACAACTTCGCAGCCACTTCGCATGATCTGACCTCGCTACGGCAACTTAATTCAAAATTTTATTCAAACCATTCGTATTACATGTGTCATGTTCGTTGTCGCTGTATGTGTTTTATTTCTTGGTAAAGTTAAGGTTACGTGGTTATAAGCTTTCAAATTTTGAAAATGGATTCTGTTTCGTCCAAGGGTGACCCAGGGTCTCAGGGAGAACGAGGACAGCAAGGAAGCTTGGGAGAACAGGTTAAACAGGAAACGATTCTATGTTAACTGATATCACTGCATGGTCACTAACAGCTGCAAGACGTGTACATTTTTTGATGTGCCAGTTAGACCAGTCACGAATTTGACCCCAAAAATCACGTTTTCTTTTGTTTTTATTTGAGAAAGGACATTTTAAGTCAATTATGCGAAATTAGGACTCAGTTTAGATAGGGATACTTTGAAAGTCATTTCATAATAACAGTGATCTGCAGGGAGCAGACTCGCAGAAATTTTCCTCCCTGCAGATCAGTGGTTAGACCATCCGACCGCTGCTGGGAATGACTACCGCCGCCCGGGGCGATAAGACACTTCCTCTCTGGAACCTTTATTTTCATTCGTCCATTACAGACACTACCTCAATTGTTTCCTTGAGCTTAGGGCATTGTTGTGACTTGCTTTCTATTGTTTTAAGATCTAATTATATATAATTTAATGACATAACTCGTTAGTGGCTGACCCCGTTGGGGACTCGGACTTTTTTTTCCTTGTCCCACTCTCAACTTTATTTTATTTTAATTTTGTTTCATTTTAGTTTATTTGTTTGGTTGTTTTGTTTCAAAATATAGCGAAATTAGCTAAAGAAATGTACAGTTGGTGACAAGGTAGACGGCTTGTGATAACAGATAAACTCCTTTTTGCAAGTGTTATGGTTGTTTGTGTGATTTTTTTTTTTTTCACCGTTTACTTTCCAGGGTGGGCCTGGTGATAATGGACCGACTGCACGTTCAGGATCCCTTGTAAGCTAAACAAAAGATATCTCATCGTGTTCTTCATATAACGGGACGATTTTCTGTTCTTTACTTTCAAAGACTTATTTGGAATAACAATATGTTTATCTTCAGGATCCCTTGTAAGCTAAACAAAAGATATCTCATCGTGTTCTTCATATAACGGGACGATTTTCTGTTCTTTACTTTCAAAGACTTATTTGGAATAACAATATGTTTATCTTCAGGATCCCTTGTAAGCTAAACAAAAGATATCTCATCGTGTTCTTCATATAACGGGACGATTTTCTGTTCTTTACTTTCAAAGACTTATTTGGAATAACAATATGTTTATCTTTCGTATAGGGTTCCCCTGGACAAACTGGTCAAGTGGGATTAAATGGAAACAAAGGAAGTCAGGTATATTAGACCGATTTAAATTAGTTCGGTTTTAGTTTTATTATTTTATGGAGTGTTTTACAATCATAATTTCTGACGTCAAATTTTTGATTAGTAATTGTAAATGAATATATATGATGTCAAATTGGTTTTTTTGATAGGGCGAAATGGGTCGCCCAGGAGGCCGAGGCCCCCCTGGTCCCACTGGAAAGAGAGTGAGTGGGTGTTGATTAAAGGGACAGTTTCACGGTTCGGCGCATGTCCATAAATCAAAATACTTTTTTCGCTTTTTATCAATGTTATCGCTTAGTAAACCCCACTCACATGTAGTTCAGTAATCACATACTATGATTAGACGTACCAAAATGACGGATGACCAAAATTGTGAGAAGATTTTAGTGGATTTTACAAGCTTAGTGGACCGTTGAATTTAGTTTTGGCCCGTAGGATTTATTCCACGGTTGATGATTTCATGGCTATTTGCATGCGAAATTAGGCAACTCGCTTCCGACTGGTTCATAAACAATGAAAAAGCGGGCCTTGCAATAAAGCGTGCACAGGCGAATATATAATATGGACATGCGCCGAACCGTGAAACTGTCCCTTTAATTGTTATTTTTTATTGGTGATTGTACCGGTTTTGAGCCTTTCTTAAAAGTAGCAGAAAAGAAAACAAGGAAAAGAAAACAACCTCGGTATCAGCTAGTTTTCCAAGAAATTTTAAAACGTCAAGCAAAACCGTACAGTGAAATCCGACGTTTCAGGGTGGCTTACGTACATTTCAAAGACTTACAAAGAATTACAACAAGTAAAGTGGCGCAAAATTAACATAATAAAGAGTGGGAAAATAAAAACTAGACAAACAGTTTCGCACTGTGATAGCTTGACAATGGCATCATGTCGTCACCGAAACGTTATTTTAAACAGATTTTACCGTTTGTGTTTGCTTGTAAAAATTTAACGTCTTTGCAGAAAGGTACGTACTGCTTTCTTCGGATCGACTAAAAAAATTACTCAGCTTCTAAAGCTTAATTTGTGTTTATTTTTTTTTCTTTATCTTAGGGTGGTCCTGGAGGAAGTGGTTCTCCAGGTATCCCAGGTGACACAGGATCAAGGGTAAAAAGGATATCATGGATTCTTTTATTTATGTTTAAATTTTCAGGGAATGCTGTTGCTATAATACATAACGTAACTAGGCTATCGTGCTACACAGTTTCACAACTTTTGAATGAAAATAACTGATCTCCATTAACTACCTGCAGTTTCAGTTGTCATCTCAAAAATTGCAAAAATAAAAAAATACACATCTAGCATTTCATCTCTAAAACCAAGAGAGGATGAACTAAGAGAGCTAATCCTCCATATAGGCCTTATTCCAAAGGTAATCCCTGTTAAGTTATTTTTAGCCCGCATTTTTTGCTTGCCGTTTTACGCACTGCTCCCCACTAACCGAACGCCTGAAACAGGCTAGTTTTTTTTGGGAGAAGATCAGAAATGCAATGACAAGAAATGTTGTGTGAAAGTGGCTTGTATTCATTTTGTCGACGAACTTAAATACAAAAACATTCCCTTAAAATGATCTGAAGGCTAGAGAGATACGAGTGTCAAACAAAACTAAAAGAAGAAGTGGTATCACTGACCGAGCTTAACCTTGAATTATCGGGATCGAGTGCGAGTTTATTAGTTCCAGTTCTGTTAGACTGTTAGAAAATTGTCCCAGCTGAGATAATCGTCAAACTATCGACACTATAACTTACAGGTAAGAGAAATAAAAAGCTGGGGTTTTTAATCGAACATTTGTCGCTTGAAACGAATTTAGAAGTCGCATTGAGAGAGTTTGTCGATCAAAGGAATTTGTGCCGTCTGCTTCTGCCAAAATATTATATACAGGTAAGCCTGAAAGTAAGCTTAATAATTCTCGTCCGAAGGCATAGATTTCTTTGATCGACAAACTCTCTCAATGCGACTTCTGAATACGTTTCAATCCTAATGCGACAAATGTTCGGTTAAAAAAAAACAGCTTTTTATTTCACTTACCTGTAAGTTATAGTGTTGATAGTTTGACGATTGTTCCGGCCTGGGCAATTTTCTTGCTGCGAAAAAACTCTCTCAATGCGACTTCTAAATTCGTTTCAAGTCTGCCATTGCGTTTCTGATCGTCTCTCCAAACCACGCGAGAGCCTCCACGCAACGCCCGTTAACAACCGCAGCTGAACTGCGTACCATGTCTAAAAATAACTTAAGAGGAATTACCTTTGGAATAAGGCCTATATGGGGGATTAACTCTCTTACTTCATACTCTCTTTCCAATACTTTGTACTCTTATACTTAGGGAGCAGCAGGATCCCAAGGTTTGGCTGGACCAAAAGGTCCGTCTGGAATACAGGTAACGCAGTAATTATGCTTCCATAAGTAGCCTTGCCTGACGTCTAATAAGTATGTAACTAATGCTACTTCTGTGTTAATTTCTTTCGAAAACATGCCGTTTTTATCTCAGGGAATTGTTGGAGATCGAGGACAAAGAGGCGGTCGTGGTCGGGATGGCATGCAGGTAAGGGAAACATTGTAAAAAAGATTCTTGAGACAACAACGCAAGTAGAATCAAGAAAATGTCCGACAATGCCTGCTGTTCTTTGATCTTTTTTTTTTTTTAAATGATCTTAATAGGTTGTCTCTGTTTAGCACTAACAGTCTTTAAAAAAGAAGATTGACCTGAATTACATGCATAATAACAGATTCAAGGATTCATTTAGAAATTTGGTACCACGCACAACCTTACCGATTTCTCAGTAACAGCCCATCTGAAACCAAATTATGAAAGAAGAACCCGTGGGAGCCACGATTTTAAATTTTTAGTTCCAAGATCAAAGAAAAATGTTTTTAAGTTTTCATTTTTTCCAAGAACAATCTGTGAATGGAACTCCCTTCCAGATGATATTGTAAATATAACCTCTGTAAATAGTTTTTAATTGCATTTGCCCACATTTCTTGAAGCCAACTGTACTGTATTCTTTAATATTTTCATTCTAAATAAAATGTTAAAGCATAAAAAAGGGAAACATTTTATGACTATTTCACAAGGGAGAGTAAAATAAAAGAACTGCAGTGGCGTGTGCGTTAATATTACGTTTTTTCAGGGCACGCAAGGTTTCCCTGGTGTTCAAGGGCAACAAGGAGAACAGGTAAAATAGTTTAAAATAGTTCGTTAGCTACAAATCCTCTCTTTTTAACAGTCAGGGATCGATGTAATTGTCCTCAACCCACAACTAAGTACAACTATGTTTCTTGTTGCATGATAACCTAGATTGGTTTGGTCCCTCGATAACAGAATACCTTAAAGGGTCACGTTATAGCAGAATACTTAGACAAACTTTTACACGTTTTTACGTCTAAATAAACCCACCCGTCTTGGGTTACTTGGAGCCTTTTTCATACACTAAGTATTTGCTCATTTCACGATTGTTGTTTTGAACAGGGTACATGCAAAGCCAGTTTACTTTTCACATCAAACCTTTAGCTTAGCCCCGGGGGGTACTCCACTAAATTTAGGATAGGGTGTGCCGCGAACGTTCTCAAACCCTGACCCTATCTAAGGATAAAGAAAACGAAAATTAATACCTTAACTATTGCCCAAACCTGAAAATTGACACCCTATACAAGGGGAGGAGAAGCACTGTGTGACGACTCAAATAACGGCTAACCGCGCACGGCAAAGCTCAAATCTTTCAAAATCGCTTTGTTAATACTTAATGACGGATAGCTCAGTTTTAACAGACATTTTTTTTCGTTTAGCTTGGTGTTTATTTGAGCTGATAGAATTTAGCTACCCTATCTAAGGATCACACCGGGAACACAATGCCAAAAGGAACAAAAGTGATACCCTATTTAAGGACCGAGAACCTCAAAAAACATACCCTATCCCGCGGCACATACCTATATAGCCCATATATGTGAGTACCCCCCGCCCCCCCCCCCCCCCCCCCCACCGGGAGCTTAGCAATCTCCGTGATTCCTACATCGCTCTTGGTGCTCAAATCGTTACCTTCGTCGTAGTAGTTTGCTTTAACAAACTAATGGCCATGACTGCGAGCTAGGTATCGATATTCATGCAGTTATCATTGTTCCGCAGGGGAGGAGAGGTCAGGCAGGCCGACAAGGGTTAGCAGGAACCCCTGGAGCAGCTGTAAGTAATTTTCATGCTTTTGTCTCACGAGAAAATCAGAAACAATATAATGTACATCTGTTCGCAAAAATGCAACACCTTATACAACATAAAACAATTTCGATCTCGGTCTGCCACATTTGCTGGCCTGTTTATCAGTGTTATAAGGATGCAGAGAATAACTTTGGCGTCGGTTTAGAAAATACACAGAGTTGCTGAAAGTAACTGTTAGGTGTTTTCCCGGTAGCTAGATCTCGCAATTTATCTTTGTTTGCAGTTAAAATAATGTTTATAAATTTGGTATTTAAAAATGGAAACATTCCTTTCTATGGTGCGCTATCAAAATACACAACACTTTAACTAAAACTCAAAGTTTTCTTTTTTTCACAGGGAATGCCAGGGAACACTGGCTTTGCGGGGGCCCCTGGACAGCGGGTACTTTTTTCTTTATGTATATTACATTCATTTTTCATCTATGTTAAAGCTAAGAAGCACTTGCCCGACACAGCATTCAGCGCCAACCATTAAGCATATTATAAATTGCATTTAAATTTGTTCTAAAATAGTGGAGTAAGATACATTTCCCCACTACATGTGAGAATGGCATTTGAAAGGTAAGTTGCACTAATAGGTAAAGGAAATAGAAGTGGGTTAACATCTAAAAGAGATTGAACTGCCAATGTTAGCTAATGTTATTGTAAAGTTCAAGCTACTGTTAACATGCCACGTGGCTCTTAAACAATAGCTGGGTCATCTTTATGAGCTTATTTGTTTGCATTCAGGGCGATATAGGAGCTGCTGGATCTGTTGGTGCACAAGGAATAAAAGGAGCACAGGTATTGAAGGACATTGCTTAAAGGGCTTTGTCGCGGATTTTAACACATTTTTGAACAGCCAAAATATATATTTGTGTCACAGGAAACCTAAACATAATTGTCTATTATGATAAACAATTGCTATATTAGAGTACTGAAACTGTTAACAAGCGTCTTTGGCTGCCGATGGCTTGGTTGGAAATGGATTGCATCTTGAAAAATTAAGGGTAAACTTTTAAAGTTGTTTCCACACGTCTTCCGAAAACTGTTATTATTTTATAGTCGTGCTTTGATTTCTCTCCGCGAAGTAAGGTTATATCTTCCTTCAGATGTTCAAAGATAATGTTTTTCATGGGTTAAGTTGCCTACCACAATTTCAGAATAGTTAAAAACAAAAATCCGCAAAATCCCCGTGACGTAGCTCCTTTAATATTTGAGTGTGAAAGTTTTCCGAGAGGTCAACTGCTTATTAATACCACGTGCGCCAGTGCCACATGTCCGTTGTTTCTCCCTTCTTTTTTTCTTTTTTTTTTTCAGGGCGAAGAGGGCATTCAAGGATTCCGCGGAGAAGTGGGACTTCCTGGAGAAAATGTGTGTGAAGTAAAATGTTTATGGCATGTATGCATGCAATGATCAAAAGACTTCCATGCAATGATCAAAGCAAATTATTACGCTGTTAACAGCTCTCTATTTTTTTGTATTTATCTATCTTTTTCTTGTATTTATTTATGTTGTATTTATTGAACGCAGATGTAGTATTTTAATAAACGAACAGCTTATATTTGTGTGTCACAGGGTGAGCAAGGGCGACCTGGTGATGTAGGCGCGCGAGGGACGATGGGCATCGAGGTTTGTTACTTGTTGGTCATTATTTTGAAAATTCACCTTTGTCTTATGATATTCCTTACAGACTAATCGATTCCGTTTACATTTCTTTAATGATCTTTAGGGTGTTCCAGGCCCCAGAGGTCTGAGTGGATCCGATGGAGAAGAGGGTGATGCGGTTAGTTCTTATAGCATTTAAAATGTATCTTTTCTACAATTTTTAAAAATGTGAACACACTCTCTATTTTGTTTCGTTAAAATAGGAACCAGGCCTTAATCCTAAAGAGGACCTAATTGCCAGTTAACAAATGACGGCATATTTGATTTCTACATGTTGATTGACTAAATTATTACTTTCTCTTGCCTTCCATTTTGATAGGGCGTTAGTGGATCACCAGGAAATGCTGGATCTACAGGCTTATCAGGATCAGCGGTTGGTTCATTTCATCGGATTGCATGAATAAGATATGAGATATTCTGACAAAAAAAACAAACCATGTGGTGCACCCCCTCTTAACAAAATCCTGGACCCGCCCCTGTTCCTATCCCGAGGGTTAATATGGCCAAAACGTACTGCATGTGCGTGTTAACTGTACTGAGAATATACTTCACAACCATAGGTGTAAATCTTTGTTTTCTTTATATTTCTAGGGTGCAAAGGGGAATGCTGGACTAAATGGCTCACCTGGCAAAAGGGTAAAATAGTAATTGTTGATCTTTGTATTAGTTAAGCTCTTTTAAATTCCTTCTATTGCACGTTTCAGTTTCGAGTGCGAAGCTGTCAATCTTAACATTTTGTAACCAGTGGGTGGCGTTTTTTTTCCTCAGATTAAGACACGAATCAAATCACTATTGCTTTTATTTATAGCTAGCGATTTTGATAGAGTTAAAAGAGTTAGAGTTAGGTTCATGACACTTCAATAAAGTTCTCATTCATTCAGTTATTTCTTTCGCTTTTTCTTTTTAGGGAAAACCTGGTAATGCTGGTTTACAAGGAATGTCCGGAGATCAGGTTAGTGCGAAGTTCGTATGTTTACATTTACATTTTTACATTTATGGACAAAAAGAAATTGAAAATGGAACAATGATCAACTCTTGCATGTTTCCGCTTTAGGGAGTAGATGGACGAGATGGTGAGCGAGGAGACGAAGGAAAGCGTGGCCCACCAGTGAGTCTGAAACTGACATTATACGTATCAGGGGCGTAACTACCTGTGCGCACATGCATACGCACCTGCGTACCTGAAAAACTCGAAAATTAAAAAATAACTAAATGAAATATGTGACATGTATCACGCTATTTGTGATACGCATGTTTATAAACATAAGGAATTAGACTTTAAGAAAGAAAGACAGAGAATTAGCTCTGTGATTGTAATCGGAAACTGACTGAATATATGACTTAGCCGTCATTTCATATCAAGAAAAAAATGTTTTCACTTACAACGTACCCTCACCATTACACTCATATTGTGAACAAAATTGAGAGGAAGATAGGGGGAGGGGCTTGGATGGGGCATTTGGAAAATTGTGCGTACCTCTGAAAAAAATCCTCTAGGCTGGCTACGCCCCTGCCGTATTACAATATACTACAATATACGTCTTATAAAACTAGCGTGAAGGGGAAAGGCTACAATTATACCAATAAGTATACTATATTTGTTACGTGATTAATCAGTCAACACTTTCTCAAAATTTACTGTTTATTCATTTCATTTTCAGGGATCACAAGGACCTGTCGGCGAGGATGGAGATGGCGGAAATCAAGGGCAGACAGTAAGAAAACGCGGCACAAACTTTAAAAATATGTTTATAAATAAGCTTTCCTTTTACTAGTCCATATCTTCTTTTTTTTTTTCTTTTAATCTCACAGGGACCTGCAGGACCAACTGGAGAAGCTGGACTACCCGGCAGTAAAGGAGAAGGAGTAAGAGCAGAAGTTTTTTTAGTTTGTGTGAAAATCACTTTTATACGCAGTTCTAGTTCCGGTTCTAGTTCTTACACGTGTCTAGTTGACATGCCTTTCAGTTATGTTTTTGCGTGTCGAATTAATGTTACTGCTAAATGACTAAGAATGATTTTTTTTCCAAAGGAAATGTATTGTTCAAGATATGTATTTTTTTTTGTTTTATTGTTAAGGGTGAAGCAGGACCAGTTGGTCGCCGCGGTAGTAACGGCGATGATGGTAGTGCGGTAAGAAACATCAATCTTTTTTGTTAAAAGCTATAGTTTTTTCTGATTGCGAGAAGATAGTAAATAAAAAATCTAACTGTTGATTATTTTACTTGTTCTGAATACATGTAAAATTATTTTAAAGGGTGCTAATGGCAATCCAGGAGAACAGGGAATGCCAGGAGAAGCAGGCGTTAGGGTCAGTATTTCGCATTGTCCAAATAAATTGAACCTGAAATAACCTAATAATTGAAACGATGCAAATACGTAAGCTTAATTATTATCACATTCTATTGGATTAATGTGTTCCCAATTCTCCTATGGGATAAGATGGGGGAAAAATAATGTACTGTACCTTCTTGATTCCTTAATCAGTTTGGGCACATATATTCCCGTTTTCCTTTTTACTGTGTTTGCTCAATCATTACGTATTATCATTTTATTACATTAAGGGAGTGTCTGGAGACAGAGGAATTAGTGGACAGCCTGGTACCAGTGGCGACTTGGTAAGATGTGTTACCGCACTGTATTGGATCTTTATTTGCACGACGTGATTTTTTTTTAAACAGTTTTGTATAGTTAACGTTCAGTGCAACAACGACATAACGAATATATAGGTGATGTTAAAGAAATTCATGTCTGCCTCCAAACGTTTACTACTTTACCTTAAAGATGACATAAGGCCTAGCTTTTGTCACTACAATTTATGTGTCATCTGGTCTTGCCCAGGGTCCACGCGGCGATCCAGGACTGAGTGGACAAGCAGGCTACCTGGGTGGCATGGTAAGTACATCTCTCACTTGATAGCATAGCCTGCGTCACAAGCAATCTAAACCACCGGCTGCAACACGGGCTAAAAGCATGAGGTGCTTTCTGTTTAACTAAAATCCCGCAATTGCAGGTGGGAAGCAAATGTAACAGTCACTTTAGGGAATTCACGTCAGGTGGAAATCGTGAACTATGATTTAAGTAGCCCCTTCATCCCGGTTGGGATTTTTAATCATGTTATGTTTATTTAATATTTGTTTCATATACACGGCCCCACAAGCTTCTAGCTTTAAACACAAACCGTGTATAAATAAAGTCGCTTTACCTTTACCTTTTATATGAAATTTCTTCACTGTTTCAATTGACAGTCTTCTACCAAGGGAAAACAATAATTGGAAAACGAGTTATGAAAATGTGAAGTGTTATCTCGGCTTCCTCGCTTTTTTTCAGGAATGAACGCAAATATCGTTTAATAAATACTTCATCAGTTGACTGGGTATTTGACACTTTCCAATTACTTCATATTTGACAGAATCATGTGTGTTTCGGTAAACTGTTATGAGGACACTTTGTGGCGCCTATCACAAACAGCGTGTATCTCATTGGCGTTCAATCCTGACATATCTGATGTTTTTTTTTTTAAATGTCTTTATTTACACTGTATTAGAAATCGTTTGTTGATATTTTCCATCTTGTAGGGGCCGCCTGGTCCGATCGGTCAATCGGGAGCTGTTGGTGCTAGTGGAGAAAAGGCGAGTGAGATGGCAATCCATTCTTGCATGTTTTATAAACGTTCAGGCCGCCCCAATCGCTGAAAGCTGCAGGAGATCAAATTTAAATTTCTAAAGCCAAGAGTTTTACCTCTTTCTCTTTTATTTAGCCTAGCCTCGCTTATAAAGCTATACTCATTTCTTGACGTATACACATTCATATGACTTTTTGCTTCGTATTAATCCTACTGCGAGAATTAGATAATTGCTGTTTCTATTTTAACATGAATAACAAACATATCAGAAATACTGAGGATTTCATAAGGTTCATGATTATTATTTGGTGAAGAATTGAGGAGCTTTTCTCTCTCAGATAATTTTTTTTTTGCATAATGATTTTTTTTGTTCGAAACAAAAAGAGATTTAAGAAGAATTTTGTTGGCAATTCATTTCTTATTAGGGTGCAGATGGAGAGCCTGGACCTAGCGGGGGATCAGGACCAACTGGAGCTGAGGTACATTATATGAGCATGCTTGGCTTGGACAACCAATGAGTAACACCTTTTTTGTAATCACGAGTGAAAAATTGACAATGAAAGTTGACAGATACTTGTGAATAGATATTTCGTGGCTAGTCTGACGCAGCGTTTCGTCCCGGCCAAGGGACTCTTCAGAGACCTTTTCTGCTAGCAAACTCGTTGAGCATCGCGCTCAACTTTAATTTAAATTATTATAATCGATTTTTCTCTCCTGCTGCAGGGCGGAATTGGCAATACAGGCCTCAAAGGATATCGAGGAGATAGTGGAGAACAAGTAATGATAATTTGATTTAATTACTTCTCCTCGGCTGAGGAATCGCTATAGAGACATGTCACATGACTTAATACTGTTTGTTTATTCTGCTTGTGCCTTATACAGGGTGTGTCTGGCCAACCAGGATCAATGGGAACATTGGGACCCACAGGAGCATCGGTATGAAATAAAGAGGAGTCGTTATGTTACAACTTCGACAAAAAAAACCTTCTTTTGAACCCTGTCTCGATGTTTGCTCTCACCTAAATTTTTGCGCGACCAGAGTGCGAACGAACGGAACGCTTGCTACGCAGGCTATCCTTTATGAGACATGTATGATTATTAAACTAGTCATGCTACATTGATTGATTGGTTTGTTTGGTTTCCAGGCCATGGTATCTAGCTCATGTACCATGGGCCACAAATATGGTACGCGTCCAGGCATCAGCGAGAAATTCTTTGGGTATTTTTAATAAAAGAAATATTCCTCTCGGGCTTGTTGGACATGAGATAGTTATAGCTATATCCAATGCGCGCTCGTAAAATATTTAGTAAATAAACCCCTTCAGGCGACTGGTATATTGGAGGATAATGCCCGAGGCTGAAAGATTGTCCGAAAAATGAACAGTTGACAGAGAAGCGAAGCTTTGAGGGTAAATGCGAAATTATGAGGACAATCTTTCAGCCAAGGGCATTATCCTCCAATATGCCAGCAAGCCAGGCAGGGGTTTATTTATTTTATAACCTTCCGATTAATTTCTTCAACGCGCTTCATCGCGGGAAAAAGGAAAAACCTACAGCGTGCGATAATCATGGCATAATTTAGTTAAAATAAATGCAAGTCGATAGGTTCCGAATTTCTTTTTTAACACTGTGATTTTATTAAAACATTAGACCTGAAAAGGTCACTTTTGCGTTTGTTTTGCACTGCTATAAAAAATCGGACGACGGATATCAAATCGGACGGGGTATATTGGCTGATACCCGTCGTCCGATTTTGTACCACGTGATGTGTTTTGTCCAATGAGCGCGCGCGGAAATTAATCGGTGGGTTATAATGTTAAATATCCCGAACAGAATGTTTGCTCCTTCTCAATACAACGTGTGTACTGTAACAAAATAAGCTATTATTGTATTCTGTTACAAAACGAGAAATCCTTGTCATGCATGCCACGGGGTACGTGCCTGTGTAATGTCCTTTAGTATCTACTTCATGGAGAACATATTCATACCCATTTGACGGTTTCAACAAAAAACGAAAGAAAACGCAGTAACTCGCAGTTGAAAACAATGATAACAACACATTTTATAACTATCGTATTTGTAATTATTATTTTAGGGGTC
The DNA here is from genome assembly GCA_963693305.1 of Meandrina meandrites. NCBI lineage: Eukaryota > Metazoa > Cnidaria > Anthozoa > Scleractinia > Meandrinidae > Meandrina > Meandrina meandrites. Next base: position 2,193,579 of record OY855908.1, on the reverse strand, counting down.
ACCGGGAAACGAAGGAGTCACTGGCGGAAATGGTCGTCCAGGAAAAAAGGTAATCGAAAAAGAGAGCTGTTCTTGACTTAAATAAAGCACTGCATAGCAAGTTACTGTTCGACTATTGGGCAAAATAATACAAAGGATTTTTTTGCTCAATCAGGAGCCAGCATTCGCAGAGTCGCTTGGAAATGGTCTGGAGAGACTCGTTTCCCAGGGGCTCTTAAACTTTTATTGAAAACTGACTTTCGCCGCTATGATTTCTGCCCGGTTTACTTCGCTTTGCCCCGACTTACTGCCCCCTGGGTCTCCGAGGATGGCCATTTCCAAAATTGAAACAACTTTAACGAAGGTCTCAACGATAGCATGGAAGCTCATTTTTATCCTAAAATTATTCAACATTTTAAAACATTTCGAAGCTATCAGCAGTCACACTAACTTGTTTCTACGTTGTTAACTTCATCTCTGTTGTCATTGATGTCAGGGCGAAGCTGGTGACTTTGGAGAGCCTGGAAATATAGGAATCACCGGAGCTGTGGTATTATATTATTTCTGTTTGTTTTTTGCTTTGTTTTAACACTTGTAACTATTGATTTGAGTCTTTAACGTTGTTTATTAACGTCTGTAACTGTGACTAGGGCCATTGCTATTCCCCCTGGACGATATATTGTCCGTTATAGTTTATCCCCTCTCCCGGCGGCCCAAAATTTTGTTAGCGAATACAACTTACTTACAACGGGACATGTTTGTACACTTGGGTCGCGAAAGACACTGTGAGAGTTGAGTGTCTTGTAAACGAACGCATCGCAATGTTTCCAGCCAGGACTTGAACCCGGACAGAAACCTTGTCCGCTAGTGCGAATCGGCCCTTATTTATTATCCTGACCTGGTTGTTGAAAGGAAGGATAGCGTAGTTTGATTTGTCAACACTTATCTACTGGATAGTGATTTATCAAGGGCTAGTTGTTCAAAAGGTGTATAACGCTATCCACGAGATAAATCGGTATCCAGTGGATAAGTGTTGGCAAAACAAATACGCTATCTGCTGGATAGTGATTTATCCGGTGCACAGCATTATACACCCTTTCAACAACCGGGGCCTGGTGCATAGCGTTATCCATCCTTTCAACAACTGGACCCAATTGATCGTTTGTTATTAATTCATTCATTTATTATACATTGATTCTTAGGGTCGGCCAGGACAACCCGGGTCCCCTGGGGTAGTAGGATCTAGTGGAAATGTAGTGAGTACAACGTTAAATAAATAAATAAATAAATAAATAAATAAATAATTCTTGAAATGAATTCCTGAAGTTGATGCTTTGACACTATCAAAATGAAAAAAGAAAAAAAGAAAATACAGACGTTTTTACATGGTCTCTAATCGTGCTGGCCTTCATTTTTTCAACGAGGATTTATGAGGAAATAAAAAGATGAAAAGAACAACAAAATGCAGAAACGATCTTGCTTTGTTTGTTTGTTTATTGTTTGTTTGTTTTTTTTTAGGGTGTGGCTGGAGCAGCCGGCTCACCCGGACCGGCAGGAGTTCCTGGGATGCGGGTGAGAAAATTAATCAATGCCTTTGATTCTTACTCTGTTCTTTGAAGAAAGATTTCATTGCCCAAAAATTATATAGAAAATAATGGTGATGAAAATTTTTATTAACGTTTCGATGCCACATAGCCTGGGAAAATCCCATATAGTTCATCCCCTCTCCCGGCGGCCCAAAAATTTTGTTAACAGGTACAACTAATTAATCAAGGGTGTATATTTGTACACCTGGGTCCCGAGAGACACTGTGAGAGTAAAGTGTTCTGAAGGCGAACGCAACACAATGACTCCAGCCCAGGCGGTGTTGGACACGACTCGCAAGGCATGCCGGAATAAATTTTCGATTGCACTCATTATTGTCTGATCGTCGGACTGTAAACATATCCTCGAGGTGAGAAGATATTCCTATGCTGAAAGAAATATCGGAGGAAATCCACACCAAATCTTTGTGGGCCAAGTAACAACTATAGATGTGTATTGCTGGATTCGTAAAGGAGCCATTTTATGTGCGGAACAACTCGTATTTGGAGTCGAAACATCGCGGTACATCGACTATTGGAAATTACATTCGATTCTCGCATGTTTGTGATCGATCTTAACGGGCTGAAATCGAACTTAACTACGGCGCTTTCTTTTTGAGATATGTCGAGTTGTGTATGAAGTGCGTCGATGTACTGCTGGCCAACGCAGTTCGCCCTATCGTGGTTTTGATGGATTTTCGCTGGGTTGTTTATTAGGAGTTTTCCCACTCGGAGGGCCCAAAGGCCGTTTTGATGACTGTCAAATATCGGCCAAACAGAAGGATGATATAAACACTACAAAAACAGAAATAGCAAGAAAACATTAAAATATAAAATTATACAACAAACAGAAGTACAAATTTAGGCTCTGTTCGTGATAAAACATCGACAGAAATCACACCATCAATTCCCGCGAATGCGATAACTGAATGAGAAATCAAGGAAGAAACCCCAACTTCAACTCCGAATTTGACCGTTAAAACGGCGAGGCCCGCCCTGGCCCACTGTACTTTTCTTTAAGTTCAACTATCGAACTTAAGTTCTATGCAAAAATAATCTACAGTACTGATCCTTGTTTGTAAAGGAATGAGCAAATGTTCATGCATGTCTAACGAGTGCGCCAACCAAACATTTACCGTATAGCATGATTTCAGTCGACTAGTTTTGGTAGCAAAATCGCTTCCCTTAATTCAGAACTTGACAAATGACTGGCATAGATATTATTCTTCAAGCTCCAAGAAAACAGTCCGTTAAAACCTTAAAATTTCGCCGAAATCGCACGAAGAAGATGAGACCTTCTTATAATCCGACGACAAAATTGTCCGCCATTGCTTCTACCGAGGTGACATATGATTGGTCGAAAAATGTCACGTGAACCGTGTCCAACACCGCCTGACTCCAGCCAGGACTTGGACCCGGAAAATGCTTACAATATACAGCGTATTCACTCACGTGACAAGCGGCAATATTAGTTTACTTAAACAAAAGACGATTTTTGAATAAAAATGATTTTAATTCCCGGTGCGATGGCTTGGTACACCAATAAGGTGACACATCGCGGCGAATTGTCGCATAGTGTTTCTCGGCCTATATGGCCGCCGTTTCTCTGTTTTGGTACACCAATATGGCCGCCGTTTCTCTGTTTTGGAACACACAATATGGCTGCCGTGGCGTCATGTGATTACGCTCCATTGACTTGTGCGACTTGCATTGTTTGGTTTTGTTAAACAGGGCAACGCCGGCCTCACGGGATCACGAGGAGCTGTTGGGAATGCTGGAGCAAAGGTGTGCGATTATAACCAGAAATGCGAATTAGGAATACAAAATATATCTTTAACTCCCGAAAACAGACTGTTCTTTATGTTTCTGCTATAAGTTGGTGTAGACCTTGTTTGTGTTTGTGATTTTTGTTTGTTTATGTGCTTGTGTGCTTTGTTTGTTGGTTTGTTTTTTTTTGGTGTTCAAGTTTTATTGGCTTATATTATAGTATATTTGGATGGGGTTTTGCGTCTCATGAAGGTTCGAGATGGCAGCGATATTGCCGTACAGTAAGTCGTCAGATCACATATAAACATCCCATCTGCAAATGAAAGATAAAAATCACAGCTAGGCAATAGCATACAGATACCAAAATGACATATATGAAGTATGAATAAAATTGGGTTTACAGTCATGATCGCTTAATGCTGTAAATTTAAGAGGCAGGTTGCTGTGTCTTTCTTGGACATCGCCATTTCAAATATGCTTCTCTCTTTTCTCATCTCTTATTATTTTTGTTACATTATCTTTTGTTATTGTAAAAGCTGCATGAAAAGATTTTACTGCTAGTGACGTTTCATAATGTAAATCGCTTTTAGGGTGAGGCCGGAGACTCCGGTAATGACGGAAAAGACGGAGAACCTGGAAAAGACGTAAGTCAACTTTGCATTACTCTCTAACAATAATGATGCTCGTTCCGCCAGACCTTAAATCGCATGTTTATTCTGAGTCTGCGTTGCTGATGTAGCCTGCGTGGCTGGCGGTTTCGTTGGGCGCGTTAATCCCAACAAAACCGCTAGCTGCTCAGGCTATTGCTGATGCAAAAGCACGTCGAAGCATTTAGTTATTGTGCTTTTTGCCTTCTCTCAGGGAATCCTAGGAGAGATGGGCCCGCTGGGAGCATCGGGAGGACTTGGAAGCGCGGTAGGTTTCAATCATCTATTTAATTCTTTTTATAAATGAGTGTCCTGACTGACCGACTGACTGACCGACCGACCGACCGACCGACCGACCGACCGACCGACTGACTAACCGAACTAACCGACTGATCGATGGATCAATCGATCGATCGACCAACCGACCGACTGACTGACTGATTGATTGATTGATTGATTGATTGATTGATTGATTGATTGATCGATCGATCGATGGATCGATCGATTGATTGATTGATTTTATTAGGGTGAGGCAGGTGCTAAAGGACAGCAAGGAACACCAGGGAATCAAGGACCCAAGGTACATCACAGAGACAATGATCATTTATATGAATTCTAATATGCAGCAGACACGCATTTTCAAGGTTCCCAAACGATCGACATCAGCCATTTGCACGCGCACATGAATAGAGAGAAAAACACCAATAAAGAGTATTCAGGCTCGAACTGTCGGCCTTCAGACCGCCATAACTAACTATAACGCAGGTCAATTGAAAGTAATCTTATGATAAGTTATTGCATTGCAACAACACGCGTCGTGGCCGCATTTTGCCGACGTCCATTTGTCTTTGTAGGGAGACCTGGGCAATATGGGAAACCAAGGTCCTCGAGGATCACAGGGACCTCAAGGCGTTACAGGGCTGAAAGGAGAGCAGGGTAATGATGGACTAAGCGGCGATGATGTAAGTAATACTTGCATTCAGAATGATTGGTGAGCTCTGATTTGATGAAATGTGACCCAAACATAAGGAAATGCAACTAGGATCCTGAAACATAATTTTCTTACCTTTTATTGAGTCAATGTGAACCAAAATCATCCCAAACCACGACGACGCATTTTGCATTACACATATTCATTGTAATTAAAAAGTAAAGGTTACTTTGTGCCACTGGTACATGTATGATTATATCAAAGAGGTTCTGTAGTTTGTTCCTGAGTTTGCCTTATTAAGATATCAAACTCTTTTACTCATGCTTCTATAAACATTGTACTTTCTTTTTTTAATTTACATCAGGGAAGTGTTGGTTTGGAAGGATCGAGAGGAATCACAGGAGCTCCAGGGGAGACTGTAAGCGTCATATATAGGAAAAAAAGTTTTATATTCAATTCTATTTATCGTACTACATGATATTTAGAATTTACATGATAAAAAATACATAATAAACGACATAAAACACTAATTACGAAATTCAAATTCTTAATCAATGTACAGGGTGATACAGGAGAGAGCGGAATAGGAGGATCTACTGGACAGAGGGGAGAAAAGGTTATTATCATTCAGTACTTTGATTTTGTTAAAATTTAGTGTTCACTTATGAGTAAAGCCAAATCTACTCTCATACACAAAATCTTTAATTTCGCCCTTCCCTTTACCCTTTTATTCAGGTTTCACTCTCCCTAAAGGACTCTTAGATAGCCGGTTGTCGGTCTTTATTCATTCATGAACCGGCTTACTTCTCTTAATACATGCGGATAGTTCTCTTGCCAGGATGACGGCGGTCAGCTTCTTCGTGGTCCTTGTCCAATTCACACTTATTTTGAACTTCCCGTTAGAAGAATTGTCATGTTTCTTTTTTAATACAAAGTGTGTCGTGAAAGAGACTTACTTTTAAAGGCTATGAAATGCCTTACAGTGCTGCGCGCCGTACCGTTGCCACTTGATAGAATTTTTGATTACTTTTTGACACCTTTCTCACAACTTTCCAATGGTTTTCGATTGAACTGGCCAGGGTAAGAACTGTGAGAGGCGGAGTTGTCAAGTTCCACGTTCGCTCTACGACAATTGTCAACTCCGCTCTCGTCACTTCTCGCATTTTTATTGGCCAATTAAAACAGAAGCCATCAGAAAGTTGTTAAAAATATGTCAAAAAGTTTTAAAAAATTAATCGAAAACCTAACCAAGTGGCAACGGTACGGCGCGTAACACTCTAATCATTCACTGAGTGTCAAATTGCTGATGGCAGAAGTTAATTAAATTATTGCTGATTTCTTTTTTTCTCGGCTCTTTTTTTCTCATCTTATACCACTAAGAACAGTCGGATATACTTGACTGTGGTCCGAACGATATCTACTTACGTAAGAATAATGTTTACCGTTTTAGGGTGAGATGGGAGCCGCAGGAGACCCAGGACCACCCGGGAGCCCCGGACGTAAGGTGACGTAACATAACAAAATTGCACTGAACTGAGGCAAGCGTTATTTAACAAGGATGGATAAAACGATTTTTTTATATGAAGAACACTTGAGCAAACAAGTGGTATATATGATGAAAGGAGGTAATTCACAACTGCAAGCGGCGGGACATTTCCATGACTTAAGCAAACGCTGTGTGAGGACGTGGCATCTTCTACACTTCGTGTTGCCTAAACTTCCTACGTATTTTCTTTTATTTCTGGGTAAATTTGAAGAAAATACTTTTTCTTTCTCTCTGAGCTAAAGTGCATCAGCTTGTAGCACTTTTATTGTGATGTACCAAGTGTGTGTTTTGTTCAATCCCATCACTACCTCTTTCTTTCTTTCTTTCTTTCTTTCTTTCTTTCTTTCTTTCTTTCTTTCTTTCTTTCTTTCTTTCTTTCTTTCTTTCTTTCTTTCTTTCTTTCTATTGATGGTTGTTTTACTTCACAGGGCCAGCAAGGTGAATTCGGTCCAAGGGGTGGTGTTGGAGAGGAAGGTCCGCAGGTAACTGAAGCATACTGCATATAGCTGAATATTTTGTATTACACATCACGATGCAATGAGAGCTAATGGGTCACTGGAATGTGTGCCGATTTCGTCGGTAGGTCACGGTTGGTTGGTTGTCGTTAATTTTCGTATTTCGTTACTTTAGGGATCTGATGGTGAACGGGGGCTTGCTGGAGGATCTGGAGACCAAGGCGAAGTGGTAAAACACTAATTTACTGTAAGAGATGAACACAGATTGACTTGTAGTTGTCGCTTGAAATTAATTTTGGTGGAAAATAGTATCTTTTAACGCCCGAGGGCGCCTGCGTTAGTATTTTCAGCTTTAAACCAAATAGAAACACAGACATGGTATGAAAATCACTTGAACATAAAGATAATAATTTATAATGATGATAATGGCAATTAACATATTTTGTCTCATAGGAAGTGTTTTAATAAGTGTTTGTCCAATGGCATGACGTGATTTGGGCGATGCAGTCGTTGTGCCACATAGAGCCAAACATTTGTTGGTGGAGGCAGGCAAACGTTGCATGTACGATGTTTCGGTTAAGATCTTGTTGTTGATTGTCTTGTTTCTTTCTCTTCCTTTCCAGGGATTAATTGGTCCAAGTGGTCAATTAGGAGCAAAAGTAAATATTTTTAACTTTCTTAAAATCAAACTTAAACTAACCCATTGGATTGTTAGTCCTTATGAGATGAGACATCCTGTTAATAGGCCATTTATTTTTGAGTACTTTTTGCCTCTGTTTCAATCCTGGTGCAAAATATTTCTTTAACCTGACTTTTACGAAAGTAAAAATTTACGTAAGACTCCTCTTTATATGTAAAGTTTTCCACCACGACACTCTTTGAAACAGACAAAAATTATATTTAATTTATTTTTATCAACCTTCTGAGTAAAAGTTTGCCGCCTTTGGCGCAAAAAAAAACCACAACAATGGCTGGTCATTTGCACCGTTAGAGGGCATAACTTTCAATTAATTAACAAAGAGGCACAAGAATCCGTTATATTTTCCGATGACCACATTTACACATGATTTATATTAACCACATTGATAGCTCATCATGCTGTTTTATTTTCATTTTTGTTAGGGCGACCGTGGAAAGCAGGTATTTCACATTGGAACCCTTAAAAGAGTGGTTCATTCATGTTGTTTAGGGCTACAGTAGGTTCGTAAGTCGATCCCGGTTCTCACAACTTCATTTAAACGTAGGTCGGAGTATCTAAATGTTTCTGTATTTTACAGTTACCCAAATATTCACCAAATTTCCATTCAACTCCATACCTCCCGTCATTCATCGAACATCATAGTATGGTATACATTTTTTGGTCAGGGCTACATACAGTTATATTCGTTGTGCCAGTTTTGATTACATACAAACGACATTTGCATTCCCATTTAAAAATGTATACTATCATATAAAATGGTTTTGATCGATGTTTGCCTTATTACGGTACTCATTGGCACAAAAGGCAACATATTGCCGTTAGCTGTATTAACAGATTGGCCTGAATTAAATATTTTTAAACTTGTTTGCCCCCGTCCCCCATCCTCCTATCCTCCCCCCTCTCCCCCCCCCCCCCCCAAGAAAGGAAGAGTCGTCTAATATGGAGATGGCCGTACCATATGCTCCATTATATTTCGTGTATAAAATTCAACTGATTCGTAACATGTATTATTAACACTTTTACATGAGATAACCTAACATTTGTGTTTGTTTTTATATAGGGCGATGAAGGTTTACGGGTAGGTCTATCATGATGTACTATGAGCTGATTACTCTTTGGTTTATTGTCAAGCGATCTTCTTTATAAAATTCGTAAGCAAAGGCACACGCGACCTCATCTAAAGGTGATCGGGTTAATATATCGAAAACATACAAATTGACAGCCAAGAGTGGTTTAGGGCGCTGGTCTTGTAATCCGGAGGTCCCGGGTTCAAGCCCTCCACCCTGCCACTAGCTGGATTTGTTCTCGGTCGTCCCGAGTTCAAATCCTCGGTCATGCTTTGTATATAGCCAACTGGTCTGCCTCCTGCCAGTTGGAATTTTTAACCATGTTATGTTACAGTGGCATGCCTGCAAACTAGCCATCTCGAAGTTAAGTGCATGACCGATTTAAACATCATTTACATTTTTACATTTACAAACCGTCTTCCACATTTTTCTCTTGTGTCGTTTATGTGGATTGAACTTGCATCACCGCTCTTGGCAACAAAGCAAACTTTTCGGGATTGATATGTTTTGCTACTTTTTCCTAAACCCTTATCCGGAAGCTAAGGAAACTGAGGGTTCGATCTTATTTTTAACAAAGGTATGTTATTGACGACAAATTAGTTAATGGCAGTATTCACTGCTAAAAATTATCGACTTTCCCTTTTTGATTTTCCTTTTAAACAGGGAGATCCTGGACCCCCCGGACCACCAGCTCCGCCGGTGAGTATTCCTTTGTACAATCCATATGTCCGTTACATCGATCTTATTGAGTTCAACGTGGAGGGCTTACGCACATAATTTGTGGTCGGTGTCAGTGCCGGGGGGGGATCCACAGATGCTCAAATGAAGGGGAGAGGGAGGGGCAGGCCAAAGAGAAAAGGAAGACATTTCTTGCTTGAAAATGGGGAGTGATATCGTCTTATATTGCATCCTTAAAATATCGCCTTTATTATTTTCTTCCTTTTCAGATTACCCTCGGAGATCTTGTGGTAAGCACCCGAAACAACCATTTTACAGTCCTTTCTCTTGAGTTTGAAATTTCTTACGGCGGATGCTACCTAAGAAGTGACGGACTTTATTTTTCTAGACCTCTTCAGGGTACACTGGGCTAGGACAACTCGCTCAAGCACCACCACCACCACCACCAGTCACTACCGAGAAAGCAGGGACGGTAAACCTTTATAGAAGTCAACAAACGGTAAGGGTCTTTTGAACTGCATATGGTTCTGTATGTCTCTGTACATCACTTTTCAGTGTGTAATGCTTGCATTCAGGAATTGAGACATTGTAGCTGAATAGCCCACGTTCGATAATTAAAAAAATTTAACATGACTTCGAGGCTTTCGCGTTAAAAATGTAAATTTTGGAATACCGTAAAATTGCGGTTATAAGCCCTGGGCTTATACAACTTCGTAAGGGGTTTTGGGTGGGCTTATAAGTGGAGGGGCTTATATCCGGGAGGGCTTATAAGCGGAATAAGAAAAAAATGTTTCGAAAAGAGCCATGGTAGTGTTGATCGAAATACTTTTTTTTAAGTTAAAAAGTCAAAATAAAGTAACATTTAGCCCCGTTCAGTACTATCATCCAGCAGAGGGGGGCTTATATCCGGGGGCGGGGGGAAGGGCTTATAACCGGATGTATTTTTTTGTTTCCAGTTAGGTGGGCCTATAACCTGGGGGGGCTTATAACCGGAATTTTACGGTATTCTTTTGTCTGTTAATTCCCACAAGATACTTGGTACAAAGAAAACGAAACCAAATATAAAAGTTAGATAAGAGAGCCTCGGTGCCAGGTTTGAATTTTGATACATCCAACGTAAGCTTTCACATTGCATTGATCTTTTGGCAAAAAGGGTTTTCGTTTAATTTATTGCAACGAGAAATAAAAAATTACAAAATAATATTCCCCATGATTTTAATATGGGAAATTCGCTTCTCCGAATGAGTTGGCTGAGCAAGTTTCCTTTAAAGCTATAAACGTCTATAATAGTACAAGCCAGGGGCCCGTTTCTCAAAAGCCCCGGAAACTTTTCTTAAAAACAGAGAATTGTATAGGCCTGAAACTTTGTATGAAAGGAACCTCTGTTCATATTAAAAATATCGTGGAATTAAACAGCTCTGTAATCATAAGGTTTAAGAGTCTGCTATGGCTTTCAGGGTACGAAAACTTTACGGGACCCGGGGCCGTTATATTTCTTCCTTTCTTTTTGATGGTGTCAATTTTTACTTTGATTTTTTTTAGGGTGAAGATGAAGACGTTGACCCAGTAAGTTTAGTGTCACTGTTTCATTTTTTGTATGTAAATCATTTATTCTGTCAATTGTCATAATTCTGAACCCCTTTTTTCCATTTCAGCTATCAAACTTTGTCACTCTTGTGAAGGAAAAAATTGAAATGTTGAAAAAGCCAAACGGCACCGATAAATTCCCCGCGAGGACCTGTAAAGACTTGTACATGTCTTATCCTGACCTTCCGAGCGGTATGATATAGCTTATTAGTAGTATTAGGCAGTTTTGTTCACACAGTATAATAGATCCTACATATTTATCCCGGCTTGTATCAAAACCTGAAACGAAACGAAACCACAGAACCGAAACTAATCGAAATGACTGAAAATATGATGTTTAATCACCGCGGCTTGCTTGCGATTAGCTTTTACTCCGGTTTGCTTGCGGTTCGGCTTTCATTTGTTGGTTAGGTCTCGTTTCGGTGGTTTCGTTTCGTTCGTTTCGTTTAGGGTAGGCTGTGTACAGCCGCCCCCTCCCCTCAAAAAAAAAAATCTCCGATTTTTTTGAGGGAAGCGGGACGGATGTACACAGGCTAGTTTAGGGTTTCAGTACATGCCACTTATCAAATGTTGTTTGTTTTATGACTACATTTTAAATATACTCATGCATAATAAAGTTCCTTTTGAGTCCAGTCAGTGGCATTGTCACCGATTTAATGTTGTTATCATTAGTATTGACTCATTTTACTTTGGTTCCTTTAATTTAAAGGTTTTTACTGGATCGATCCTAACGATGGTTTACCGAACGATGCCATTAAAGTTCGCTGTGAACACCACACAAAATCAACTTGTCTGTATCCCATGAACAACACTGAGGTATTCTTATTGTGTTACTGTTGTTGTTGTTTGTTGTTGTGAGATCAGCTCGGGAACAACATTTAACCTTAACACAAAGAGCAGAAGCAGCAGTTTACCTCAGGCATCTTTCAATGACTTTGTGCAAGAGTAAAGCGTATTACTCAGAAACACAACAAGCGGAGCCGAATGGCCAAGACAAATATTAACTGCAAATGTAAACTAAGGGCGCGTTCGTTTGTGATCAATCCGGAATAAGAATAATTGGAATAATGCAAGTTAGCGTTCGTTTGGCTGCTCTTCCTATTCCGGAATACTTGGATTTCCATTCCGGCTATTCCGCTCCCAGGAATATATTCCAGAATATATTCTTAATTCAGAATATTCCCAAACGAACGCGCCCTAAAGTAACTAAAGTAAAGGCTTTATTTTCAGAGGGTAATATTTGACCATTAAAATTAAGTTACTGATGACTTTGAGGCCTTTTGTTTGTCTAACAGAAGAATATAAGAAAAAAAAAACAGAAAATTTAAAAAATATACACAGTTCCTTACTAATAAGGAATACATATAACCAGGGGTACCGTAAGAGCTGTTTATACGCTTAAAAGCTAATGTACTTTTTTGACTAGTGATTCTATAGTGAAAGGCAGTAAGAGAGAAATTGATGGCGTCCTTAGCTTTTTTCAGCATTTTTCTGGCCGCTCTCTTCTGAAGTTTTAAAACTCTATCAACGTTTTCTGCACTACAGCTATCCCATCATGCACTATCATGCATGAGAATTGGCTTGAGAACACCGTTATCATTTCCAACTGTGTCTTGTCTAACGCATATCACTTCTACGTTTCTCTTTAGAGTTACACAACAGGAAATAAGAAATGGTTCACTGGTGTTGATGGATACAAATGGCTCAGAGAGGATCTACGCATGCTTAACAATGTAATTGACATTCAGTTGTCGTATTTAAATCCTGCATTACGCCCCCCTTTCAGATAAGCCCCTTCTACAATAAGTCTCAAACCCCCCCCCACATTTTTTTGTTAGCAAGAAATATATTAAGTGCCCCCCCCCCTCCCCCCCACCTCCTCTGTTCGAACACAAAGGGCAGAGACAGTCCGGTAAACCAATCAAAACTCTATGTAAATACTTCCCTGCGAGCAGAGTCCTCTTCGATCTTTCTAGATTCTGCTAGCAGGGTATGTAAATACATGTTACCGCGTAAAGCGCGGGAAAGCGCGTGCCAGCGAAATAGTTTTACTTCTGATTGGTCAGCAAAGTGGCGCAAGTTTTATGCGTAGTATTGCAAAACCAAAACAAATGCAAATTATTATCCACGCTCAAGTGAAAATTACTCTGTGCCATAAGCCAGCTTGTCTCGCCTTATTTTTCATAATGTTTAATCACATGAACGGGACCTATCATTTTAGCGTGTAGCAGCCGAGAGTCGTGGTCTAACTTTCAATGAAACTACAGTAAAACTAACTAGAAATAACTTTACAATCCCCTTTCCAGAAATGATTTCTGGCTTGATGAAGTTTCCAATGAAATTGCCAGGATATTGCATGAATTTGACTACGAGCGTTGAGTAAGTCGCAACAAGAGACTGTCACGATAAAATAAGAAAACATGCAATTTCTAAAGTCTCTTTCCTCTGCACTGAATAGCAAAGAGAAGGCGGCTCTGCTTTTAGGCTTATCCATCCGTGTTCCCCATTTTAACTGTTTGTTTTGGTTGGTGCCTTCCAGCTCCAAATCTTCAAATTGATGTTAATACCCATTTCTTTCTTTTAGATTGAATATGTGGCAGAGGCCAGTCAATTAGAATTTCTTCGCTTGTTGAGTGACCGAGCGAGGCAGAGAATCAAGTACAACTGCAAAGACTCAGTGGCCTGGGGCGACGAAAACAATGGTGTTTCCAAGTCCATTAAGATCAAGGCTAATAATGGCGTTGAAATGCACGCCGAGTCTTCAATCAAATTTCAACCAAAGCTTATCTTAGATGGCTGTTCGGTAAGCAGCTATTATTAAATTAAAATTGTGCAAGGTTGTGAGTCAGGGTTGGCGGGAGGGGCAGCGACGGGGCCTTAACCTGGGAACAGGCGTCCCAGTGGGGCACAGGGCAAAAAAGAAATCAGCAGATTCAGATGATTCGGTTTTAGCCACCCTTGACGAAAACGTTTAATAAAGTCTACAAGCCCTCAGCTTCTAGTTCGCAATGTGGGTGGATCAAGTATAGGTCATCAGGAATTTATTCAACCCAACTGTTATACAATCGGCAGAAATTGCGCGACTGCTGAATTAGGATCCGTTTGCGCTTATCATATCCAGATTCCTTTCAAGGTTGTGACTTAACGTTAACATTTTGTTGGCATTGTGATCGTTGTTTGATTAAGGAAGTTTTGCGCATAGCGGTCAATTGATCTTTGGTGAGTGATATCTCGTACAAGGCTTCTTTCCCCGCGCGAAAGCACTCGAAAACCACAGCGAAAAGCACAACGAGCCTAGTACCACACCCGGCAGCGATTAGGTCAGCGTGTCCCAAATATCTTGATCTATCCAGTTTTTCTATCGGTATCAGAAACCCCCAACTGTATATGTAAAACATTGTCCAGTGTCGAGCAACTTCTGCATCTTGCAAAAGAAAAAAAAACTTCTTTTGTCTATAAGAAGCCTTGGAACCTATTTTTTTTTAATTTGAAAAACTCTTTCTAGTAAAATTTAGGCTATAACCTCTCAATATCCAAATTTATTGGCAAAACGTTTTGTTACCAAACTTCGCCACACCAACGTCTTCCGCTATTTTTAACCATTTTATTTACTTTTTTTATCGGGAGAGCCCAAGTAAAAGTAAAAGAGGTAAAAGAAACTTCCCTTACCCTTACTTAGAAACCAGGAGAATGGACCTCGATATAGTTACCTTTTAAAGAGAAATTATCATTTAAGTGAGGCATGGTTAATAGAAACCGCTTTCGTTTTGTTAATTGCAGGTAAAAGATGGTAAATGGCACCACACGGTCTTAGAGGTGGACACGCCCAAACCTTACCGCCTTCCCATACTCGACGTAGCAGCTTATGACATCGGAGACAGTGGCGAAGAGTTTGGAATAGAAATTGAACGTCTGTGTTTCTCTTAGTAAAGCGCCTCGATGCTCTAAACAGTTCTACTAAGTTAAGACATGTTTCTACTTGTTAGCTCAATTCAGATAATTTGTTTCTTATTCCATTTGAATTAAATTCAATTCGCTTTTGTTCCTCTGACTATAGAGCTTCAGTCTCCTGTTAAGACGATGACCCCTTTATACGTCAAATTATTGACTTAATTGTAATTTTAGAAACCATCTAATGGTTCCTTTTTTTCGGTATTTTTTCTTTTCATTTTTCAGTGCTCTTCCTCCGGGGTTTTTTTAGTTTACGAGTCGGAAAGCTAGTGCACGTTGAGGCATTCGTGATAGGATTTTGACTACTTCTAGTTAAGTCACTTGATAAGATGCATTTCTTTTAAAATATAAATCTCGTAAATAAAAGGGCCTAATAATTTCAAGACGGAATTAATCCACGCACATTTAACGAAATTGGAAGGAACGTTAAACGTAACACACTCATAACGCAACGAATTCGTTAAACGTAACACACTCATGACGTAACGAATTCGGCGATGTGAATGCTAATTTCGATTGTCACAAAATACCAGGGATACAGTTACCCATAACCCTTTGCTGGTTAGACATAAGCCTAGATACTTTTAGCTATATTCTTTTTGCCATCTGTTTTTTTTTTTAGTTTTTTTTTATTATTATTATTTATTAAGCAAGAGTCACTGAATGCTATCCTTGGAGTTTTTAAACCAATTAAAATCCGTTTCTACCAGTCATTGGAAATCTAAGTTTATTGCCCTGGTGTTGACGAGTCATAAATACGTTTGAACGTGACGAGCTCTAAAATAAACTTCATGTAGGGTCTTTTGGTAAACCAGTCTCCTTGTTAAATAAGCAACTTATCAATTCGCTGCGAGGTTTGAAGAGTAGTAGGAAAGAGCTTCCAGTGTCGCGTCGCCACGCGTGTACATATGCTGTCGCCACGCGCGAGCTCAAAGCGGCCCACGTAGTCAGGAAATTAGATCCGGAAAATCTTAAGTTCAACCAAATGCAAACAATGTTCCAGTTTGAATAGGAAACAGAGAACTAACATGTCTTTACAAGTTATTATGGCCAGAGTTGCAAGTTAGTGTAACGAGGCCTGTATGTTTTTGGTAAACTTTTGTATGCTGCTCATACGCACAAACACCTCGGTGGTTTTCAAATCTTTAGCTACTTGAAACATAACGAAACGGAAGAAAGAGAATTAGTGCGGTCAACCTACATGTACCTCGCCTTGCGTTTCTAGTTTTTCTGAATAAACGTTCTGTGTTGCCAGCATGTCTTCTGCATTCAATGTCTGTAAAGACGAGGAAAAGTGGGGAAAGGAAGAAACCAGGAGGTCGCATAAAATGCATGAAAACAGCGTAAAATTACGACTCTGTACACGTCCTTGGCATATGGTTGTTATTAAGTGGGCTTTTTTTCTAGCTGGGATTTTGTGCTTGAGAAGTATTTGACAGAAAGGGATTTGAGGTCAGAAAGTTTTACTGAACGTATACAAAAAATACCGAACGATACAATAATTATATGAAATAAGAAAACAGTTTTGAGGTCATGATTAATCGTTAACAGAATAAAAGTGGGTCAAATAAAGGTGTTTTAGGGATGGGGGGGGGGGGGGTCCTACTTGTACGTTATCAGAGATCCGATACCATAACATAACATATACTTTATTTAAATACGGTAAAAACATCAGTTACAAGTTAAGAATGATTACATCACATTAAAAAAAATAAAACTGATTTACATGTTTGCCGTGTGGGAGCACGAGGGAGACATCAGGCAATTGATAAGTCTTTTAAAGTGGCTAAAGGATCTAGCAGCTCTGGCATCGTGGGGAAGGCTATTCCACAACTGTGCCCCACTGTAACAGAAACTTCGTTTTAAAAAATCAGTACGGGGCTTAGGTAGAGCTAACATAATTTTATACCTAAACTCGTAGTAAAGTTGAAGAAACGCCTGAATTTTAAACCCACAAAGACTCACAAACATGCCCTCGCTAGGATAGTAAAATTCCCATGCCCTCGCACAAAGAATCAGCTCAAGAGCCCAGGTCAACGACTCGACCCCCCCCCCCCCCCCCCCCCCCCCTCATCAACTTATCGTACAATAAATGACAAATCACAATCAGGTTTAAGTAAATACTTCTTGTGACTTTTATTGATAGAAACAATTTTTAACTTTAAGATCCTTTTTAACAAAAGTAAATGATTTTACAGTCGAAGGAGTCGCCAGGACTATGGTGCTCGATAAAATACACTAAAATGTAATGTTCTATACACTATACAGGCATATTTATTTCAATCTATGCTCCATTGCGTTCGGTTAACAGGATTATGCCTTTCGGCTTTACTTCTAACACTTATTGTTAATCACTTATTGATAATATCAGAATGCGTGGGAAAAAAATCCTCAATCCATGCCACTTATCGTCTGCCTGTTGAAAATTAAAACAACAGTTATATTTTATACAGTTGGGAGGGCCAGTAAATAACGTACGTCAATCATAATACCTCATGTAGTAAAGTAAGTCTGCGTTTTTTAGATAATTCAGTTTTACGGAAACCTATCTAACGATCACATCGAAAAAGGGACAAAACGAATTCCCTATTTAATGACAGAGAACGTCAAAAACCATACCCTATCCCGTGGCAAATATAACCCACGCACGCGAATACCCTATAGTACGGAAACCTATCTTACCATCACATCGAGATCACAACGTTAAAAGGGACAAAACGAATTCCCTATATAATGACAGAGAACGTCAAAAACCATACCCTATCCCGTGGCACATATAGCCCACGTATGCGAGTACCCTTCCCTCCCCCGGCCCCAATTCCCTTTCCGGGAAATACTGGGCGATCGTCATGATATTCGTTTACATCAGGTCACTGCATTCGTCTTAACGTAACAGGCCCAGTGGAACCCGACCCAGTAGAAATTTCTTCCCGGTACCAGCGAATATTTTGATTGTACCCGGCTAATTTTATGCTTCCCCAGTGACTGTGCAGTGTGACATACTAAGCCGACCCAGTGGGAACTTGGCCACGGTGAGGATAAACATTCCACTGAGTCTGTTACATAAGGTTGTTTTCACCCACCTTTCATTTCTAACACATTCCGCATGTTCTCCTGCAAAAGACCGTGGTAAATGTTTTGAAGTGCCGATTAGCAGTATAGCCCATATTTGCGCTAATGCAATTATCTCGGAATTCCTCACACATCGTGTCAAAGCCTGGTTCATTGTAGCAGTCCGAGTCTATGGAAAGCAAAGAGATTTTGTTTTCAAGTTTGAATGACAATGAAAGGTCACCAGTACCAAGTAAATCGCAAAACAAATGTGCATAAAAGGCTGGTTTTAAAATTATTTTGTACATGCACGAGTTGAAAGAAAAAGCGTGGAGGTAATGAGAGATGACAACAAATGAGAACGTTATAATCCTCAACTCACCAAAAAGGCGGCGGTAGAGATCTGCTCCTTCCACCTTGAACATAACACTGAATGCCAACAGAAGCAGAAAAGCAACTTGAAGCTTTGCCATCTCGCTTAATTGGTGATTCCTGCAGCAGGGTCTGTGAATAAGTCAGTCTTCGCGTGTCGTCGAAGGGCTTCCAATTCTGAATGCTGCGTAACTAACAAGAGCGCTTGTTTTTATAACCCCAAAATACAAGGGGCTCTTTAAAAATTAGGGTGGTTAACGTGGGTGTATGGGGTCAAGCCCACTTTTTGATTAGCTGTTGATAAAAGCGAAATTCCAGGAATTCGATATTTTCACTCTTCCCAAGGTAACGACCCAAGCACATAAAAAAGGCCATACTTTAATCCCAGTGCTTATTTTAATTGAGTACTTTGTCGAGGAGAAAAATAAAGAAAGTCAAACTAACTTATTTTTTGCCGGCCAACAACGATGTTTTTAGTCTCACTCAGAACATTC
This sequence comes from Meandrina meandrites, assembly GCA_963693305.1. Taxonomy (NCBI): domain Eukaryota; kingdom Metazoa; phylum Cnidaria; class Anthozoa; order Scleractinia; family Meandrinidae; genus Meandrina; species Meandrina meandrites. Next base: position 2,174,771 of record OY855908.1, on the reverse strand, counting down.
CAACATACTACAACATATCATAAACGTTTTATAAGGGCGTGTAGTCTAAACATTTTCGCCCAAAACTACACCCAGCTTATATTCCATTCAATGACTATTTAGGGGTTTTGTTATACCTATCGCTTTGGTCACCTGGTCATTAATCTTTCATTCATTCATTCGAATGAGAGGGTGCAGACGCACGTGTCAATCATCGCTTACTTTTGTAATCAAAACATTTCATGAGAAGCAACCATACCAAACCTTGAAAACAGGACATCCAGCTGCGCTTGGAATATAACACTGGAATTAAAAGGAAGTCAATCTATTTTTTATTGGCCAGCGACGTGCGAAAATTTTTAAAATTTACAACGTTTGGAACTGCTTTCCATAAATTGTTTTCCTCCCTGGTATAAATTATAGGATAGTAAAATTTTCAATGCCTTTTAATTCATACCAGACGAATAAGACACCATTTTGATTTTGAGAAATTCGTCTGCGCTGACTTCTACCAATCAGTCTGTTCGACCTAACGTTTTGGGCAAGAGTTGCATAGTAAAGAATCAAACGTGAGAAGTTTGATTATGTTTTGAACGCCCTGTCTAACGCCCCAATGTTTTTCTCGGACATCCCAATATCTCAGCTAGAATTTCATTAATTTAATTTAATTTTTAATTAAAAGTTAAAAACGCTTTGTGGAGTTCTTGTTGAGTTCCCTTGTAGTACCAACAACAAAATTCTCAATTAAACAGACATTTTGGCCTTTAATGTTAGGAGCTGCTTTCATTTCTGCTTTTAAAACGAGCCTCGAGGTTTCAGAGGTAAAACCTATCTTAGGGTTGTCAGAAAATCGGTCACCGAAAATTTCCCTTCAGAGAACGGTTAATAAACAAAATGTGTTGCATTTATTTTTTTAATCCAACGGCAACATGCACTCGGAAAATCAATTATACTATCTGTTGTCGCGATCTTCTGTTTCGGTAAACGGTAAGACGCTTGATAAGCGTACTATGTAGACCGCAGACTGACGCGATTTAATTTCAGCGTCAGGTCATGGCACTGATACCTAATTAAAAGTCTTTTGTTTGGGTACGCACCGAAATTACTTCAGTTACAAACATTTCACTTTTAATCCTTTAATAGCAATACTACTGACAAATGAGAGTGTTTGGTGATAATACAAGGACGCCAAACCTGTTGACATAGCTGCACTTATAAAGTTAAATCTGCCTGCGCGTCTCACCGTTATTCTCTAGCAAAACCACGAATTTTCTAACACTTTCTTAGTCGTATCGGGGTTAGGGGACAAAGTAAACTAAACCTGAAAAAAGTGGCCGTTAGGAAGGAAATGGATTTTGCTATCCAAACATTTACTCCCTTCCCAGAACTTCAACCACTCTGAGAATTAGGTTAGGCTGCGATTAAAATATTTTGATATCGGAATGCAAGGCGTTATACATGGTTTTAGATTTATCTCATCACCAATTATTCCCCTTGGGCTCAGAACGTGCCTATATTTTGAGAATTCAGTTGATGCTATCGGTTAAATGTTCTTTTAAATGAGTATGGCCAAAAAGCGACTGTTGAGAAAACGAGCAGTCGCTCAAGTTTTAACCATTTGGCCTTCAAGAGCACAAACCGTCGCGAAAAGTTCATTAACGAAAAAAGGTGATCAAGTGCAACTAAAAACTGTACGTTTTTAAAACGCTCGTGCCCGGGACTTAAACCGAGCTTTCACCACTGCAAACATTGTCAGGCAATTACCGTGCCCATTTCCGTACGGTTTAATGTTGTGAGAGTGGAATAGCTAGAAGTCTTGCTTCATCGCGATTAACAAAATTGAAGTGTCATCGATGTCTCTCGAAATGGAACTGCCCACAGATTTTCTTTCAAACTTTGCGTTCATTCTTAAAGAAAACTTAAATTTTGAAACGCAGTGGGGGATCCCCGTATTCGCTTAGGAGCAGGAGGACCTTGCATATACTGACATAATTCCTTCAATTATCAGCTTGTAGAAATGTTTTTATTTGAACTGTACACTCAACGCTTCCGTTAGAGCAGAAAAGACAGGAAGAAACCGAACAGAGAAATGCAACAAACGAAACAAAATCAGACGAACATGAAACCCCCATTAAATACAGATCATTGAATATTTATTTCACTATTTTGTCTGTAGGCCCGCTTGTTTACAAAAAACATGTCACAGACGAACATTATCCATCTAGGTATTTTCCGCGGTCCGTCCGCGGATAAACACTATCGCGACACGTGATCAATTTAAACCAATCAGAATCGGATAAAATTTAGTTGTGAACTATAATCGCTGATAGAACAAGATCACGCGCGTTGGTCTTTAAAGAGACAATTATTCTTGATTTTTGCATTGAAGTACATAAAATTGTAGTTCTTGGACTTCAATCTTTTTGAGTTTCTAATAAAACAATTAGACTTCTTTCGCCTCGTTAACTATTCGCTCACAGAAAATTCGGACTCGTAGTATAATTCACCGAGAAAATGAACTCCCGCATGGAAATAGCAAACGTAAATGTTGGCTTGCATACTGGCATCAGTAAATCAGTTTATTAAGCAATAAAACGAAACACAAGAAACACTACGAAGAAGACAATCATCTGATACCTGGATTGTTTGACCGTTGCTTATCATCTTGAAATGGGTAGCTCTTACTTTGTCCTGCAGATTCAAAGCAAGGACATAGAGAGAGTGACGAAGTTCACTTACCTTGGGACTATGCTCGATGAACAGCTTCACTGGAAAGAGCATATAGACACTACTTGTAAAAAAGTTAATAAGCGTCTAGGACTTCTAGCACGCATACGATCTTGCCTCACTCTTAAAGCAGCGAAGTGTGTCTACAATACCCTTATTGAGCCAATCTTAAGCTATACTGACACTGCTTGGGGTGAACTGTCTGTTGGCTCCAGCAAAAGTCTGCAGCGGTTGCAAAACCGTGCTGCCCGTATCATTCTCAAGCGTGACTCTTCTAGAGATACTTTTAATGTTTTAGGGTGGACTGACTTAGAAACAAACCGTAAAATACACAAATGTGTTTTAGTTTTTAAATGTTTGCATAACTTAGTTCCTCAGTATTTAAGTAACTATTTCATTAGGAACTACAATGTACATGGTTACAACACTCGAAGGAAGGCTGACCTCCATCCACCAAAACCCAAACTTAGTCTTGGCAAACGGACTTTTAGATTTTCTGGCACAGCCCTTTTTAATTCACTACCTTGTAAAATCCAACAAGCTGTATCACTCTCCTCTTTTAAAAATCTTGTCAAAGCCCATTTTATTTATAGCACCTAATTTATGATATCTATTTTTTTCCCTACCAGTTCATGCTTGTAACTCGTTTCAAATTTTTTTAAACTCTTTTTATATAACTATTTTAACCACTAGACATTAGTTTTTTTAACTCTATTTTTATAACTATTTTAAACTATTAGACATTTTATATTTTTAGAAATTGTATTTAGCAGGGCCCCTCTGGATACCAGCCACTGTGCTGAATGGGCCACCCTGCATAAATAAAGTTTTACCTACCTACCTACCTACCTCTTTAAATTTCGGTCTTTCAATCTAGTTAAAACCGTGTGTCATGGCCGCTTGATCGACAAAACCACTGCGTTTACGATCTCGCGATGCCTTGAGTTCCATTTTTTTAAGTCCAAAGAACTTGGAAATAATTTGCCAAATGTCCAAAATTTGGATATCCGAGAAAAATGTTTGATAAAACAGAGAAGACCGTACCTGAGCAGACGAAGACTATTAATTGGCCTGCGACGTGCGAAAAGTTTTAGAATTTCCACCATTTGCAACTGCTTTCCATAAATGTTTAATCGTTTTCTTCCCTGGTATATAGGATAGTAAAATTTCCAATGCCTTTTCAATTTACATCAGACAAATAAGATACCATTTTGATTTTGAGAATTTCGTCCGCCATGACTTCCACCAATCAGTCTGTTCGACTTAACGTTTTGGGAAAGAGTTGCATAGTAAAGAATCAAACGTGAGCAAATGGAAAAAAGTTAGAGTATGTTTTGAACGCCCTGTCTGACGCCCAATTTTTTTTTTTTGTCGGCCATCCCAATATCTCAGAAGAATTTCACTGATTTTTAATTAAATTTTAAAAAAAAACGCTTTGTAGTGTTGATACTGCAAGGGAACTCAACAACAACAAAATGCTCAGTTAAACAGACATTTTGGCCTTTAATGTCAGGAGCTGATTTCATTTGCACTTTTAAAACGAACCTGGAGGTTGCAGAAGAAAAACCTTTCTTAGGGTTGTCAGAACCTCGGTCACCGAATTTTTTTTTTTAACCCAACGGCAACACTCGGAAAATCAATTATACTATCGATAAACGGTAATAAGCGTACTATGTATCTAGGCGACGAAATAAACTGCAGTCCGCAAACTAACAAGTTTTAATTTCAGCGTCAGGTCGTGGCACTGATACCTAAGTCTTTTGTTTGGGTGCGTACCGAAGCTACTTCAGTAATAAACCTATCTCTTTTTATCCTTTAATAAAAATACTACTGACAAATGAGAGTGTTCGGTGATAATAAAGGACGCCAAACTGTTGACATAGCTGCACTTATAAAGTTAAATCTGCTTGGAGAAATAACAGGCCAGGCCAGGCGTGCGTCGTAAGCATGACCTTGCCTTTCATTTTGTTCCCTTTTTATAGAATTCGAAAATAGTACCCTCAGAAAAAAAAAAATAGGAAAAAAATCGCACATACGCGACAATCACAAACCTACTCTTTTCCGCGTACGAACGCCAAACAGGCGGGAAAAATAAACGTCATGCTTAATCACTCTATTCTCTAGCAAAACCACGAATGTTCTAGCACTTTCTTAGTCGTATCGGGGTTTGGTTACAAAACAGACTGAACTTGAAAAAAGTGGCCGTTAGGAAGGAAATGGATTTCGCTATCCAAACATTTACTCTCTTCCCTTCAACCACTCTGAGAATTAGGTTAGGCTGCGATTAAAGTATTTTGATATCGGAATGCAAGGCGTTATACATGGTTTAAGATTTATCTCATCACCAATTATCCTTCTTGGGCTCGGAACGTGCCTATATTTTGAGAATTCAGTTGATGCTATCTGTTTAGTGATCTTTCAAATTTAAACCCACTTATAAAGGGTTCACTCGGCTTAACTTCTTAATGCTCATTTACTCCCTCTCAAAGAACTTCAACCACTCTGAAAATAAGGTTTGGCGAGAGTGTTATCACAGGCAGACGATCCTCTGTGTTGGAGGCCGCGATACGCGTCACGATACGTATTTTGATATCTTACATTCACTGGAATTTGTAACGAATGACCTCGGCTTGATTCAACTAGCCCTGATCCTGAGAAATGCTTCATAAAATACTGAATTTTGCATGTTTTGATCCCAAATTGTGATCTACTCTAAGCCAGATAAATAAAGTTCACTTACTTTTTGTTGTTTGTGATTTGATGGGGCTTTGAGTCCGTTAATTCCTAATTACTTGCTAGCCGTAAACCCCTCGCCCCACCCATCGAGAGTGGAATAGCTTGAAGTCTTGCTTCATCACGATTTAAGAGATGGAATTGTCATCGGTGTCTCTCGAAATAGAACCGATATTTAAATTAAGTACTTGTAAAAAGATAACTGCGGCCTCGAGAGCACGCGTGCTGTGAATCACTGTCGATTAAATATTCGCGTCTTTTTCATGAATCATGCATCGATACATTACATCTACTGTAACAAATTTACAGTCATGCAAATAAAGCTTGTTGTTGTTGATACTGTTGCATTTCGTTCTTTGCTTTCTCCCTATTTTTCTGCTCTGACGGAAAGGTTGAGTGCACAGTTCAAATACAACGTTTCTACAAGCTAATAATGCAATTAAGGAATTATGTCAGTATATACAGGGTCCTCCTGCTCCTAAACGAATACGGGGATCCCCTGTTTTATTTCAAAATTTAAGTTGCCTTTAAGAATAAACAACCAATAGGCCAAGTTTGAGTGAAAATCTAGCGCCGCTATCCAACACTCAATAGAACTGTCTGACTTGTCTTCTTTATTACAGTACTCGTTGGTTCAGCTCTTATAACTTCTTCCAACTGAATTTTACAGCTTTACTCAGCACTGGCTATTACAACTCTGATGCAAACACTGGCAAAGATTTGGCTCGCGCTCTTTTATCTGGACCAAACCCGAGCTGTCAATTAACTGTCCAAATTTCTCACTTAAGTGAGAAGTGCGAACTAGAAATAAGGTGATTAAACATCGCTATGAAACTCTCTGAAAAGGTCAGTAAAAGGGGCAAGGTTTGACTGAAAAAGCGGACAGAAAATTTCAGATAGGTAAAGGAGTCCAAAACGACTCAGTCCAAAAAGAGCGCTTCCAAAAACTAAATCTCAATTTTTTATTTTATTACCGGGATCGACACCCACGAGTAAACAACAAGTTGCTGGACAACACAGCTGGACCGAAAACATGTCAGTGTAGCAGCGGTGCTCACAGAATATGAATCAACCAAGGTTTTACCAAGAAATCGATCAGTTACAAATTCTACTAAGTAAATACTTCATTTAAAATAACTAAGTTACAAGCACAATGTCCAATATTATATTTTGAGCAACACAACACCAATTTTCCAACCACTACATCTACGATTTTCCCAACGTTTTAAATGCGAGTAAATATCATAGTTTAACTATATATTCACGTTTTCGGCGATAATTTATTTTTTCTGACGTGAAATTCGGTCTATATTCATTTAAAGTGTACCTAACCCGCAATGTTTTGTTTCGCTGAAATTAATCTAATTGTTACACAAAGTATTTCAGCGAAAGCAATTTTTGGATTTGGCTAAATCCTCGAATTTCTGTAGCCTCTTAAAGTCGCAATTGAGATGTTGCACGACCGTATGGGAGTCTGGGTCGAGAGAGCTGATGACGTCTACCCAGGAACCCAACACAATAGCGCCTCACTTATTTCTTTGAACTAAATTCCTGGGTAGACGTCATCAGCTCTCTCGACTCAGTTTTCTTAAAACCCGGCCGTGGAACAAAATGGCGTCCTTTTTTAGGCAACCTCGTTCCCAGGGCTTTTCCCTTAAAGCCCTGGGAACGAGGTTGCTTTTTAGGGCCATTTTCGTGTTTTCAGCAGGACGTAGAAAATCGAGGATTCAACCAAATCCAAATTTGTTGTAGCAAAACTAATTCAAATAACAAGTAGATTCATTTTAGCGAAAAATGAAGAGAAATTGGGGTTAGGTTACTTTATCAGAAAGAAGGTGATCGCTCCACTCAAAATAACACAAATTGAAACTGATAGGTCAAAGTATTTGTTTACGAGAAAACGGCGATTTATCTCTCTTCACGTTTTCGGTGATAATTTACTTTTCTGACGTAAAAAATCGGTCTATAGAGCGTTTCCACTCACGTGACCAGCGGCCATATTGGTTTGCAAAAACGAAAGACGATTTTTGCATAAAAATAAGGTTTGATTCCCGGAGGAATGGCTTGGTACACCAATATGGCCCCGGTCTCTTTGTTTTGGAACACCAATATGGCTGCTGTGATGTCATATGAAAACGCTCTATATTCATTTTACAGAAAGAAACTGACAGGTCGAAGTACTTGTTTACGAGAAAACGACTTGCGAGCCAAGCCGTGTAGAAAAAAGACGAAATGATGTTTATGTGCACGCGCCTTGTCAGTTTTGCGTAAAATTTTGCGCAGTAGGAATGCATAATGCAATACTAAGGTAAATTTATCGACTGCCTTAAAGCGGCAAAGGGTATTACTTTTACAATGATCTTTCGGAGAAAATACAGTTGTTAATTAAGTTACGTAATATTTAAACAAGAAACTGTTATCTGTACTATATTTAAGGATATATCTAATTAGTATCAACTTAGCCGTGTTCCTTTGGAAGTCCTCGAATCTGATTGGTTCTGCTATTGTTCTCTATTTAAAGGGACACTATCACAGTTGATCACAGAAATCTCTATTCTCTAATTTCCTCAGTATATTGCTAAATGCCACCAAATGCACGAATAAATTTGATAAAAAGATCCCACAAAACAAGATAGAACAGTTATTTTGTGGAAAATTGACAGAATTGCAAGGATGGAAGTGGATTGCGATTGATTTTTGGACAGGATGTCCAGAAATCAAACATGCCATTCTGTTAAAATTTTGAACTTTTTATTAGTCACTTTCCCTCTTAGTTGATATTTGTTTTTCCTTCTACCACTTTTAACATTTTTTTTCTTCCTATTGCAGATCAATAAAGCACAATTATAGCAAGTTTTATAAGTCTGCCTACGAGCCTAGTGGCTCATCAGACCGGAGCTTATCCCGGTTTCCGTAGCATGAAGCGACTAGGAGTATTTCTACTCCCCCTGGATGGGATGCTGGTCCATCGCAGGGTTACCCCCAGCAGTAAATTCGCCGGTACCCATTTATACACCTGGGTGGAGAGAGGCACTATGAGAGTAAAGTATCTTGCCCAAGAACACAACGCAGTGCCCCGGCCAGGGCTCGAAACCCGGACAGCCCGATCCGGAGTCCAGCGCACTAACCACTAGGCCACCGAGCCTCCCATATAGCAAGTTGTAGGCCATTCTTTAATAAAATATGATATTTCAGGCATGACAGTGTCCCTTTAGAATCAGACGGCGAGCTCGAGGCTGGGGCGAGGGGTGAAGTCCCGAGCCATCAATCAAAGTCGATAGAAACCGAAAGAGAGCCGTTTAATTGTTTCAGCATAATCCAGTGACCGTTCTATTGAGCAAAGAATATCGATAAAGCTGATTTGCTGATTTTGTTTACAAATTTTCGACGTCAGTGCCCGCTATAATGCAGCACGCGCTGCGAGAGCCTGCCCCACGGAGATTTAGTGTTCTTAAAACAAATCATATTAGCCCATTAGTTTTAAAGCTCAAATGAACCTAAATTTCGTGTTTTTTTTCTTTATGTTTGCCCTATCTGTTGAATAAGAGGCAAATAAACATATTCTGAACTTTTAAAGTAGTTGGACTTTGCATCGCAGAGATATTGCAAGTTGAAAAATGCTTATTTTTGGCCTTCTTAATCGTAGAGCGGTCGGAAAAATTGTCGAAAACACCATTTAAGACGTCACTGTTGTTGATCTGTACGATTGCGGGAAATTCAACGCCGTTCAGTTCTGAAGTTCATCTGAGTCGGTGACTTCGTTTTAAGCGGAATATCATGGTGTTTTGTGCAGCAATAAACTGCACAAATAATACAAAGTCTAGAGTAAGCACTTAAGTTTTCCGAAGATCGAAAATCTAGAGAACGTTGGCTTGTAGAAATGAAAAGAGAAAATGAAAAGAGAATTGTTTGAATCAAAACAAGCACTCACACATCACATTTTTGCGGCTCATTTCACTGAAACCTGTATTAAACAAGATCTGTCAGTAAGAAGGTTTCTGAGTTCTGCCTTCAAGTCTCGAAGACTTGACCTTAAAGAAGATGCAGTCCCGAGGACTATTTTATCAGAAAATTTAAAAATACGGTGAAGAATGCCCGCCGAATCGAAGAACAGAGAGACTCCGTACAACTGTTCGTTAGCTTAATTGCTAAATGTAGGAAGTTGGAAGAGTAAGGAATTTTCATAACTAGAGCTTTCTGGAATCTTTATTACGATTATTAGCCTTTTAGTTTGTTGGTTTGGCTTGGCAAGTATTGCGAATTTCAATTCGTTAGCTCAATATCGATTCAATATTCTCATCAAATACGGTAGCTTCGACGTGCACGTTTTTTGAGACGTGTTTTTTGACGCATGTCAATAAGTACCAGCTAAATAAAACTTCGTTCTCTTCATACACTGCGCGATGCTTTACGGTTTCGAATTTGCATTGAGAAATATCCTTTGAGTCAGATTAATTTTTGTGTACAAATTATTGTTGTGTTTTGTGTGACTCTCGAGAGCGAAACAGTGAATACAATCTTAGCTTTTGGCCACATTCTAGAATAACCTCGCGCTCATACCTATACCGGGTTTCAAGCCGCACAAGTCCTGATTGAATTACATGCAAATCCAAAAAAAGAAACTGCAATTCAGTTGGGGTGTATAACAAAACTCTTTGTTCCATTCCAAGCTGAGCGGACTGATGGTCTTATACGCCACCCAGTGTTTGAAAACCTCCGATATCGGACAATGCTAATAATTTTACTCAGTGATTTAATAATATTATTAGTATTTTAAACTGGATTCCAATGTAGTAAAAAAATATAACTACCAATATTTAAAAAACTAAGGTCCTTTCAGAATTACTTGAATTATTCAGACTAACTCAAACTCTCAAACTTTACATTATGCGCTCTTCAAATGACCGTCTCTTTGATCGCAAAGCCGTCAAAAAAATTATGACTTCACAAAATTCAGAGCTCGATCCATTCCTTCTATTCCAGTACGCGGTCATTTTGGAAACATTTTCGTGATGTCTTCAAAAATCTTCGTAGTTATTGCTGTAGTTCACGTTTTAAGGCTCAGAGAGCAAAATTTCTTCTAAAGTTTACTTAAGGTGTCTCTCTACAGTTTTTTCTGGACCATACCAAACATTTTCATTTGGCCGTTTAGCAAACTTCCCGGACTCGAATCGATGTAAAATTTACACCAGATATTGGAATTGGATTGAAGTTTGATATAATATCTTTTTTAGGAAAATCGATATTTCCATGGTAACGATAAACAGAAAAACTAGATATCAGTTAAACTTGAATTCTACGCGAATAAGATTTGACGTAGAAAAACTAACACCAGTATCTAAAACTATAGTGTACTGCACATCAAATACACAAGAATAAAAAAAATCTGTATGTTTGATTTCGAATAAATCGAAAATGTATTTCAAACCATGCTTTTTGCATTATAATGATAAACGGACCGAGACGCAGACACTGCTTTGATGAAATTACTTCGAAATAACACCAAAAAGTGTATTTAACTTATCTTTCGTCGCCGTGAAAGTTTTGTTGATTTTCCTTATCGCGATCCCGAGAATTGGATTTTTTCATACGGTCACTAGCTCCTGATCACTACCAATGTAATTTTTGGTAAATTTTCTACTTTTAGCGCTTTTTCGAAAATCTCCAAAACTGCTCCAACGATTTTTTTTAAAACTTTCGCAACACATGCTTGATAATACAAAGAATTTAATTCCAAAGTTTTAATAATGTTGATTTACTGGAACACGCCCTAATTTATCGTTAAAGAAGGCGTTCGAACCGACGAAAAAGTTGCGTTACAAATTCAGCTTTCGCAATTTATGCTAAAATATTCAAATCAATGTTTTTTACATTCCATCTTGATAAATACAGTTCGTTGCTATTGTTTTCAATATTGTGTTTTTTTCCCTCACTCTTTTGCTCACTCGATGGAATGTAAAAAACATTGACTTAAATATTTTAGCATAAATTGCGAAAGCTGAATTTGTAACGCAACTTTTTCGTCGGTTCGAACGCCTTCTTCAAGGGTAAATTTGGACGTGTTCCAGTAAATCAACGTTAATAAAACTTTGGAATTAAATTCTTTGCATTTTCAAGCATGTGTTGCGAAAGTGTTAAAAAAATCGTTGGAGCCGTTTTGGAGATTTTCGAAAAAGCGCTAAAAGTAGAAAATTTACCAAAAATCACATTGGTAGTGACCGTATGAAAAAATCCAATTCTCGGGATCGCGATAAGGAAAATCAACAAAACTTTCACGGCGACGAAAGATAAGTTAAATATACTTTTTGGTGTTATTTCGAAGTAATTTCATCAAAGCAGTGTCTGCGTCTCGGTCCGTTTATCATTATAATGCAAAAAGCATGGTTTGAAATATATTTTCGATTTATTCGAAATCAAACATACAGAATTTTTTTATTCTTGCATATTTGATGTGCAGTACACCATAGTTTCAGATACTGATGTTAGTTTTTTTACGTCAAATCTTATTCGCGTAGAATTCAAGTTTAACTGATATCTTGTTATTCTGTTTGTCGTTGCCATGGAAATATCGATTTTCCCAAAAAATATATCATATCAAACTTCAATCCAATTCCAATAACTGGTGTAAATTTCACATCGATCCGAGTCCGGGAAGTTTGCTTAACGGCCAAATGAAAATGTTTGGTATGGTCCAGAAAAAACTGTAGAGAGACACCTTAATAATGGATTCCTTTAGCGTTTGGTTGCTTTAAAATGGCTAAAGAAAGAATGTCGAAAGTTTGGTTTATTTGAGACCGGTGCTTTCCTTGTGGTATCAGTCGAAGACAGAACATAAATCAGCTATAAAGTTTAAAACAGTTTAAGCAAAAGAGTGCCAAACTGTTCGAAAGATCCATTTAAACCAGGAATTGTACTACCATACTTTCGTAACTTTTAAACCTTTTGTACCGTCTGGGACTGATACCACAAAGAAAGCACTGACTCTCGTCCGATCGCCGAAGTTAAGCCCTGTCGGGCAGGGTTAGTGCTTGGATGGGTGACCAACTGAAAATACTAAAATGACCGCGCACTGGAATGGAAGGAATGGATGGAGCTCTGAATTTTGTGACGTCAAAATTTTGTTGACGGCTTTGTGATCGAAGAGGCAACTATCAGACCGATACTTCAGAGACTGAAGCACTCTATCGGATTCACTCTCTAAGATGTTAACAAACCACAATCAATTGTTTTTTAATGATTTTTCTCCAAGTAACACTGTCAAACTTGAAAACGTCGGCCCGACGTTTTCAAGTTTTAGACCACATATTTCCTACCCGCCAGTAGCCACACAAGTTTTAAATCATATTCGTGACCAGTGCAGTGCGTTTTAACAAGGCCAGGCAACTGTTAGTGAATTTCCAAGTAATACCAACACCTTCATTGGATTTTCAAGTGGAACTAAATCTTGGTGAGACTGCCCCTTTAATTGTCATCTAGTTTTGAAATGTACGGCTCATTAGCCTTCTGGTGATGTTTAGTCTGTTATGGCTTTGAATATCAGTCTTTCTGTTGCAGTTCAGTTTCGAAAAATGGGCATTTTTAGGTAGACCCCCTGCGCCAACTTCTTAACAGCCCTTCTTCAGAATTTACAAATTGTAACTGATGATAGCTGAGAATCCACCAGATGCTAGTTGGGAAATTGAAAGTGCCTTCAGTTCGTGTTCGACAGTGTAGTATATACTCCTTATTTCAGCGTTTGTTTTGTCATCATCTACTGAAGCTTGTGCCACGCCCAATCGGCATCTTCTATCCTTGTCCCCATCCCCCACCCCCTTCTCCATTAAAATGCAGGTTATTTCGATTGCTGTCTGCAGTGATAAATGCACCTTTCACTCTTAGTTCTTGAAGTCTATTAACGTACGCCTCAACTTTGTCTGTTCAAGACGGATCACGTTACAGCCAGGATTTCTGCACACAGGACTTCTCAAAATCCTTGTTTATAGTGTAACTAGTGAGGGTGGCGGGTCGTAAGAGACGATCGAGAGTGGTTTAATACAAACTTTGACCAGCTCGGTTGTTTCTTGTTAAATATGACTCCACTAAGGATAGTTCTACTCGTGCTATTGGGGGCAGCGTGGTTGGCGAAAGAGTCAAACGGCGGTAAGTACTCACAAAGTAAAAGATTCTTTATATTTTTACAGCTAAGAAGATGAAATGCATACAAGAAAGGAGTGCTTTTATCGCTAGTAGGAAACACGACGAGAATTTTTACATTCCATTTTATTTTATCTTTTATATCGTTCTTTTCTCGTGCAAAACGGCCCCGTGTATCTTTCATGTAGGTTTTGTCAACAGCATGAAGAGAACAAAGTAACGACAGATTTATTAACGTACAGTCATCGATAGAATATTGAATTTAACGGATGTAACCTCTGACTATCTTCACTCAGTTCAAGCTAAATTTCAGTTTGTTGTGATTCTTTGAATTTCCTGACATAACAAAGGGTTAGCCATAGTTAAACAAAGGCCATTTATTTGACAACATATACACGTACGGTCCCGCAATTATTTTGTCTACGAAGAAGGCATATATATATAGATATGGATGTTATCTTAACTGTCAAATCGATTTTAAGTAAAAACACCAGTTTTTTATTAGCTTGTCATGTTATTATTGTGTTCTTCTTCGCTAAAGTTTACATAGAAATTTTGTTCTGCATTTTTTCGCCATCCTTATCAATAGCCATCAGCCTTGCGTGACCATAGTATTCTGCGTTTACTAATCAATTTACACCGGAAACAGCTATTGGTGATTTTCGATTAGCTAGTGGTTTGACCGAAATTCTGTTTTAATGTATGCCCTACAAGCCTGTGAAAGTAGAAAGGATGGTTTCTCGGCGGATGTGAATTTTGACCAATATCCGCTTATGTTCGCAGGCTTGTAGGTCCAACTTAGGTGCAAAAGCTTGAGTTTTAAAACTCTTCGCAAATTTGCAAACAGGATTTGGATCCTATCTAACTGCTGGCCAGTATACTAAGAAAAGGGAGGTCAAGAAATCTTCTTGCTTTCCTCGATTGGTCAATGGCTTAATAAAAAAAGAAAAACAAATATATCTGTTATGTCCAATGTAATGAAGAGTGTTGTGGCATCGGTGTTTTTCGATCCCTCTGTTATGACAAGTCCAAAACGCAAAATAGGGGAAGATTGTAATGTTAGACTTTTTAGAAAATGCTGTCATTCGGTACGTAAATATTCCCGAACAACTTTTATTATAGACACTTGGCAACGTTTGGGATGTGCAGACATCATTGACGGAAGACACTTATAATGTAATAAGTGGAAGTGGCGAATGGGAATATTCGAGTCGTGGTTATGGCTTATATAAGGTCTTTAGAAAATGACCAAATATTTTCCGTTCAGCCTAGACTAATGCAATTTATTAAATTCTCAACCTCGGATAATGCAATTCTAACTTTCTGATTGGTTCACTAGATCTCGGTTATCAGCCATTATACCTGAGTTTGACCTTATATGGGAAACGAGTGCTGCAAGTGCCGCTCAGTTTAAAAATTTTCCTGCGGGAAGCGAAAGTTCCATCAGAAAAGTTGGCAAATTTGGCAAGGTTTATAAGCTTATACAAGAAATAATCGATAGTGCCTTCCCTAAAACCACACAAATACCACAAAATGTCATAATTGACTCAACTACGTAAAACTGAAGGGAAAGGATTGATGCGAAATGTTTAATTAAAAATACTTGTAAATGTACAACAAGAGCGACTTAACGAACAAGAAAAGCAGCAAATAATTTACGGGAAGACCAGAAAACTGACACAATTTCATTCAGTGTTCGACACAAAATTAGGCTCAGCACTTCGATTAAGTTTGTTACCTTTCAATCCTGATCTCGTCCTTTTTTATACTGCAATAAACTTCATTGACTCTGAGTGCAATTTCGTTTCAGCATAATGTAGTAGTCTTGATGACAACCGTGGAGCCGTAAACAAGTACAACATGTAAACACTTGCCTTAGCTCGTCTTGCACAAGGCATATAATTTCCAGAAAAGCTATTGCTAAGGATCTTCCCGTAAACCTTAATTGTTGTCACAACTTTCCAGGATGAAAAGACGATTTACGAGGAGATTTTCCGAGGAAAATCTTCAGAAGAAAACTCGCTCGCTCGCTTTCCTCGCGTGTTTCATTCAACTCAAAAAGTGAACACCGCGCCACAAATTTTCCCGCCTCCTCATACTATCACTTCGTTTACATCAAAATAAAATGTCCAGTTGATTTAAACTAAAGAAGAATTTAATAAAACAATTATTCCATTCGCCCTTGTTGGATACGAGTGGTTATAGCCAACGAGGCGCGAAGCGCCGAGTTGGCTATTTACCACCTCGTATCCAACGCGGGCTCATGGAATAATTGTTTTAAAATTACTCCATTGACATTTCACTTTCGTTGAGCGTGATTTTGTTAGAGCTAGAGTGAAATGTCTAAGTGAATGTTCATTTTTGTAATGAAGCAAAATAAATAACAGAGATGAGCATGGGTGGCGCAGTGTTGACAGCGCTCGCTTCCCATCGGTATGGCCCAGGTTCGAAAAACGGAGCCGACGCCATATGTGGGCGGCGTTTGTTGCTAGTTTGGACATGCATTGTTACAGTCAAAATACTCAGCGCGTGCCGCTTAGAATTCCGGAATGGTTTTGATTAACGGCGAACGGATTGCATTATTCGTTTCAAACATTCAAATTTAATTTGAATATTGTAGATCATCCAACAGTGAACACGTGAGCACGTGAACCTGTAAAAAATAAACCAATCAAATTGCTTCATTTCTGACAGGCTCACGTGTTCACGTGTTCACGGTTGGATGATCTACAATATTCAAATGAAATTTGAATGTTTGAAACCAATAATGCAATCCGTTCGCCGTTAATCAAAACTTTTCCGGAATTCTAAGCGGCACGCGCTGAGTATTTTGACTGTAAGATATGTTTCCCTGAGATTACATTCAGAAATACGTAATTGGAAAGATTTTTAATGTACAAAATAAAGAACACATTGCCCTCTCTATACATGTATATATTAAACAATTATTCCACGAGCGAGCGTTGGATATAGCGTAGCGCCGAGTTGAAATTGGCTATAACGATCTCATATCCAACAGGCGCGAGTGTAATAATTGTTTTATTAAAAACGCCCAAAAGAATTGCAATATTTGAGCTCCTCGGCTGTCTTCGTTGACGCGTAGAAGCTACGATATTTGTGGTCAATGGTATATGAGCTAATATACCATTGCCTGTTAACCAATCAAAACGCAGGAATTACAATATATCATTGCTAGTTTTTAATAAGAGACGATATGGAATTAAACTATCATTAGACAGATCACGGGCCCGATTACCAGCCGCTCAAGAAATAAGCCGAACAAATAACAAATTCGAGAGAGCGGCGGACATCGAACCTATAAACGACTCAGGTGGTATGACAAGGGAAATCAGGACATTTGCGATTCTCACATATCTGTTTTATTATTGTCTTTTCTGCTACAGGACCGGTGTGTAAAGAGGCGATCGACCTTGCTTTCATTCTTGACGAATCGGGTAGCATTGTTGACAGAAACTGGGAAATAATGAAGGATTTTACTGAGGCGCTTGTTCAAAGCTTTGACATTTCCGACCAAGGAACGCATGTTGCCGCCCTTATGTTCAGCAATGACGCTGAGGTGCTAATCAGGTTCAATGATTTTACGGGACCAAATAACAATGCAGAAAGCGTATCTCGCAGAATACGTTCGTTTGGGAGAAGTGGTATTGGGGGACAGACTTTTATCAACAAAGCCCTTGATCTGGCGAACAGTGATGTGTTCACTGAAGCAAACGGAATGAGAGGACCTGAGACAAAGAAGGTAGGAAATAATGCTTCTTGAACTCTCTACATCCTAAGAACGCCAAAGTAGAATTTTGACTGAAATTGTCTTAGGGCCTCTTTTCTTCTCATAAAATTATATTATTAGTAGTATACAAGCAACAACTGCTGCATTCTGGTTGGCTAAAAACACGTCAATTTATCCCAAACTAAATAGACATGGGCAATTCACCGGAGTGAAAAAGCGAAAGACTGCGAATTGCATTCGTCCTACGGACCTGTTAGCTGTGCGGTTATTGATTAACATGTCACATCTTGGGATATCGTATCCACTTTTAATCGAGACACGTGTATTGTAAAGCCACTAAGGATCTAGGGAGTAGAATAAATACCTTACGTTACCCTTTGAAAATATTTCTGGTGGTTATTTATTCCAAATTACACTCGAAATCTCTTGATTACCCAAACAGCACAGGACATGTTTGATCGCATTTGCTGGTACATTATTTTGTCCCTGAAACTGCTTGTTCTGGGGTTAAAGGATCAACGTACGTACCTTTCATTCACATTGTTTTCTGTCATTAACTTCTAGCTGCTCGTTCTTTTAACGGACGGAAGACAGACTCAAGATACCCGAACTTCGGATTTCATCAACGCAGGAGAAAATGCTCAACCGTTAAAAGATAAGAACGTAACATTATATGCTATTGGCATAGGATCAGCTGACCCGGTTGAATTGCGATCGATTGCTAGCAATCCACGAAGCGCATTACCAGCTACTTTTGACAATCTGGTTGGCTTAGTTGACTTAATAGTACGGGACTATTGTAGAGGTAGGTCAGTTTTAGCAATTTCGTTGCATGAATGAAACGCTCTTCCACAAGCAATTGCTCAAATTGCTTGTACACTGCGAAGATCATTTCATTAATTTCACGTTTCTACCGCAATTAACATATGTAATGTCTTTCATCTATTCACTACGTCATCTACTCCACATGCGGAGGATTCGAACCTGCACCGGCATTGCGGAGATCGTGGGTTCGAGTCTCGTTGTAAGCGTATAATTTTTTTTCCAGGCCAAAAAGCAATTGCTCAAATTGCTTGTACGGCTGCGAAGATTGTTTCATTCATTTCTCTTTTCTACCGCATTTCACGTTTCAACCCTCTCAGGGGCTTCAGGGAACAAGGGAACACAAGCTATGTTTCTGATATTCAACACAAGGGACACTTTTTTGGGAACAAGGGAACATGCTCTCAGCTGAAGCAGTGCATGTGGAAACATAATCATAACCTGTTGCATGGTGTCAGGAGAAAGTTCTCAAGTTCACTGGGTGTAAAATAAAGGAAAGTGCGTGTCCCGTACGACTCCCCTCTTCACAACTTGACAAATCGGCTCGGAATGTGAAATCTCACAGAATCATTCCAGAAATGCAAAGACAAATTTAGCAATAACAGTGTGCAGTTATGCTTTGAAATCAAGTTGTTTTCATGGAAAGTCAACCAGCCGTATCTAAGTTCGGAAGCCTAATTGCTTAATGTTACATTTTATTTTATTTTTCATACTTTCTACCGATATAACAGTGGAAGTAACGGTATGTATAAAATGATTAAAAGTTTGATTTTGCGACTGATCGATCAATCGATCGATTGGTTAGCTGGTTGGTTGGTCTTATACCATCCTCCTGTTTTGTTTGTTTGTTTGTTTGTTTGTTTGTTTGTTTGTTTGTTTGTTTGTTTGTTTGTTTGTTCGTAATTTTGAATTTTCAGCTGTTTTTTCTATTCTTTTGTCAGGTGATTGGACCACCCGGAGACCCGGGCTCCCTCGGACCAACGGTAGGTTGCAAATCGTATCATTACATTATCATACAACGTTTCCTATATGTTCCAAAATTGCAACAAATGAAGTTAACGTGTTCCAATTCTATGAATTCCAGTACATGGGGCTTAATTTTCAAATTATTATATATATAATCGTTAGTGATCGCTATAGATGTCTTAAACTCAGCATAAGCTTACCCAACCTCTCTACAGTCCTGTCAAACGGCTTACTTAATTATCAAATTGTTATCATTGTTAGTGATCGCTAAATGTCTTAGATGTTGGTGTTTAAGCTTAGTATAAGTGCATCCAATCAGTCTAAAGTGGTTTATTTATTAACTGTATCCAGCATTTTTACAAATGTCATCCGCTTCCTTCTACATATACGGACATTTACGACAACATATGTTGATTTATAGTTATCGTCTTGGTTTGGTGGTTTGCAAACATTTGGAAAGTGCAAAGCCAAAATCAAAGAATTAAAAGGGATTGAGAAAAACCGTGCTGATATCATGTATGTTTTAAGGGCTTGGCAGGATCTCGTGGAGCACGAGGGGATCTCGGTCCTAGCGGATTTAGGGTGAGTTGAAACATCTCTATCCTGGAAGGAAAAAAAACGTCGATACATCGATAATTATCTTGTTCTTGTACGGGTGGCGGTGATTTCAGCATTAAGTTGGCTTTTGCATGTCAGTGAGGTTTGGAAGAACTACTTTGATAATAATGAATCTTGCCTATGATCACTGTCGTTTTAGTAAATAACTCTAAGTTGTCCCTTTAGCAGTGAGCAAGTCATGTTCCTTGATAAAGCTTTGGTGCACTCTCATATTAGTTAAAACTATAAATTCGCCCCTGATAAATTCGCCCTTGTTATGCTAGTTAACTCTTCTTTATAATAGACAATGGTTTTAAACATTCTTTCTTTCCGTTCATCTATTTAGGGCCAACCTGGTCCAAAAGGTCGCATTGGAGCCGCAGGTCTCCCAGGATTAGCTGGCCCGCCTGGGCCACCAGGGCCGGTAATGGACAATGTAAGTTTTCATCTCATTTCTATATGAAAATTTTGTATTTGTAGCCTCCTTTAATTGCATGTCTCTAAAGAAAACGGGGTCTGCTTTAACAGATTTACTCCCCTGCATGCAAGTGTGCACTTAATTATCATCAACCTCAAACAGTGTGATAAAGATCAAGGGCACCCAACGGAATATTTCGGTAAAATATCTGTTCGGATGGAAGGTCGCCTAAGAATTTCGAAATTTTTTCCCAGCGACGCTCTAGACTTCTCAAATTTTTTCGGAAAACCATAAAGTTTCCCTAAAATTTTCGGAATTGATGTGCTCACATTTATCATGTCCCATAATTTTCGGACGGTTTTGTTTGTTCTCTAAAATTTTCGTTTGGCTTAATTATTTCAAAAGCTGCTAAAAGTTTCGGTGAGCATTAGAGGTAATCAGGAATTACGTGAACCTAATGAAAGATAATGGCAATTGAGGTGATTGAGCTCGGCATTAGCTCGGCATTAGCCTACTTATCAGATTATTGGAGAAGTTATTTTTGTGGTCAGAGCATCTAAAACGATCAAATTATTCGGTTTTGACCGTAAAAAGATTCCTACGCCAACAACAATCCCTTGATCGGTTCCGAAACGCTCGTAAACCTACAAGAAAAGGTGTTTGTCCTTGTACAGTATATGCAGTGTTTCGTCACCAAATGTGAGATCAGAACGGAAATATAAAGAAAAGCCTATGTTTTCAGCTTTGCTTCTTTCTAAATGCCAGCAGTGCGTGCCTATTATGTATTATCCTGACTTCTCCTTCCTCGCCACGTTAAAGAAAGCCATATATACACCCCCTAACGTTTTCGGATGAATAGGTTTAACGCCTATAATATTCGGATAAACATTTATATTGCCTAGCATCTTCGCGAAATTTCGATAGGCACACGTATAACGAAAAACTTCCCCTAAAATTTTCTAGTGAAAATATGGTCTCTCAGTGTCCTCGAACTTTCGACAAGATCCATCAGGATAGCTAAAACTTTCGGATGACTCAAAAAAGGACCCTAGAATTTTCGAAACGACGAAAGTTCCCCTTAAATATCCGAACAGATAAATATTTTTTAGGGCATCTCCAAATTAACTAAAAAGCCTTCTAGAACATAGAGAAATCCATTTACGACACTTCTAACGTCTTTGGAAAGATTCGGTCGTTGGGTGTCCCTGAAAGATACGTAACTAAACACTAAAATTTAATATAGAGTAAAACCGAAACCAAGGAAGTCACTCAAATGGCAAGCAGCGAGTAAAAATTCTGTGAGCGAGTCACGATTGGATTTGGTTTTACTTCGGATTGGTTAAGAAAGTGGCGCACGTAATGAATGCAAAGCCAAATGAAACGTGAATTATTAAATGAAACTTGAGTTATTCACTTGTACGGCATCTTAAAAGATAATTCAAGGTGTAACCACAACCATATTTTCTAATCCCACCCATTTCACTCCAGCTTCCATAAACGGACATATTTATTCAGGGTTAAGCATAGCCAACCGGAAGGCTGGGAAGCCACTCAACATTTGGTCGATATCCCAAGTCTTGTATTCCCGTCATTTGCATGATGTGACGGACCAATCGTATGACAGGATAACATTGGATACAGTTATTGTTGTTGTTGTTGTTGTTGTTGTTATTGTGGCTGTTTTTGTTTTTGTGCAGTGTCTTTGTGGCTGACTATTGAATTGTGCCAGATAAGGATTCTTTGTCTTGTTCGTTACAGATTCGTCCAGGCGAGAAGGGTCCGCTTATAACTCCAAGAATCATACCAGAAAGACAAGAACTGGCCCTGCAAGTAAGCTTCTTATGTGTTATCAAATTTTTAGGTAATATTCAGGTAGCAGCTCTCCAAACGCATAAATGGATTGCTACCCTTCGAGAGAACAATAGAACAAACAACACGAATAATGTACCTATCCCTCAAAAACAGTAGCAACTGCTGCACTAGAGGACCAGTCAAATTGCAAGCTTGCAAGAGCTGCTACACTTCTGATCATGACTCAGTCCCACCATGGATTTAGTTACAACTAGTACTCGTGTTAGCCTGTTCCAGGCTCTCGGTCAGTGGGACGAGAGCTGACCGAGAGCCTGGAACAGGTTAATCTCGTATTTGTTATCGCGTCGCTTTTTCGCAACTTTTGTTCATTTAAATTTCTCTAATGTGTGCGCAGAATCTTACTTCGATGGTATCTGTTGTAATTTTTTTGTTCAGACTCATCCACACTAAACACGTTTCACCGTGACACTTAAAAGGACACAAAGCAGTACGTTAATAGTTTCTGTGATGTAGTTATTGCTTTCGTCATTATATCGTCATCATTATCAACAAAACATGTATTTTCATTAAGCTGCACAAAAAATATGGAGCAAAAAACCTATTATAAACCACAGAGTTCGCTTTTTCCTATAATGTGTGGCTATAACATTGTGTAAGTATGTATTAGTCAATTCCTAAAGTGCCCATCCCTCCTTCTTCCCCCCTCCTCGGGCATGGCCCGGGCATTTGACGACAGGTTAGCTCCGTATGGTGGGGAATTCGACGCAAAGCGTTGTGGTAATTTACCTTTTTTTCTTTAAAATCCGAAAAGCATGGAGAATTTGAGGCATTGTGAAGTCTAACCGGTGGAGCATTTGACCTGCCAACATAGTGTTTGATCAAGAGTTTTCAAGTAGGTCAAATCCAAAAGGGGTTTATTTGCCCCGGCGGGAGGGGATGGGCGCTTTTGGAATTCACTGATGCATTACAAACTTCCTCAGGTTGGTAAACCAGGAATACCCGGTCGCAAAGGACTGGTGGTAAGTCTGTCATGGGACGACTGTCCTGTTTGTTTTTTTATCGCTTGTTTGTTTGTTTGTTTGTTTGTTTGTTTGTTTGTTTTTAAGTGAAAATATTCTTAATGGCTAATTTAATTTCATCTGATGGAACATCCTCGACAAATTTTACTCCATTAGATTTAGATTGAGAGTTTTGTTCAAACTAAGAGCAGTCCTTCTTTTGTCTTATACCCCATTCACACCAAAGCTTAAACATGTTTAAATGTTGTTTAGTTAAACACGGTTTAAAATTGTTTTCTTCGTGGAAGTTGCTGACTGATGTTTATCGACTTCAAATTTAGCACAAGGAAAGCACAAGTTAGAGCATGCTTGAACCCTATGTAAAATTTAGTCTGTCAGTTGCCTGTTGCTGATTTTCATTTTCTTAAACCTGGTTTAACTAAACATGTTTTGTTGGTGTGAATCAGGTATTAGTCTGCTAAAAAAAAAACGAGATGTTAAAATGGCCGTGGAAAACATTTATCGTTTCTCTCTCGACGGACTAAAAACAAATTAGCGTTAGCCTTTTTTTTTCTTTACAAGGCAATATACTTTTCCCCTATCCCTTCAGTCCCAAACACCTTGTTTATGGAACATTTCAGTTTTTTCCTTAGTCTCTACCTCCAATACAGTCGCGTCGCCAAACACAAGGTACAAAATACTCATTATTCATCGGTAAATCTAGGCCATTGCTGGCATGGATAACCGCTATGTGGGGTATACTAGCACTTTGAATCAATCGAGGTCTTTTTTTTTTCTGATATATAAATTCTTTTTTTTTTTTTCAGGGCTCTGTTGGACCTACCGGAAGAGAAGGTGCACCAGGCGACGCTGGAAGAGCAGTAAGTCAAACGATCAAGTAAACTATCAAGGTTGCGTTGCTCAGAAAAAAAAACACAGATAAAACAAACGTCGCAAGTGGCTCATCTTTGAAGTACCTTTCTTTTTTCTTACGTTTGACCGCGAACCCCTAAGCGGGATGCAATGAAGGTTTCCTTGAAGTGGTTCAGGTTAAGAAAGTGCCCCGTCGTGAAGTACTACGACTCAAAGAGAGCTTTGATGAATGCACTATTGCAATTCAACATCAATTGCTTATTAGTTCGTTGCCCCGGGTGGAAGATAGGTCCAGAAATTTATGTCCTCCACTTCTCCTGGTTTCATCCACAGCTGCTGCGCGGCCAGTAATGTTAATCTCATCTCAACGCGTTCTACTAGTTCTCTTCCCACTCTTCTCCTCCATGTTTCCTTCGGCCGTCCTCGTTTCTTTTTCCCGCTTGGTGCCCAGGTTGACATCAATAACTGTTATTTATTTTTCTCAGGGGACTCTAGGTGCCATTGGTCCAAGAGGGGATGTCGGATTCCCTGGTGCTGACGTAAGTAAATTTTGTTACCAATCACTTTACCGAGGTTTATAAAGATCTCTATTGAGGAGAGTGAAGGATGGTGTTCTTTCGTTCAGAAATGTGTTTCCATGGGTTGACCGTTTTCGTCGTTTCTGGCAGAGAACTTGAACACGTTACCGAGTTTATCAACTTTTGAGGTGTTTGGTATGACTGCTAAAATTAAAGAGTTACATAGTTTCCTTGCAGACTTGGCTACTGCGTGTGAGTTAATACTTATTTTTTGTTCATAAATTGCAGGGTGATCCGGGCTCTCCTGGAAAACGTGGACCTCCAGGCTATCCTGGAAGCAGGGTCAGTGGAAAGACTGTTGACAGCATTTCTTACTGTCGACAGTAGCACTCGTCTCAACAGTGTACTTTTATCTACTGAATTCACTTCGGAATTGATGTCTCCTACGAGACACCAAACTGTGGTCTCCAAAGAGAATCTGATATATCAGCAACTGACTGAGCTTTTGAAAACAATACAGGGCCCCCTTGGTGATACTGGTGCAACCGGAACTCCTGGTTCAAGAGGTAGAAGAGGCCGCGAGGGAAGGATCGGATTAGAAGGAGACAGAGGAGAAGAGGGTGACATGGTAAACCTAACTTTGCAATTGGTTCTTCTATTTGGTAGTCACAGGTCACGTTGCTTTAGACTAGCTCTGACAGATTTTCAAAACAAAGTCGAAAAAGAAGTTTGCTAAAGAGTATTAATACTTTTTTAATTTTGCAGGGAGAACGAGGAAAAACTGGAGCCGCCGGAAGAAATGGAAGTCCGGTACTGTTAGAGTCATCCATGTTAAAACACAAAATTCAATTGCATTTTCCTTTTTACCTCGAAAAAATGAGACGTTTGCAAGCAGGCTAGCTGGGTGGCACCTGACTAAGAGTTCGAAGCCTCGAGGTGCTGCCGGAAAAATATTTCTCTCGGACCTTTCAACGCTAAAGTATGTTATCTTTACTTTACGTCCTTGGACCGTTTTTTTTCCTTTTCAGGGAGCAGAAGGACAGTCTGGACCATCTGGTAAAATGGGCCCTCGTGGAGTGCAGGTAAATAAACAAGCCTTAGGGGAATGCAGTATAAGTAACGTTCACAGCTGTGCGTAGAATGTAATGGTAGGCTCTGGAGACAACTAATAATAACAATGAATCGGCAAAAATTCTTCAAATTTACCAGTCGCCAATCACCTCTATTTTTCTTAATCCTTGGATATTCATTTGTATTTCACGTTTTTCATTATATTTTTCCCTTGTTAGGGCTTACAAGGAAAACAGGGTTCGGCCGGAGCAGCGGGCACGCGGGTAACTATGAAGTTTGCATATATTAAAAAATTGCAATCTTGCTTGCACCGCTCAAGTGTTCCTTAATGTCGAGTGTCGCGGAATTTTCTACCTGTTACCCGTCATTTGATAAATCATCGTAAGTTTGGTATGTAATTGTTGTGTGACCTTGCGCAAACCGTAAACGTTCTTTGCTTTGATCTATGGTTTATTGGTTATTACAAAATTTAGCTGAATACAAGACATTGACACTTTGTTTATGTGTTAATGCATTTACCACTGCTGTGCTAATTTAGGACGCGGTAAATCTGTGGAAACAAATATTATAAATCGAGCAGTACCTTGTTAAAAATCCCAACTGGCAGGAGGCTGACCAGTTGACTATTTACAATGTGTGGAGGAGTTGAATTCTGGACCACCGGACCTCCGGATTACAAGTCCAGCGCCCTAACCACTTGGCCACGCTGCCTCCAGATCACCTCCGGTCCGGTTTGTTTCGTCTCTCAATATTAACAATAAATTATGACGACTGTGTTGGTCTCCTTGATCCCAGCCTCTTTCTTTAATCAGCATCAAAATTTAACGCGAACATTTAACATGTAGTCCAAGAGCGCGCGTTGGATATGAGATGGTAGATAGCCAACGAGGTGCGTAGCGCCGAGGTGGCTATAACGATCTCATGTCCAACAAGCGCAAGGGGAATAATTGTTTTATTAAAAACTCCCAAATAAAAAGAATTGCAATATTTGAGCCCCCAGCTGTTTTCGTTGACGCGTATCGGCTACGATATTTGTGGCCAATCGTATATAGCTGTATATGAGCTCATATACCATTGTCTGTTAACCAATCAAAACTCAGGAATTATAATATACCGCTATTTTTTTAATAATGCTGTATATGATCTGATGAGCATCTATTCTCTTTTAACAACAGGGTGCATCGGGGCAAACGGGATCCCCCGGTGCCCCCGGTATTCCAGGACTTAAAGGGGGAACTGGCCGAGCTGGTTCAGTCGGGTATGATGGCTATGCGGGGGATACCGGCGAGACTGGGCCGCAGGGAGTGCCTGGACAAAATGGTGCGCAGGGAGAACAAGGGGGGCCTGGGCTGAGCGGGTCTAAAGGAGCAGTGGTGAGTTCTTGTTTGTTGTTGCTGTAAGAGAACAGGGATAGCGCAGTGGCGAGAGCGCTCGCCACCCACAAGTGTGGCCCTGTTCGATTCCCCGACCCGACGTGACATGTGCGTTGAGTGTATTGTTGTCCGTTCTCCGGTTTTCGCCCCGTTACAAAACCAGCACTTCTGAATTCTAATTCGATCTGGAACAGTGCATGAAGAATCACTCTGTAAAGATACCACTGCAAATTGCCATTTATTGTTTTTTGCATACGAATCTACAGTAGTACTTAGAGCGTTTTCCACTTGAGTGAAAAAAGTAATTCGAGTTTGCTTTGGTTTTGCGTTACTACGCTCAGTGATTGGCTAAAAAACTTGCGCCACTTTCTCAACCAATCAGAAGTAAAACTAAAACCAATCGCGACTTGCTCGCGCACGTTTTCCCGCGCTTCGTGCCGGCTACATGTATTTGCTTCGAGTTGTGATTGGTTCAATGGATCGTCTGTGCCCTTTGTGATTGGCCAGAGTGAATACTTTGGTTTTGATTTTGGTTTTAAGACACTCATTTGAAAACTGCTTTATGTCAATAAAGCAATAATTTATTTTCCTGTGTAATATATGTAATTTCCTTTCTTGATCTGAGATGCGTATCAATATGCAAGTCGTCATTAATCTTACAACATAAGCGTATAGATCGGGTATATAAGCAGCTTTCTATACTATAAAACGATCAATTTTGACAATTTACTCGATTTCCCTTTGATTTACTGGACTTCTTTCAAAACCTTAATGCCATCATTTTATGATTGTAGGGTGAGCCAGGCATAGTTGGAGAACAAGGTCGTCAAGGAGAAATGGGAAAAGTGGTAAATAAAAGGAAATAGAGTCATGTTTCTTTTCTTTATAATGTAATTAAACTAGACGTAATGATTTACTGCTTCCGTTGTGATGTAAAGGTGACGGGACTTTGGTTGGGAGCGATTTTTCAATTTGGGATTAACATTTTTCAGTTTGGGGGGCGAGACGACGGCAACCTAACTTCAGTTGTTTGAGGGCGATGTGCCTCCAGTTTGGAGGCAACGTAGTTTCAGTTTGTGGGGAGCGTTACTTCAGTTTGGATGCGATGTTACTTCATCTTAGGCGTGTAAGTGACTTTAGATTGAGGGCACTACAGTGTTACTTCAATTCTTGGCGCGGTGTGTCTCTCGTTTGAGACTGTGTGACTTCAGTTTGGGGGAGATATGACCTTCACTTGGAAGTGACTTGACTTCAGTTTTCAATGTGATAGGGGCGGCTGAACTGCAGTTTTACTGTTGATGATTACAGGTTAACCAAGTAGGTGTGTTTAACATTTTGTAGGGTACTCCTGGAGAAACGGGACCTTCTGGCGGAAGAGGAGGAATCGTAAGAGTATTTTCTTTGGTGAAAAGCTAATCTTGATCAAAGTGCCACCTGTTTAGATCTGCTAGTTTATTTATCTGATGGACCCCAAGTTGATGATTATCATAGTGTTGCGGGGTTTTTTTACAAGATTTTCTGCTATACACTTCAGCCACAGTAACCTTTGAGGTTCACGTATTTTTATTAATCTATCACACAGGGTTCTGCTGGTGCTGTTGGTCAAACAGGATCGCTCGGAAACAAAGGAAGTCAGGTAAATGACGATAATTTCATATGTGGTCGGTATCAGACCTGGTTTTCACTGCATGGTTTTAACGAACCAGCTGCATGCTTTTTATCAGTAACAACAACCAAAATAAACACAGAGTTTGTCGGTAGTTGTGATCCCGTCGTCATCTTCACTGGGGAAAAACGTTAATTTTTCTTGTTCTTCACATCAATTAAAACTGGGTGGTCCTACTCTAATCAGTAGACCATGCTAGGTAACGTCCCTGCGGGCTGCAACCTTAACAGTGATATCAACGCCCTAGCCTCCATTATTGAAATCCCTCATGTAGTTAACGATTTTATTTATTCTCCTCTCTGTTTGTTGACCATTGTTTGAAATAAGCTTATATTCTAGTTTGCCGTTGACAGGGAATAATGGGACTCCCTGGAAGCCGTGGTCCACCCGGTCCAACCGGAAAAAGGGTAAGTAAGAAAGGACATCTTCTGGCTTTGTTATAATCATCTAATATAGAGCGTTTTCACTCACGTAACCAGCCGCTATATTGGTTTACTAAACAAAAGAAGATTTTTGCATAAAAATAGAGTTTAACTCCCAAGGGAATGGCTTGGTACACCAATATGGCCGTCGTTTCTTTATTTTGGAATACCAACATGGCTGCCGTCACGTTATATGAAAACGCTCTATTGCACAAAATTATTTTTACAGGGTTCTTCTGGAGCGCAAGGGTCCCCTGGAAGACGAGGTTATGTGGGATCAAGGGTAAGATGAAATTCAAAGAAATTTTACATTTATAATTCGTTTAAATATGGACTTTTCAATTGCTCATTTTTTCAACGCCTTGTGGAAATGTAATTATGTTTCTTCTAAATGAATAACGAAATCTTGGTGTTTCGGAATTTTAAATAGGGAGAGAATGGACCTCAAGGTGGGCGGGGACAAACTGGTTCAACAGGAATGAAGGTAAATTTGGTCATCCTCTTCAAACTTCTCACTAAAGTTTATTAATAATGCACATAATTAAAAAAAGCAGGATTTATATATGCTTCAGTTGTTCATTAATAACAAAATTCCTATTTTTCCCTCTCTGTCACATTACTGAATTTTTAATGATTACGTATGATTTGATATACATAGCGTATACATAGCTGTTGAAAAATCTTCCAATGTTATTACAATTTTCAGTCTTGACGAAGGAAAGGTAAGAATTAACTCTTTTTCATTTTTCTTTTGTTATTCTTCAGGGAATTCGTGGCGACCGAGGTTCAAGGGGCCGTCGAGGTCAAACGGGTAATCAGGTAAAACCAGTATTCAACAGTTTCAATTTGTTTCTTCCACAACAGACAAAAGGGTTGAACGATTTCAACAATTCGCAATTCACAGCCAGCTTACTTTTCTTTTGTTTTGATCCTTTTGCTGTTGTTGTATCGTTGTTGGTGTCAGTTAAGTTGTTGTTGCTGTTGTTGTTGCTCTTGCTGTTTCTGTGGCTGTTAATTGACTTAATAAGGAGTGGCTTATCATTTCAAATTTAATAATCTGTGGGCCTGGGGGACTTATTTGAGACAATTCGGTGTCTTGCCAAATTATTTTCTGAATAACAGGTTTAAAAAAGTGAACATTCATTCAGTATAGTATAAATCGCAGTTAATTTAAGCTTGATTCTTTTTCCTTCAAGGGTGTACAAGGTCAAGCAGGAGCGCTAGGACTTCAAGGAGAACAGGTATATGAAGTTATTAAGAATTCAGAAATTCATATAGAAACTCTAAAAAAATATTACAACTGATTTCATGCTACAAAAGGACGGAAATCTGCTCAGTTCTAATTCAAACGCAGTTAAAGCAATAGCTTAATACAAATCTGACGCTTTAATGGGTTCCGACCCGAGGAGTCTTAAGACGCTCAAGCAAAAATGAGGCGATAGCCAGCGGGTTCTACTTGTACCTGTCATAACATTAGAATGGGATAGCCGTGTGATAATGGTAAAATGCATCCTCCTTCGGATAAACCAGTAAATAACAACGTGGTAACTAATGATCCCAATAATTGAATAACTAGATTATTCCTTGTTTCTCTCAGGGTGGAGGAGGTCGGCCTGGTCTACAAGGATTGGCAGGAACCCCAGGCAGCCCAGTAAGTCGTACCCAGTTTTTGGTCAAGAGCCACAGGGTAGCCAATTAATAGTTGATTTAAGTAGCCTTATTTACTCAGGTTTGCCGTTACTTCCTGAATCTAAACAACTGCCATTTTCCGGGCTGAAACCAACCCGGGTTGATGATACAATGTCTCTTATTTACTATAATGATAATGTTGCTAATTGTAATAAGTACATTAACTGTTTTTTAGGGCATGTTGGGAGAAACTGGCATCCCAGGTAACCAGGGAGAAAAGGTGAATGTTGTTTTATTCCATGATGTTAAATTTCCTGCAGAACCTTCTTAACCTTAGAAAAGTGCCTCGTTAGAAATTTGCAAGATTTGTTCTAGAAAGGATCTATTATCAGCTTCTTGCAACCGGAGGTCATTTACTCCTATTTTTCTCATTTGCCAAATAAAAAAGTGCAACAATTTCAATCCCATAACTACATCTTATAACAAAATTCTGGTTAAAGGGTGAGCGAGGAACTGCTGGACGTCATGGCGTGCAAGGAGCAAAGGGAGAACAGGTATTCCTGCGTTTTGTTCAACACATAAAGATGAGTTCCACGCAATTCCTAGTTCTTTTCATGTTTTTTAACCTCGATGCTTTCCATCAGAATTTCTAAGTGCACATTTTTTCTTTGAATCGTTATTTCGTCATTTCTTTTCCTTACTCAAGGGGGAAGCTGGACCGGTTGGGGCTCGAGGAGAAATGGGAGGTCCTGGCGAAAAGGTAGTGTTTTATCGTAAATTATGTTACTGTGTAAATAGAAAAAAAACAATTGACACCTTTCTCCACTTTTAAGTCTGCATTTGGAGCCCTCCTTTTTCATTAGGTTTTCAAATCAAAGATTTAAATGCAACATTTTGCTGTGTAAGAAAATCGAGTGCACAAACTATAAGAGACGGAAGAAAGACATTCACGTATACTTTTGTGCATAAACTTCTTTTTGGTGTCCTGAAAGAGAAAATTTGTGTTTTCACTGGTCATTTACTCATTATAGGGAGAGCAAGGAAAACCAGGAGACGAAGGAAGTCGAGGACAAGAGGGCAGCCAGGTTTGTTGCAATTCTTCTTTTTTACTTGCATTGGTTTGGAATCCATAAAGTTGATTCAGTTTTTCAGAAGAAAATAGTAGTTAAAATATCGAGAATTGTGCGCGCTTGTTTCTCAAGTTATAAACAGATGTCTTATGTTTGAAATCGATGTGCAAACGAATGAATGAACCACAGGTGTGACTTAACTGTTTTCATTTTCTTGGCTGCCTGTGGTTGGTTAACCTTATCTTTCCCTATATATATCTACAGGGGACCCAGGGTGTAAGTGGTGGAAGTGGACTGGATGGAGAAGAGGGCGATCCGGTGAGTTAAGTTGCTATATATTGTTATAAATCGCGGAAGTGTCAAGGGTGCACCATTTTTTAAGTAATATATGAAACACGAGAGAGCGTGTTTCATCACATTTCCAAACACCGAGAAGAGAGTTGAAAATATGACGCGCAGCGGAGTATTTTTGACGAACTTTGAGGTGTTTGGAAATGTGATGATACACTCTCTCGAGTGTTTGATATACCTTGTCAATCGAAACTAAAACTACGGAGAAAACGGAGAAATAAAATCATATAAATCTATGCTAATTAAGATCAGATTTCCAAACTGCCTTCACTTCCTTTGTTTTAACTAGATGAATTATTAATGAGTTTGAGAAGCAGATTTACGTTAATGAACTGTACTATTTTTCAAAATTATTAAAATCTCGTGGAAAGCTTCGCAAGTGAATTACATTAATTGAAGCAGCTATGGCTGTGTGCTGTTTTCCGGTTCCAAGTCGGTCTCATTAACAATTAGACCCGTAGCCCGCAAGGGCTACGGGTCAATAGCCCATGAGGTGAAGCCAAATGGGCTATTGACCCGTGGCCCTTGAGGGCGAAGGGTCTAATTGTTTTAGTATCACCCAACTAGTCGGACAGAAAAAGCAATAATAAAGTTAGCAAATGCAAGTTGAAGAAAGATTTATTTGGGAATAAAACGAAAAAAAGCGTCACGAATTTCGCTACTCGATGACTATTACTAATAGTCCTCTAGTAGCGTAGCCAATCAAAATGCAGGATTTGCATTAGTCCACTAGTTGGGTGATACTAATAAATGGTAGTCTAACCATGAGCCGAAAGCTGGGCCATGCACTGAGAATGGATTAGACTGGTATCTGTAAGGTTGCCCTAAGTTGGACACCACCTGCAATAAGGAAACCTGGTCGGGCAAAAACCACCTGGCGCCGAACTGTCACGGCCGAGCCCAATGTGAGGTAAAACTCACATGGAGCGAGAAGCAAAATGCTGCGGAAGACAGAGCCTTATGCCCCACAGAGGTCGAAGAAGACTAAGGAAGTAAGTGACCATGAGCAAAACGTAACTAATTACTTAACTTTAAGCCTCCTCAGAATTGCATCGTTCACTTGGCAATAAACTACGGGTGTTTTAATGACTTGGAATATTGTTTCTAGGGACCAGACGGAATTTCAGGGGATCGTGGATTAACTGGTCCTGCCGGATCCATGGTGAGTAAGAATCGTATTACGTAAGTATTCTATGTGTTGAGAAATGGCTAAGTAAGGTATCTGCATAGTAGAGCAAGTGAAAAACAGGAAACGTTTAATGTTAAGGACCTTGTGCCAGGACTATTTCAAGGCATGAGGCAGTCATATGACGGTTCCTGTTGGTGTTCTTCTTTTTCGTTTATCTGCTTCCTAGTTGTCAGTTGTCACTTCTGCTTCGTGCTCGCGCTGGCTTCTCGCGCCGGCGTTTCCTTCACGTTTTTGCGTTGGAGGATAGACAGGTTGTGAACCGTCTAGGTCAGATGTTATCTGATGTTCTTTCATGCTTGTGTTTTAAGGGAGCTGGCGGAAATGCGGGTGGAAATGGATTACCTGGCAAAAGGGTAAGTAGTTTTGTCCGTATCATTAGTGGTAGTATATAGTTGTTCTAGCCGTGCTTTACTCATTACTTTTTCTTTAGGCAATGGATTTCAGTTTCGTCTCTCAGTCTCTTCCACTTCTTTGATACAGCAAAAATGAAATGTTTCTAATTGTCTTAATAAAACCAATTTTCTTATGTTCAGGGTTTTGAGGTTAGCTAATTCGAATTACCAGATTTGAGCTGGATTGCGGATTCCAAAGCGCAGGATTCCGGATTACATATTCCGGAATCCAGATTAACATAAATGGTGCAAAAATCTATTGATCTGCAGGCGGATTCTATAATTTTGGAAAATTTATCTTTTCCAGGATACCATTGACTCCTAATTGTTATTTAATTTGTTGTATTTTGTTCAGGGAATTCCTGGAACGCCTGGACTACAAGGAATTTCTGGCGATCAGGTAAGTCGCACGGCTTGATGCCTGTGCCTCAGAGTAACCAAGAGTGGAAGAAGTATAATTTTGGGAGAAACTCCTGGAAGACAATCTTGTCCTCATTCATATTTTGAAGACACTATTTCGGCCAGTTTCAGTTTTGACTTCTTTGATTGTCTTTAATATTGATATCGTCTTGTAGGGTGCAGATGGGCGTCCTGGTCAACGAGGTGACGAGGGAAAATCTGGTCCACCTGTAAGTACCAGCACGACAAACGGAAGACTTGAAAGTTCAAACCAGTTTAGATCGATAAAGTCAAAAAACCTGTGCATATCGCTTGGAAATTTTCGACTTCAAACTTTTTGGAAGTTTTTAAATCCGTCCCAATTCCAAAAAGCTACAACAAATTAATGTGGAAATATTGTTTGATAACTTGTTTTCGCCAAAACAAACCTTACAAGGATAAATAGAGGCACAAAAGTATATTAAAATTCCATTTTAAAAGGAAGAGATCAAGCCGGGACATACTTTTATTAGAGGATGTATATCGTAAGAGTTGGTCAATACTTTTGACTTATGTAGAGATCGCTGCCATGGGTCCTCTACTTTTTCTTTTGTTACATCAAAATTTTGGGAAATTATTCCAACAGATTTTAAAAAACTGCCTTACACTTCCTTTTATAAGCAATATAAATTATACCTTTTAAATACTCAATATTACTCTTCAGCATAATTTCTCTGAATTCTGTATATAACTTAATTATGATTTATTCACTTAACTTGTTTAATTCGCATACTTTTGTTAATCACATTTTACTTCCTTTATTCTATTGTTTTTATTAACTAATGTGTCGTCTTTTTTTTCTTTTTTAACGTGTCAGTGACCAACACGATAGCATATGCTTCTTTGGTCACTGAGCACATTTTGTTTTGGCTTTACTATTATTATATTTTCCTTATTTTAATTAATGAATTTTCTGTAAATAGTGTGTGATAGTAAAATATGTCTGTAAATAGTGTGAAATAATAAAAAATCTGAAAAAAATCTGAAAATCTGTTGAAAGTCAGACATTACGGCTTGCTGTTGAACTTGAGTTTCTCTTTAAAGGTATAAGCTGTAATGTTTCGGGAAAGGGGCGGGTCTATTCTTATAGTATAGTTCAGAACCCTCTATAATGACAGAATCATAAGTGCAATTATTAGTTCCTTCTATAATTGATAGTTTGCTGACAAACCTTTATCATGCATTGTAGTATATAAAGCTTAACTTTTTTGTCTGTCGGGTAAGACAGTCCTACATCTTTCAGTTACATTAGTGCAATTAACTGAACGGAAGATATTCTGCATTAATTTTCTAGGGACCGCAAGGACCGACTGGTCAAGCCGGAGACCAAGGGAATCGAGGACAAATGGTAACGCAAGATGACAGAAGCTCCAGTCGCTTTTTTTAAAATTTGGTGTCGTTTAAAAACATTCATGAAAACCTAACTGCTGCTCTGAGTTTGAAGAAGAACGAACATGTTTCGAAATACATGTTCATTCAGATCTCTACCCAGAAACACTGCAGGACCGAAACTGTTCTATTTTGAAGAAACTCGAAACTTTTATTGTTTTCAAAACAAATATGATAAAGCTATTCCTTTTTGCGTTCTAAATGAAGTGTATACGTCCGAAACTTTGCTTCTTGGCGTAAAAGAGTTAACCCCACATGGAACAAGTGAATCGGCTGATTTAGGGTGATTTCATGTGGTTTTGTTTCATTTTTTTATAAAGAGTAATGCCCTATTGTAATTTCCAGGGACCTGTGGGATCTACCGGAATAACAGGACCACCAGGAACTAAAGGGGAAATGGTAAGAAACGACAGTCAACATATCAATGGGTTTGGTTTTCAGTTAATACATTTTTTGGGCAGACAGTTGTTGATAATGTTTTGAAACTCTTAATTCCGGCGTACAGATCTGACTTGAATCTTTTTTAGTTTACATTTTAGGGTAAACCACCATTAATAAAGCTTTTTTTTTAATTTTCTATACTTTATAAAGGGGGAAGCAGGATCAAGAGGTCGTCGTGGACGCACTGGTGGCGATGGAAATACGGTAAAAACACTTTAAGATGCTACAGTCAAATTATACGTAATGTACCATCGCAACTCGTCAAACGTTTAAACTGGTTGAACCAGGAGTTGGTAGCTACTTGTTGTCCCTCTTGTTTTTTTTTTTCATACTAGATATACTAAGCTTATTGAAATGTTGCCTTTCCAAATAAGTTAATCTATGCGCGCGGACAGCTGTCATCGACTTAAAAGGGATAATTCCAAAAATTTTGAAAGTCGATCTCTTTGTCAGGGAGCCAACGGTAATCCAGGAGAGCCAGGAATGGCAGGAGAAATGGGCCTGAAGGTAATTCACTTACTTCTGTTTCAATACTTTTTTATCTAGGATAATTGTAGGAGCTCAAACGTCTGCGAACGAGATCGGAAAACTCAACAAGGACTGTTAGAAGATATTGAAGATGAAAATTGATTACGCGACAAATAGGCGCGCGAAAGAATCGAGAATTTTGCCGCAGATACGATAATAACAATAACAATAATAATAATAACAATAACAATAATGAAATTTTTATAGCGCCATTTCCCAAGGGTTCAATGGCGCTTTACAGAAAATAAAATTATAAAAAAATGTCGCGGACAAAGTTTACCACACGTGCAACTCAAGTTTTCAACATTGTTTGAGTCAATTTCTTTGAATTTTGCAAAAAAAAAAAAAAAATTATAAAATTGTATCTATCAATTTAGGCAAATACCGTGTGGAAACATCGGCATAGACCACCCCCCCCCCCCCCCCTGCGAAAAACGAACTCGTGCGTTGGTGGAGGGGTGGGGGGGGGGCTAAGCTACTTTATGTTTATTGGTATGTCTCAAACTGAGCAGCCGGATCGAGCTGGGTGTCTGCAAACATTTTGTGCAATTAATAAAAAACTACCCACATGACCCAAACGGAGACAAGGTAGGTTATACCGTTACAGCCAGGTTCAAGCAAAAAAGTGGTTCTCAAAGGAGTTTAAAGTATAGCTATTGCTAGCTGGACGGTAATATTTCTCCATTTATGAGCACAACCTTTATTAATAACGCAGAAATTTTCTTTTTTGTTTTATTATAGGGAGATGTTGGCGACAGAGGAGAAGGCGGACTTCCAGGGACTAATGGTGACCCAGTAAGTAATATGTTCTGATCGCTCACTTGCAGTAAGTAATATGTTCTGATCGCTCACTTGTAGAGGGGGGCATTGGGGTTTGTGGTATTGGTCAACGATAGTTGGTATAAAAACATATCGTTCACTTTTTTCCAACCCTTTTTAACCGTTCAGGCAACTTGAAACAGAATTATTTTTTATCACACATTTCAATCTACAACTATGTACTTGTTTCCACGCTCCCATCGCTTGCTATTGCCTCCATTTTTTTCCTTGCGTCAACGAATCCGCCAGCTCAACAGGCTTACTATGAAATTGCGGTATTTTCAGGTTTTTTGCTATATTGCGGTATTTGCCGAATGTTTAAAGTTCTGGTATAAAGGAACGTTTGTTTTTATGATCGCCATTTTTAAATATATAAAAAGCCGAAGTTTTGTTGTTGCGAAAGACCGGAAGTACAACATTTTCTGCCATCGTGCCCTGTCAGTCTCAAAATGCGGGACTCGGTTTGGAGGATTCGATCATTCCATTATTGTTTCTCAAAGATTGAATAAAATTGACATGTTGGTCAAAAAGGAAGAAGTAGTCAGAAGTTACACTGATTTATTACATTGACCCTTTGTCACGTTATCTATAGCCGCAGTGGTTTTATTTAATGTAATTTCGACGAAAAAAAACATGTGTCAAATGATTTAAATCATTTATGTCTGCAGAGTAACCCAAAGTTCGATAATATTTCTGACGTTCTAAAAGTATATTCTGACACGTTCGAAGATATTCCTTATACGATGCATGGACGCTGCCGAAGATCTTAGTGACGTTTATCGAATATTTTCCAAGATATTCGTATACCATGTACAGAAATTGCCGAACAGGTTCGAAGTTTTCCGACGATCTTCAGAGTACGGACGGAAGCTGCCGATGCTTTCCGACATTTTCCGAAGATTCTGGCTTACAGTTTAAGAAGGTTTCTGTAGAAAGAATGCTTATAGCTGAATATTACAGATAATGGAGCTTTTAGCAAGACATGAGGAACATGACTGTAAGCTTGCAACCGCCCTATTGATAACTAGCAACCCTCTGCTCGACGATGATCCATTCTAAACTCATATCACCTCTTCCTCTTTATCATCATTATCTGATGATTTCAATAGATGTTTGGTATTGATTTTATCGTCAGATTTTTAAGATTTTCCCTGAAAAGGTAAAGTAAAGAGTCTAAGAGTTAAAAGAGAAATCAATCCATATATGTCATTAAGTTGATATTCTTATGTTGATACTTCAGTCAAACTGACATAAATGACAGTCTGTTCTCTGACCAAATGGACACAGGCACACGCTCAGGTTCTTGCACTAGCACTGGCATGGAAGCGTCAATTCTGGCATTGGCTGTAATTCTGGCCCTGGCTCTGTGCCAAGAGGTCAGAGTGAGAAATTACGAATATATCAATTTATTTTAGTTTCTGGCTCCGACATGGCTCTGTAGCTCAGATGGTAGTGCAATAGACCTCTAATCCGAACGTCGTGGGTTTGAATCCCACCTGAGCCATGTAATTTTCCATTTGTCAGGATTTATAGTGTACTTGAGTTTAGAATCATCCTCAGGCATAGAAATGAGTGAATCAACTGGGATTCACTCACGCGCTTTTCCCATCATGGCTCTGTAGCTCAGATGGTAGAGCAGCTAGACCTGTAACCCGAAGGTCATGGGTTCGAATCCCATCTTAGGCAACGTACAAACTGAAAGTTACATTAGCATGTTTTGATGTGGATCTAGAAGGTTTACAGGAAACGGATTCTTACCTGAAAAAAGCAGCAGAAATTATCCACGCAGTCGAATTGATGTCAGGATAAATCAGCTCTTCATCTGGATGCAGCAGACTAATTCTCTTTGGAATGCCACGCATTCGAAGGATTTCTTTTTCAAGTTTTCTGTTCTTCGCGGCTGCTGGATTTATGGCACCCGGCTGTCCTTATTGTGAATCTTCCAGTTGTGATGCGGTAGTAGCAAAATGCTAGTTATGAACTGTACTGCAACCAGTTCTTCTTGTTTAAAGTTCTGGTATAAAGAAACGTTTGTTTTTATGACCGCTATTTTTAGAGCTTTGCATAGAAAGTAGGCTTGCAGTGAGTGCAAACAGGTGTTCGCTTGCATAAATGTATTATATAAGCTACGATTCTGTCTTGCGAAAATTGTCGAAAACGTCCGAACGTGTTATCACAATTTCTATAAAAAGCCGAAGTTTTGTTGTTGCGAAAGACCGGAAGTACAACATTTCCTGCCATCGTGCCCTGTCAGTCTCAAAATGCGGGACTCGGTTTGGAGGATTCGATCATTTCATTATTGTTTCTCAAAGATTGAAAAAAAATGACATGTTGGTCAAAAAGGAAGAAGTAGTCAGAAGTTACACTGATTTATTACATTGACCCTTTGTCACGTTATCTATAGCCGCAGTGGTTTTATTTAATGTAATTATTACTTGTAATAATATAATTATTACTTATTACTTTTATTTAATTGTACTTATTACTTGGCTTAGTTTATTTTTGTCTTCTTTTATGTACAACCTCGTCAAGCAATTAAATTCCTTTTTTGTAACTACTCAGCTCGTTTAGTTTATTTCTATTCTGGGTAGTTTTTTTGCCTATTTTAGTTAATTTATATTCTGCTGTAATTTTTTCTCAATTTAATTTGGCAAAATAAAATGGTTGTTGTTGTTGTTGTTGTTCAACGAAAGGAAAAACGTATGTCCCATGATTTAAATCATTTATGTCTGCAGAGTAATCCGAAGTTCGATAATATTTCTGACGTTCTAAAAGTATATTCTGACATGTACGAAGATGTTCCTTATACGATGCACGGACGCTGCCGAAGATTTTCGAAGATTTCGGCCGGGCCGAAGATTTTTTGTGACGTTTATCGAATATATTCCAAGATATTCGTATACCATGCATGTACAGAAATTGCCGAACAGGTTTTAAGTTTTCCGATGATCTTCAGAGTACGGACGGAAGCTGCCGATGCTTTCCGATACTTTCCGAAGATTCTGCCTTACAGTTCAAGAAGGTTTCTGTAGAAAGCAAAAAGAATGCTTATAGCTGAATATTACAGATGATGGAGCTTTTAGCAAGACATCAGGAACATGACTGTAAGCTTGCAACCGCCCTATTGATAACTAGCAACCCTCTGCTCGACGATGATCCATTCTAAACTCATATCACCTCTTCCTCTTCATCATCATTATCTGATGATGTCAATAGTTTTTTGGTGTTGATTTTATCATCAGATTTTTAAGATTTTTTCTGAAAAGGTAAAGTAAAGAGTCTAAGGGTTAAAAGAGAAATCAATCCATATATGTCATTAAGTTGATATTCTTATTTTGATACTTCAGTCAAACTGACATAAATGACAGTCTGTTCTCTGACCAAATGGACACAGGCACACGCTCAGGTTCTTGCACTAGCACTGGCATGGAAGCGTCAATTCTGGCATTGGCTGTAATTCTGGCCCTGGCTCTGTGCCAAGAGGTCAGAGTGAGAAATTACGAATATATCAATTTATTTTAGTTTCTGGCTCCATCATGGCTCTGTAGCTCAGATGGTAGAGCAGTAGACCTATAATCCAAACGTCGTGGGTTTGAATCCCACCTGAGCCATGTAATTTTCCATTTGTCAGGATTTACAGTTTATTTTAGTTTAGAATCATCCTCAGGCATAGAAATGAGTGAATCAATTGGGATTCACTCACGCGCTTTTCCCATCATGGCTTTGTACCTCAGATGGTAGAGCAGTTGACCTGTAACCACAAGATCGTGGGTTTGAATCCCACCTGAGCCACGTTTTTTTCTAGTGGTCAGGATTTGCCGTGTATTTTAGTTTGAAATCATCCCCAGGCATAGAAATAAGTGAATCAATTGAGAATTACCGACACTCTGTTCCCATCGTGGCTCTGTAGCTTAGATGGTAGAGCAGCTGGACCTGTAACCCGAGGGTCGTGGGTTCGAATCCCACCTTAAGCACGAATTGTTTTCAGTGGTCAGGATTTACAGTGTCACATTTTTATGCATGCTCTTCGCTACTTCTACTAAGAAGTACAACTCGTTTCCGAAAACCCTTGATGAATTATCTATTTTAGATACTTAGATGCGGATAATGCCAAAAAATCGATATGTTATCCCCGCTTGAGTAAATGCAGTCCTCTGGGGGTTAGAGTCGTTCAGAGTCGGAAGGCGTTCTGAGGGAAGTACCACCGGCTTCGGAAGGAGAACCACCAAATCTGACTCTCAGGATCACTTGTTATCTGAGTTGACTTGTATGGCAGTCATGATACCTACAAATAGTATGACAAATTGATGAGTTTCTGAGGTAGCCCAAACCATCCCCCAACAGTATTGCAACCGGTCCTCGGGAGCGATGCAAGGAGACAAGCACCAAGTGGAACGCGCAAAACCCTCCACCCAGCTTGGGATTACGTACATGTCGCCAGCGCCGATTTTAGACTGAAAGTTTTAATCGCTTGTTTTGATATTGATCTAGGATTGTTACGGTAAGTTAGTTGTTACCTGAACAGCAGAAGTTATTCGCGTAGTAGGACTGATGTTAGGATTAATCAGTTCTGCATCTGACGCATGAAAGACTTCAACTCAATTATGATACCAGTACGCCACTTGTAGGGATTCTTTAGCTTTCTGTTCCCCTGCATTATCCATCTCTCCAGGCAGGACTTTCCTTTTTTGAATCATACATGAACAGTGCGGCACCAAGATACATGTAATAAACTGTACTGCAACCAGTGCTTGAAGTCTGGTGTAAATTAAAAAAAAGATTGATATTTATTTTCACGAAAAGTAGAATAGTATTAGAAAAAATACAAGGCCAGGTGCGTGAAATTCGTCATCTCCTGGGATAAATAAATTGTCTTCCATCGAATTGAAGACTTTTTAAATAGCAAATCACTGCTGTTTGGGTATTGATCTTTACCCAGTGAGTGAGAAAAGATCGAGTTTTTGCTGGCGCTTTGAATTATTTTTGAGCCGTAGTTAGTATTTTGCGATTAATTAGCTTTATCGAGTTATTGGTAAGATTTCCGCACAGCCCCATACATTAATTATGTATGCAGCTATTTCATACTATCACTATACACAAACAGCAATCATGAAAAGAACGAGTCAGTCAGAAAATTGTATGCATAATTAATGTATGGGGCTGTGCGGAAATCTTGCCGAGTTATTTGTTAGACACGTAAAAACGTTCAGAAATAGTCCTGTTCTAAAGGCTCGAATAACTGAACTGAGCAGCAGGCTCTCCGCGCGAAAACAAAGGAAAGAAAAAATAAAAGGGAAGGAGAGCCTGCCCGCTT
The DNA here is from genome assembly GCA_963693305.1 of Meandrina meandrites. Classification (NCBI taxonomy): domain Eukaryota; kingdom Metazoa; phylum Cnidaria; class Anthozoa; order Scleractinia; family Meandrinidae; genus Meandrina; species Meandrina meandrites. The sequence goes on along the minus strand of OY855908.1, from coordinate 2,132,355 downwards.
CGCCTAAAATAGGCCATTTCCGAGTTGCCCTTTGCCTCATTTTCAAAACGAGTCCTCGTGCGAAACCATTCAAATGAAAATGAGTTTGATTTGCATGAAAATGGGCGTGCAGGTGAAACTCATTTTCATATGAATGGTTTCGCACGTAGACTCGTTATGACACAGAGGCAACAAGTAACTCGGAAATGGCCTATTCTGAATGCCGCCCCCAAGGAATCCCGCCGATTCGACACCGAGCGCACGAGCTGTCAAAAATTAGTCAATTATGAAGAAGATGAATGTAGACATTGCCCACGCGAACTTGCTGCAGCTTTTGGTGGTCTCATCAATGGCAGTAGCAAAGGAAAATTGTCTTTGAGGTCATGTACTAACACCAGAAACAACGAAACGGCGAAACGAACTGACACGAAACTTTTGAATTTTTGAACGATTTCCAACGATTGCCAACGCTCGAGAAAAGAAGACAAAGAACGAAAGTGGCACGACTTACAATGATGTTTACAGTGATTTTTTCAGTCTGCAGTACAAATTCGTCCAGACACCATATAAAAAACGACAGGGCACCAGACAATTCCGCGCTACGAAATTTATTGAAATCAGTACTAGAACAAACAAATATAAACACAGTTTTCTAGCCCGCACAATTAAAGACTAAGATTACTTATTAAATGAAAACTGATCAAGTTATTGAAGAGCAATCAGTGCAGGCTTTTAAAAAGGCCGTCATGTACTAATGTCTGAATAACGCTGAGCCCGGACGCTTTTTAACACGCACCTTGTTTCACATTTTAACACTTGCACTTGCAAATTTGCACATCTGCAGTGATGGGCTAGTTGCCCTTTGCAAATTATACGATTAGATGTAGAACTCAAAATAACTCTTAACTTACCTCTATAAGGCGGGAATTTTCCAGCGCCTTTTCTGTCTATTCTGTGGCCACATACTTTAAATTTGTTACTATATCTAAAGTTCAGTCTCCTGGAAAAAAAAGAGAAATATTAATATTGTCCACCAGAGTTTGCCGGCTACCACTTAAGATTGGTACAAACCAGTAGCTGAAATGCTGACAATTCTTAGAACCACATGCGTAAATTAGTTTTGCGCCGTTAATCATGTGTTAATGAAGGAACGTTTCCTTACCTACCAATAATGTTTAAGAAGGTTAGATTGTTCATAGAAGCGTTAAGATCTTGCTCAATATATGTTCAACAAAATTTCGCTATTTCGATCCTTTTAAAGCGGATTCGTTTTCCTGAAGATCGGTAAACGTAACGCGAAGTGGATGCAACTTTGTTCAAGATTCTCATTTGGAGCAAACTAAAAGACGGTTGCGAAATTTGAAAAAGCAAGCGAGCTAAGGTGCCCGTGGATGAGTAAAATCGCACCATTAATTTGGAATCATGATAAGACAAGAAACTTTAACTTACCTCTACAATACGGTCACTTTTCATCGGCTTTCCTGCCTAATCTGTGCCTACATATTTCAACTTGGTGACTGTATCCAAAGACTTCTTGAAAAAAAATAAGAGAAAGTTTAGTATTGTGCACCAGAGTTTGTCGGCTTCCATCACTTAGGATCGGTATAGTCCAGTAGCTGAAATGCTAACAATTCTGAGAATCACATGCGTAAATAACGGCATTAAAGAACGTTCCCTTACCTGAAAATTTCAGTAGTGGTAAAATGAATAAGCTTGTTCATGAAAGCTTAGATCTCGCTCAATGTCCAAGCAAAACTCGCTGTACCCTTTTAAGTCGGATTCGTTTACCTGAAGTTGACGGAAGATCGGTAAACGTAATGCGAAGTGGATGTAACTTTGTTGAAAATTCTCAGTTGGAGCAAACTAAAAGACGGTTGCGAAATTTGAAAATGCAAGTGAGCTAAGGTGCGCATGGATGAATAAACTGATAAATTTGCGCCATTAATATCGAATTCAATCAAATATGCAAACTTCCGACTTGCAGCAAAGTATTCATAATACGTTTTTGCAAAATAACCACATTGGCGCATGTTTTGATTGTGCTTATTTACATAACTTAGGTTAAGTGTTACTTCAGGTGCGGTTACATGGAGTGAATTTTATTCCCCAGGCGTTGGTTTCTTTATGTACCGGTATGCATTTTTCATCTCTCTATGGTCTCGCCGTCTCTCATTGCAACATGAATGCAGAGGCAGCTGGTTAGTAAATGACTTGAAATGTAAATGCATAAGTGAAGCTACTTTTAACCGAGGGTGTAAACTACTGGGAAATATGGTCTTTTGCGAGAAAATCCGATGATTAATATCTAGTATTTTGGAAATAATTTAATACTTAAAGGAGAAGTTCACTCCAGAATGGCCATTTATTTTCTTTACGCCAATAAAAAGTTTATACAAAAATATGTTATTCACCAAAATTTCAGCTTCCAACTAGCGCTAAATCCCTACGAAATCTTTCTCTAAAGTAGCCCAAAATTCGACAACTGAACGCCGCCATCTTGGAGCTAGTAATGTATGCGTGACGTCAAAGAGCTCAGCCTGAAGTTTAGCGGGAAAATTTAAATACTCGAAACTCCTTGTTTCTTTGGGGTGGCTTTTGTTTGTCAAAATGCCTGTTTGTGCAGCTCCATGTTTCTCAAACAGAGCTCCAAGAGATACAGAAAAGCCTTTCACCTTTTCTTTCCTTTCAGACATTTATCAGAGTATGAAAAATGAATATTATGTCGCGGTATTGGCCAATTTTTCATGTGGTATTTCGGTACTTTTAATCTTGAATTGCGGTATTGCGGTATTTTACAAACCCGCGGGATGCGTTTTCTTTGCGTTTCGGTCGACAATAGTCAGTATAAAAACCTATCCTTCCCCTTTTTCCGGCCATTTTTAGCCGTTTCGGAAGTTACAACAGCCATTTTTGTCACGCATTTTAATCTGCAATCCGACTGTTTGAACAACCAGTTTGATGCCGTGCCATTGTTTCCACGCTCGCACCGCTCATTTTTGCCTCCTTTTTTGCCCTCGCGTCAGCGAATCCGCTAGCTATACAGGCTTACTATGAAATTGCGGTATTTTCCGAATGTTTTTGCGGTATTGCGATATTTGCCAAATTTTTGTGCAGTATAATGCGGCGTTCAGCAACCCCGAATGTCCCCTACCTTGCAGCAAGTAACTTGCAGTAATATGTTCTGATCGCTCATTTGCCGCCAGTAGTTAGCTATTCTGATATCTGGTTATTTGCAGTAGTTAGCTATTCTGATATCTGCTTATCCGTTTTGTAAGAGCCAGTTAAAATTTCCTTTCAGGGTCCCCCTGGTGATCCTGGACTAATGGGCCAATCCGGTTACGTTGGTGCTACTGTAAGTATTGTAAAATAAAGCTTCTTTTTTTTTTACTTGTTTAACTTGAAAAGTTAACCTGTGCGTTCTGGCTGATCTAGTTTTGTTGTTTATCTCGTAGGGTGGTGCTGGTCCCATAGGCAATCCAGGTGCTGTCGGAGTCCCTGGGGAAAAGGCGAGTGGCGAATTTATACGACACAACAAAAATGGCTTCATAGTTGGTTTGTGGTTATTGACGTTTGCTCGTGTGTTTTTTCCCAGGGTGCTCCCGGACAAAGTGGACCAGGGGGTGGAACAGGAAAGACTGGAGCCGAGGTACTTAGCATAGCTGTAAATGATGCAAGATTTTGCCATATGTTTTCGCCGGAAATAATAATAATAATAATAATAATAATAATAATAATAATAATAATAATAATTATTATTATTATTATTATTATTATTATTATTTATTATTAGTATCACCCAACTAGTGGACTAATGCAAATCCTGCATTTTGATTGGCTACGCTACTAGAGGACTATTAGTAATAGTCCTCGAGTAGCGAAATTCACGACGCTTTCTTTCGTTTTATTCCTAAATAAATCTTTCTTCAACTTGCATTTGCTAGCTTTATTATTGCTTTTTCTGTCCGACTAGTTGGGTGATACTAAAACAATTAGACCCTTCGCCCTCAAGGGCCACGGGTCAATAGCCCATTCGGCTTCGCCTCATGGGCTATTGACCCGTAGCCCGAAAGGGCTACGGGTCTAATTGTTAATTATTATTATTATTATTATTATTATTATTATTATTATTATTATTATTATTATTATTATTATTATTATTATTATTATTATTATTATTATTATTATTATTATTATAGTTCACCTCAGTTTGTAATATTTTAAATTGTGTACATAGAAGCTTAGAGCGTGTAATGTAGGTAGGCTATTGAAATTTTTACTGACATTATTTCATGGGAAGAACTTAAGGAAAACAAAATTTGTATATATACATTTTTAACCACATACACCTAAGATTCAAGTTTGTATGAAAATTGCTCAACAAAGTTTTAATTATTATTAAAAATTATTATTATTATTATTATAATTATTATTATTATCATTATTATTAAATAGCAGTGTTTTTATGTTGTCGTAAGACAACTTAAATCTCTGTACTTCCTTAAACAATTTACAAAAACATTACTTGTTAAATGTGAATACCATAGACTTTAGTTCCTGCTACAACTTTTCTTGGAAAGAAAACTTAAAGCCAGAGAAGGCACCGTTTAATCTACTTACCAGTACCTAGTCTCCCCGAGGTGTCAGTCATGTGATAGCCAAAAACTAATCAACACTTTTTAATTGTCAAAGGGATCTGTTGGTGAGAGAGGTGCGAAAGGATTTCAAGGAGATCGTGGAGACGAGGTTATAAATTTCGTTTGTTAATTCCTGATTATGTTATTATTACTGCCAGAAATATTAACTACGAAGTTGTATTGTTATTATTGTTTGTTTTTTTTTTCTTGTTTTGTGTTCCAGGGCACTTCTGGTCAGCCTGGAGAGATGGGAGGAATGGGAACTGCAGGGCCACCGGTAAGATAACGGCACACAATTGGAGGACAATTGACTGTAACGAAGTAAACTGTTTAAGTCCCATCTATCTTTTAGATGTGTTACTGCAAAATAAGCAATTGTTGTTTAAAAACAAGACCAAATTTACATGTATGGTTTTGATTTTACTTGCTGGATGTATTTCTCTCAAGGGGCCTGCTGGAAATGAAGGTAGCATTGGTGTGCCTGGCCGACCAGGAAGAAAGGTAACTAAATTGTTAAGGTGCTACGTCACCGGCGGATGATGTGTTTTCAAGTTCGTTCGGTCGTCCGTTCGTTCGTAATTCGTCTAAGTTTTTCTAAGTCGTAATCATCCTTATATTTTCGCTTTACTACTGGTTTTTGGTTTCCTTTTTACCTCGGAAAACTATTGTAATATAGCATATTTTGAGGGGAACTTTTGCATGATAATTGCGTGGTTTTTACTGCTTTGAAAGATAAAAGCGAACTGATCTGCAAGTGTAGGTATATTAAAAGGCCTATCAGTGTTGTTTTTCTTTTTCAAAAGAAAAGAAACTAGTGAAAGGAAATGTTTTATAGAAACAAAAAGAAAACTTAAAAGCTGTTTATCTTTAGCGTTAACAACACTTTCGTAACAAAACCTACTGAATATGTTTTTATGTCTTACCTTTCATTTTCATCGGCAAACAGGGTGCAACTGGAGAGATAGGAATGAATGGAGGAAGAGGACCCGGAGGAGCTGTGGTAAGGAAATGCTCTGTCTAAGGGTACCTCCACTCTTGACGTCGAATTGTTTGAAATAATGCCAATATTCCAAATCTTACTGGACAAGGGCGAAATTACATTTAATAGTAACGAGAAATGGAAAAGATAATTGCCTTTATATTCCCCGTGCGCCGCCATTTTGGATTTTATGACATATTATGGTTGCCGCTTTTGCTAGGAAGCAGACGATCTTTTGTGTGAAAATCCAAAATGGCGGCGTGCGGCAAATTAAAAGCCATAATCTTATACTGTTAATTTTCTTTAACTATTCTCAAAACGATTTCAGTTGTAAATTGTTCTAAAGTGCAGAAGTTTTATCTATTATTCTAGTTATAAGCTAACCACAAATAAAGTCAGTAGTCAGCATGTCCAGTTATTGTAGACGGACTCCGCACCAATTAGTTCAACCGTATTTTTTCCCTTGTTTTGGAAGTAGAAGTTCTCAACTTAGAAAGTGTTACTAAAAGAAAAATTTCATAGTCCCATGTAATAACTTCACTGTTACATATACCAAAGGGTAGGTTATTCAACCTTTAATAATAAAAATATGAACGTCTTTTCTTCCACAGGGACTAAATGGCCAACCCGGACAGCCTGGTGAAGTGGGAATAACCGGAGTAATGGTAGAATGGTCTTTTTCGTTGAAGTTGTTTATCGTTAACTGTAGTTATCACTACTGGAAAGTTCAGGCATGCTCATGTCATTTATATACAAGTTATATTTATCATTTCCATGGCATCCCTATTGTTAAATCTTTGATCTTTGACGACGACCACGACGATGACAAAACAGAACAACAACAAGAAGCATAAATGTAACTTCTTTAACGGAATTTTAAATTTAACCTTTCTTTTTTGCTTCAGGGTGGGGAGGGAGTGGCAGGCCCTCCCGGACCCGTGGGAACTCCAGGAATGCGGGTAAGAAAAGAATTATTCAGGGGAAGACAGTAATGCCTATTGTGAAATAATTATTTTCGATCAGCGTATTGCTTGACTATATTTTACGTATTTTCTTTAACAGGGAAACGTCGGCCCTACGGGATCGCGGGGAGCCGCGGGTAATGAGGGAGCAAAGGTGAATATAAAACTAGTGTATTGGCTGATAGCTCAATCGCAGATAATCATTATCATCTTTTTAGAAAAACTGATACTTAAAAATATTTTTTTAGTTAGCAAAAACATTGACTACGTTCGCATACCACAATCCATTTCCACTATTTTTTTTTTTTCTCTCTCTGTCTACAGTAGGTAAGCCTTTATTGAGGTCTTCGCTGGAAGACATTTCTACGACTTCTGTTTCAATCTTTTCAATCCGAGCGAAAAAATACTATTTTAATCCTAGGGGGAGATTGGAGACGCCGGTAATGATGGTAATGACGGAGAGAACGGGGAAATGGTAAGTGGCGATTGACGCTTCGTTTGTACCTATACTTTACTCTGTGGTTAGCTGATGATAATATTCTGGAGTATGTATAAGTCTCTTTGTTTCAGATTATGATAGTGAATATAAGGCAATGAAAAATAAAAATCGAACTGGTAAGAAAAATCTTAAACCAATGATCAATTTAAAACACAACTTGGCATATGAGGTTAACAAACTCAGATTCAAATTTAACATTTTGTTTTCCTTTAAATCATATCACGAGCCTGATTTTATCACGACCTTTTGGGAAATTTACAACTGGTGTTTTGAGGGCCATCATAAAGATTCGCCCTGACAAAGTCGACTTGCTTTACAAGTTACCACTTATATATAAAAGTTAGCATTTCTTTTATTTTTTCACAAATGTGAAAAAGGGATATGTGGCGTCAAATCCTCGCCACTTATATTAATAAAAATACGTGTGAATCAGTAAGGACAAGTTTAAAAACAACAGACTGTTGTTTACAGGGCGCCGACGGAGCAAACGGAGCGAGTGGAAATCCTGGCCGCGCTGGAGCTGTGGTGAGAAAATACTACACGTTAAAATATAAACAAATGGCGATTTGCAGTGGCAGTTGAGAGTATAGACCATAAAAGTGACGTAACCTGTAACGCAAATTTCTGAAAACTTGAGAAATTGTTGCGACCTTTTTTTAAAAATCTATTAACAAAGATAAAATTCAAGGCTGCTTAAACGGCGGTATGGGAGTATATTTAAATTCCAGTATTTCGGAAGGCACGGCCTCTGCATGACCTTGAAGAAGGAAGGCTTTGCCGTTTGAAATACTGGGATTTAAATACACTTCCATGCCGTTTAAACATCAGTTATAGCTGATAAGCTCCCCGGCCCTACAAAAGGACCATGCGGTACTTCGAGTTCTATTTCGCCACGGTTGGTCCTTTCAATTTACGTTCGTTTTCAAACAATTTCTGCCGAGGAGGTTTGGAGGTTTTCACCCAGTAAAAAAGTTATTGATTAAAAGGCTGCTCAAGATATCAAAAGGACATCAGAGGTTAGCTCCTGTTTACAATCTGTAATCTAGGCCGGGTTGTTCGAAAGGCGACTAACGCTAACCCAGGATTAAAATCTGATCGAGGGTTCAATTTCTTTTCTCTTTTATATATAAAAACGTTTTTATTGCTTATGTTGAGCGGAGTTTGAGATAAGTCGACGTCAAAACCTCACTTAAAAGTTAAAACATTGAAATCGAAATTCACGCTAATCCTGGATTAGCTTAATCAACCTTTGAACAACTCGGCCCTAGCCCTTCTTCTCTTATCAAGAACTGTTCAATTTATCATCAGGGTGAGGCAGGTGTGGCTGGTGAAACTGGAGATCCAGGGATCCGGGGTCCTAAGGTGAGATAACTCGTAAGGGTTTCCAGAACGTATTGGTCTTATGGAGTCTATAGTTGAAAATAACTTAGCATGTACATGATAGTAGAATTAGCCAATACGAAAGGGCACTATGGGCCTGCAGTAGTAGGATAAAACCCAACCCAATGCACTTAGTGCAGATGGATAACTTAGCAGCCACGGACAACTTCTTTAGGTTTTATTATTGGGTCTCTAGGACCCTGAAAAATTATTATCCAGTACATATCGTAGTATCTTTCATTAACAATTATCAACTGGATAGTGATGGCGTTATCTACCCTTGAACGTGTTCCAGGTTGGTTTTTCACGTACAGTGATAAAAAAAACTGTTCAGCAAGGAATTATTTAACGAGTTGTTCTTTCCTCTTATTTCTTAGGGGGAAGTGGGAAGCACAGGAGAACAAGGCCCTCGAGGATCTGTGGGAATTCAAGGCCTTGCAGGACCGAAAGGAATGCCGGGTGATGATGGACAAAGTGGTGATGACGTTAGTTTCCTTTTCTAGGCTCACTAGATACAAGTGTAAGATACGCGTTGTAAGAGTCTTCTTACGCCCATTCTCGACCCAGAGCTCTTTCACGCATATGCGTAGGCTGAAAAACCGAAGGCTCTGGGATCGAGAATGCCTTACGCCCAAACATTACCCGGCTTTCTGGCCCACTAAAATGGAAGGGAGCAATCGGACGCGCATTTGTCACCCCATTGGTATTGCATTCTCAGTTGGCTGATTTGGTGACAATGCACTGCTGTATGTTGCTGGCGTTGAACTGTCTCCTTCTTCGATCTTATTATTATCATTATTGCTAACGACTACACGAGAAAGAATAATGGAAAACGATTTGTAAGTTATTGTTGTTTTATTTTCCTAGGGAAGTACTGGCCCCGATGGTCCGCGAGGAATAACCGGAGATCCTGGAGAAATCGTACGTAAACATATAACCAAGAGGCCAGAAGAGGCACAAAAACTAAAGTTCCTAAGACCTAACTTGTCTTCATTGTGTCAAGCATAAAATAGTGGATTCTATTCTTGTTAGCAAAATAATCAATACGCGTGTCTCAGTGACAAAAAACTTAGACTATAGTTCTTTCTAGACCTTTCTAATCTGCTGCATATTAGATGTTCAACTTAACTCGTGATTGTGATTTAGGGGCATATTCTTTTGCGCGAACAAATGATGAAAAAAAAGAAAATGTCGCTTATGAAATTATTGAGAGATTACCTGCTTCCTTAACATCACCAAACAAATTTCTTAACCAAAATCCAAACGTTATAGAAATCCGACTTCTATGTATGACTTTGTTTGTTTTCAGGGTGATGCAGGGGGTGATGGAGATGAAGGATCTGGTGGACAGCAAGGACAAAAGGTAACAATTACACTTAGTAAAATTATACAGTTTTCTGTACGTTATCACCGTTTCTTGCCTTGATAGCCTCTTTACCTTGTCATACCTTAACCATAGTCTAAGCTACAACGCTTGTGACATGCTCTTCTACTTAATAGTACATCATCTGTATGCCAATTTTTTCGTACCATTAAGATCGATAAGAAATTTTTTATATATTTTCCTATCTTCTTTGATATCTGATTTTACCAATTGGGGTTGGAGGGGGCGGAGGAGATTTGACACATGAAATCTAATGTCTCTAATGATTGCTTGGTGAATTCACCTCCTCACTTCTCCTCGTGTCAAGAATCAATGTAAGTGGTATCACTTTAAGGGTTCATGGCAGATATACTATCCTACATTTTAAGATAATAATAAAACACGATCATTATGTATTTCTAAAAAATATAGATTGTTATTGCTTGTCTGTTTTTAGGGCGAGATAGGTGAACAGGGAGAGCCTGGACCCCAAGGACATCCTGGAGCTAAGGTGATCCTGCATTTTATTTTGTTAAAGAAAGTTCTCGTATTTGCTTTAAGCGCTACTTTAAAACGATAGAGGGAACATACAGCATGTACAGGCTGGCTCCGACTTTGTTAAACAGGAATGTCATAATCTGAGTAAAACTCGCTGGTCATAAAAACCAACCCTCTAGTTTGTACATAAAATAATATTTTAAGATTTACAAGCTCTCATTTACATGTTCGTCGAGTTAGGTTAGCTATCTTCTTAATCCTTATAGCCCCCAGTGAGACATGGGTCTGCTAGCCGCTATACATTGGTGTTATTTAAGTTTATGTTAAGAGAAGTTGGGTAAAGAACGGAAGAACGCATGACGCTAGTCTCTGAGGATACCGCACATTCACTGAACGAGCGAACCGTTACTAATCTGAATTAGCAAACATGAAAGAAGAGTAACCATCAAATTAGTTTCGACTCCACTGAAAGAAATCTGTGATTAACCATAAATTGAATTAACTGTGAGGCATTAATTTGTTTTGAATCAACAGGGTCATCAAGGCGACTTCGGTCCCGCTGGGGCAAGGGGCGAGGAAGGAGCACAGGTAAGCATAGAAGCAGGGCCTACTGCAGTGTGGGCCACAGGAGAGGATTGAATTTAAAGTTAAGAAAGTGAAAAAAGACATTTTAGAAAGAAAGGGACGTATTTTCCAAGTATAGCTCGTGCCTAAGGTGTTAAGCTGCATCAAAAAACATGTGGCGCACTTTGAAAAATAAAAACTCAGAGAAAACAGGGAAACAACAGCTTTGTAAGTACATGACAACATCATTACGCATTGAACATGTATTTGACTTAGCCAGAACAGCCGGAAAATTCCCACTAATTATAAATTTCCTTGTAACTGCTGATTTTGAGAATCTTTCAGGGCAGCATTTACAAATACATAGTATACTGACATTCCCAGCTATTAACTGACCGAGAGTATCATTCTAATAACAAGGCTGGGCATTGGTTACCTTTTACCTCGTTTCCAGGGATCAGACGGAGCAAGAGGACTGGCCGGGCAGCCTGGGGACCAGGGTCAAGAGGTTTGTGCAATAAAGTTACTATTTTAAATGTACTGCTTGATCAGCAAAGTTTTGTTCACCCATATTTGTTGTTAATTCCTTTAATTGAAATGTTACCTCAGTTTGAGAGGTAACATTTAAATACGTGCAACCCTCGTTAAACAAAGCCCATTTCTTTAGAGTGTGGTCGCTTTTTTATTAAGAATTTGTTAATTTATCTGCACGTTTGATTGTCATTGTCACAATGTATGTATTACAAATTAGTAGAGTTGTCTGTTTAACACTTCACATATGTATAATTTACACAAATTGTATGTCGAATCATGCGGCTGAGTTATCACGACTGAAACCATTTCCTGGACCAAGGGTGCCTGCCTTTGTTCACACAGTGAAGTACACGACACATTTGCAGTATCTTCTCTCTCCTTTCGCACTATCGTGTCAAACGCAGATTAGATTAACCCTTAACTCAAAAGACTAGTTTACATTTCATTACTCGGAAAATTCTAACATATAGGTATGGAGAACACAGACAACCAGCAACTGATTGCTTTTATTATTTAATATTTAGGGTGGAACTGGTCCAGATGGTGCTTTAGGATCTAAGGTAAATGATACTCACATACATTCAACTGCAACTTAGTATGATCCCCTGGCTAGTATGTTAAAAAATTCTTTCATTCTTTATAAAAAATGAATAAATTCGTTCATGTTGTAGCGTCTAGGCGAGTATCGAGGGCTAATTACAGTTCCGTGAACGCCCTTCTTGGGTGATTGTGTCCTTGCTCGAATTTATTACGAGTGTAGGTGTTACATGGTGGTATGGGCGAAGGGATTGCGGACGAATGAATTTAAGCGGAGAGGTCTTTGATCGATCGATTGTTAATTGATTGTTATCGACTACTTTATTACATTACTATTAATTTTATTTCTATTTCATTTTTAAGGGTGATCGTGGAAGACAGGTAATTTGAAGCTTGTTTTTTTTTTCTGTAGAAAGAATGACGTCTTTTGACAGATTGTCGTTCATAAATATATATTTGATATTCACAGAAGTCCATAGCTTCTGATATTCATTAATCTTTCAAGTTTTGTTTCTTCAAACTAATTTCTCTTTTTAAACCACACCTTTAGGGCCCTGAAGGATTGCGGGTAAGTTTGTAAAGATCTCACAAAACCATTTTTCAGTTATTGAATAGTGCAGTCTTCAAACAAATCGCAAAGATACACATGTTCCAGACTTCCTTCGTAGCGTGAAAGACTATTGCTTGAACCATAAAATTTGATGTTTAGCGAACATTTTTGCCACTTCCTATCAAGTAGTTTTCTTCGAAATTTTGTCACTTTCCAACAAAACCCGTTTAATATCTGTAATTAATAGACTGGAAATAGCCCCTTATTTTCCTCAGGGTTAAATGACAGACTTCTAGTGATAACAGGATAGAATCTCGAATTCAGCATGTGTTATGTTTTCTATGCAGGGTGATGCAGGACTCGCCGGACCTCCAGGCCCATCGGTAAGTGTAGAACAAGTAGCTTAAAATGTTATAAGTTCGCCAAAAACGCCAGCTTTTCACCAAGTAGCCTGCGAACATTGTCACTGTTTTTTGCCTTCGCAGGCTATTCACAGAGCAAGGGAATAGTTTTAAACCAATGCCAGTGTTATTCAAGAAAGACGTTTAATCTAATGCATGAAACATGTATTTACATTTACATGTATTTTCATTTCTTTATGCAGGTATCGCTTGGAGCTTTGCTGGTAAGAGTTCGCTGATTTGCGTTCAAAATGCATTGTTGTCTTATCAGTGACACGTTAAAATCAGAAGACAACTAGAACTGTGAGATGTTCTTTTAAGAGTTTCCATGTTTTTCCCAAAAAATTGCTGCGCCGTTTCTTTCAGAGGACATCGGGCTTTGGTGGCATGGGGCAACTCGCTGAGACACCACGTGACCCACCAGTCACGGCTGAGAAGGCGGGAACGGTTAACCTTTACAGGAATCAACAAACGGTGAGATTCGCTGTACGTATGCAAAATTAATCGTAAATAATTTTTGGATCATTATTGGATATCACTGCTTTAAATTTAAATGGGAATTTATTCTGGACTGATTTAACAAGTGAAACAAGAACAAAGGACGAGTAGTGGATTAATATTAAACTGTAAAGGACTTTGATTAATTGTAGCCGGGCTAAAGCTGTAGAGAGGCGCGGTGGCCTAATGGTTAGTGCGCCAGACTCCAAATGAAGCTGTCCGAGTTCGAGCCCTGGCCGGGCAAGACACTTAACTCTCACCGCATCTTTCTCTGCCCAGGTGTATAAATGACTGCCAACGAATTTAGTTCTGGGGGTAACCCTGATAATTAAAGAAGAAAAACATCAAAGATGTGATGAACTCTCGTTCACTCGTCAGAAAATTGAAATTAAGCCAATAATTTATATCTTCGATATTTCCATTTTGGACAGGACGAAGAAGGAGAAGACGATGAAACAGATCCGGTGAGTTTTGTCTCTAGAACTGGCAGCGGAACAACAGCGTGCAAGAAAGGCGTTGTTTTCAGTGGTGCTCGATTCGACCATTCTCTCCTCCGCAGAGACCTCTTTTAGTTTTTCCGTACGGACTGGGAAATCGAGAGAGGATCATTTTCCGTGTTTTTTCGCCTTTTCCCGGCCACTCCACTGAAGGAGTCTCTGCAAGGGAGAGAGTTTCTAACACAAAACGTGACACAAGCGCGTGGCTGAAAATCCGACTCTCTATATACCACCTCATTTTCTCTGGATACCATGCAATTCGTCGATCAATTCAAGCTCGGAACTTTTTGCGCTTTCAGAAATCTTGTTTATAGCCCTTCTGCCCTGCCAATGAACTTTATAATGAACTTTATAACAGTGTTTGGCAGTGTCTGTGTAGCTCAGCTCATTTATTTGCAGCATTTCGCTATTTTCCAGCTATCGACTGTCATTACCCTAGTGAGAGACAGGCTAGCACTGTTTAGACAGCCAAATGGCACCAAACACTTTCCAGCAAGGACCTGTAAAGACCTGTATATGTCATATCCAGACCTGCCAAGTGGTATGATATGATATACCCTAAGATCTATTATTTTTAATAGAAATTTTCACAATTACCTTACACCTTTGCAATATTGTAATGTTTTAGTACGGTCATGCAAATAAAGATCAAATGTTGTTTTTGAAATTAAGCGAAAAATACTAAAATTAAGGGCAAATTAAATTCATGGTTAAGATATGTAAAATGTTTGATACTGGCTTCAGAAAAACGTTAAAAACAAACTTTTTTAAATATAATAAAAGGCGTAAGACCAAAGAGTATAGCTCTCCAACGGTTATAATGAAGTGAATGAAGACTAATGAAGACTTCAACGTTTTTCTAAGACAGGGTCAATTACATATTTTAAAACATATTATTCCTTCCAATTGAAAGGGAGAAAAGATTATGCAACGCATCTAAAGAATAAATATTATAATAAAATACTATAATTTGAAAGATCAATTGTATTTATAGCTTTTAATGTTGAGTGTGACCGTGCTTGAACGTTAGAAAAAAATTAAATAGAGCCTTAGATCTATCCAAAGAACCGCCGTTTCAAGCGCTGCAATTAGGCCCTTTCCATAGTTACCTATTAAGTCAAAGAAACATTTGAGATTCATGTGACGCGCCTAGGAATCTACTCTTTTGCAGGGGTCGTTGCTATTTATGAGCCAATTTATCATAATTGTTCTCTTCAGGCTTCTATTGGATTGATCCAAATGATGGTATACCAGATGACGCCATTAGAGTCCAATGTGACCATTTCACGCATTCATCGTGTTTATTTCCTCAAAATAAAACTGAGGTAATGAGACGCAACGCGGTCTGTCTGCTTGTTTATTTGCTTGTTTGTTTGTTTGTTTGTTTGTTTGTTTGTTTGTTTGTTTTGTGTGTGTGTACTTTGTTCCTTTTATTTTTGGCAAGTACTTTCATTATGTTATCGGGAGATGCCGTGGCGTAATGGCCAGCGTACTCGGATTCCGGGTCGAGCAGTCAGGGCTCTTGGACATGAAGCTTAAAACGGCAGTCTCGCCAAGATTTAGTGCTACTTCGAATCCATTGGAGGTGTTGGTATTAATTGGAAATCCACTAATAGTTGCCTAACCTTGCTAAAACGCACTGTACTGGTCACAGAAGTTGCTTAAAACTGGTGTGGCTATGGTAGGATAGGGAAGAAGTGTTTTTTTTTTGTTGACCAGTGAATGCACCATTATAATTATAGTCCTGAGGTGGACTAGCATCCCATTCAGGAGGACGTAGAAATATTCCTAGTCATTAATGAGACCAGGAACGCTACAGCAGTATATAGACGACTTGGCCCGATGTAGGTTTCACCTCTACTTTAATTCATTGCTTTACTTAATCATGTGACCTGCTTATTTATTTCCAGCCTTTCAAAACAGAAAAGAAGAAGTGGTACACTGGTAAAGACGGATACAAATGGCTGGGAGAGGATTTGAACATTCTAAAAAATGTGAGTGATTACTGTTGTATTATTGCTATTGCACAGGGAACAGACACGCCTAGTTAAATGGCTTTATCATGATGTTGTTACATTGACAACATTTTGTTAAACAATAGTATCAATATTTAGCATAGTAGTGTTTTAAAAATAGAAGTCATAATAATTGGTGTTTATCTGACACAGATCTCGTAAACTGATCCAATACGCAAATCAAATACCATGAAAAATACATCAACTCGGAAAAAATTTGAAGTGCAGACTAAATGTAGTGCATTGCCTGATTATAGCAAACTACATGAATCTGATTCGATCAATGATTTATGCTTAAAAATAGATTCGATTCTATGTCATAACATGCATACTTCTTGCCTTACAGATTGAATACGTTGCTGAAGCAAGCCAGTTAGAATTCCTTCGTTTGCTGAGTGATCGCGCCAGGCAGAGGATCAAGTACAACTGCAAAGACTCGGTGGGCTGGGGCGATGAAAAGAAAGAATTTTCCAAGTCCATTAAGATCAAGGCTAATAATGGCGTTGAAATGCACGCTGAGTCTTCAAACAAATTTAAACCAAAGCTCATTTTAGATGACTGTTCGGTGAGTGCAATTTTGTTTAAATTGGCAGTGTGCCTACAACCCTGACTTGCAATCTCCCCTCCCCACCCCCACCCGAACATCCTTGTGCCTCCCGTTTTGCGCTGGCGTCCAGTTCCCTCTTTCCGCGAGTTCAGTCGAAGAACAATACGAGAAAATAGAGGACTGTGAACGGTACTAAAAGAGCTTAAGCTACACGCTAACAATACGACCATTGTTCCATCCATGTCTGCATGAATGAGCTTTTAAAATTTGTTTTCGTCTCGCTGCAGGTAAAAGATGGTAAATGGCACCACACGGTCTTAGAGGTGGACACGCCCAAACCTTACCGCCTTCCCATACTCGACATAGCAGCTTATGACATCGGAGACAGTGGCGAAGAGTTTGGAATAGAAATTGAACGTCTGTGTTTCTCATAGAAAAGAACGTTATCATGACACAAACACCGGTTCCGGCTTTTGGTTTGTGCTACTCGAAAAAAAGGATAACGCTCTGCCGTTAGCATAATATAAGTCCTACTCAGGTTAAAGTAGGGAAGAGTATATAATAGAAAATTATGGTGTATTAAAGTTTTGTGGAAAAGTATAACTATGTTGATTTTGTTTTCTTTCGGTTGCAAAACAGAAGAAACTTTGAAAGTTCATTCATATATTTCCATATATCTCCCGTAAGCGATATGGGAGGGAGGGAGGGCGGGACAGATGAGGCGAGGACGTTTAGCTCAAAATATAAACCCCCAAATTTCTGGACATGGCTGAAGCTTTTTTGACGCCTAAAAGATACCACTTCGTTTAAGCTTGATCGGTCCACACCGCCAACGGAGTGTAACGGCGCGTTTTACAATTATTTCTTCACGCGCCATCGTAAACTAAGCCTCTTTGGAACGCACAACGAACGTGTGCGTAGTAGGCTGCCGTAAACTAAACCTCCACAGCTGAAAATATTGCTGTTTTCCCCTGATCAACCAAAATCCGTTATTTACTACACCCCAAAGCGAGACGATTATCCCGTCCCCCTGGTATTAGAATCCATTAATTTTGTTTCTCAACATCAACATGTTAACATGTTGTAAAACAACTTTATTACAATGTATACATTTACAAGTTTTCCCTTACATTTACAATGTAAATCCAAAACCAAGGAAAATAGAATAGAATAAACCTTTCTCAGTTGAACAATTAATAAATACATCATAATCAAAGAGGCAAGTACAGAAAGTACCAATCATTTTTGTATTTTTTGGAACAGAAATGCAACAATGTGAATATGTTGTAATTTGGGTACCAGAAGTGGAAAAAATCTTCCATATAGATTCCCTCTGCACTTGGCCATTCAATTACATTTGCATGTGACCTGCAATATTTTCAGACCAGGATCCAATCCAGGAAAAATTAGTGGCTGTTTCCCGATAACACAAGCGCCAAAGGCATGAGCTGTTAAGGTTGGATGGGTGGGGTGGGGGGATCAGAGGGTATGCTCCTCCAAAAACTTGTTTTTAGATTTTGTCTCCCTGAAGCATCATGTCCAGTTATTTTGAGTGTCACCCATTTTCCTCGGATGAGGATTATTTCATCAATACCAATTTCCATATTGTAATGATTTCAGAGTAACTCTAAAACTATACATCTAATTATACTTATTGAAACAATCTGACCAATTTCTGCAAAACTGTAGTTCCCAGTCAAGCCAGCATTACACAGTTCAAGAACTTGGAATACAAACATTTGAATTAAATTCTACAAGAACAAAATTTAACTATTGATACAATAATTGTTTAAAAGAATCTTTGAATAATGAATAACTACATTAGCTTAAATGTAGGAATTTCTCAAAATAGTTATCAATGTACAATGATAACACAATAAAATTTTGTAGTCTAGTTGTTTTAACGTTAAAAAGAAAGCATCCTACATATTGTTCATGCTAGTTGTTCCTTATAGTGCTAAAATCTCAGCATGGCTAAACACGTTCTTTCTTCATGAATCTTGTTTACTTTTGAGATTCAGCATAAAAAATTCTGTTCTAATGACATAGCCATGAAGAGATTGTGATGTTTTATTTCATTACTCTACATGGTACATGTATGTTCAGTTTTGAATTTTGCAGGCAAACAACAAAGAATTCAAACACTACATGTACATTGATTCTGTAGAGCTACAGTTTAATCCCAATAACTCGAACCCTCAATAGGTCCAATCTGCCACTAACTCAAGCCTTTTTTGATTCCCATCCAGGTCATTATTTTTCTTACTAATTTTATCCTCAATAACTTGAACCTTTTTCAAATTTCCCTTGAAGGCTTGAGTTATCGGGATTCAACTGTACAGGGATGTCATCAGTTTAGATTCATTTCAGGTCAAAGGAAAACTTGAGCCAGAAAGTCTGTTTACAAATCTCAGGCTGCAATAAACACTAATGTATATAGCAACTGCCAAAAGTTCACAGAGCAAAGTCACGACCACTGAACATTGCCCGGTAATGGCTGACCAGGCATTACCACAGTGATACCAGGTGTCATGCTTGTTGTGGCAACAACTCCTGAAGTAACTGGCACAGCAGCCACAGCGCCAGGTGGCAGCATTCCTGGCAGGAGAACCTTGTCTTTGGCCCCCAAACTCAACAAGGCATTGATGGTGGGATCTGATGACACAGCAGCGCTAACCAGTGCTGGTGAATAACCGGGTATTATTTGACCACCTTCTGCTTGCTGCTGGACTTGTTGCACAACCTCAGTCTGTAAACGCAAATAAACAGAATTTTAACTAAGTAGCTACATTGTACATATTATAATTAGTTCTTTATTCAAATTAACGGGAACATGGAACAAAGCCCTAAGTGACTTGATTCCTTGAAAGACTTAAGAAATTTTCATTTTATTATTATTTTCGTGTTTGGGGTTATTTCCTGATGTCATTCAAGTACAGTGTACATCACCATATACAGCACATAGTGAAGTTACTTTATTCGCTTATTACATGTGCATTTTACATTGCTGTGGGAACTGCACATGCAGCATCTTTTAAAATAAAGTGCAATAATAAGTTGATTACTAAAACAGTGAAATTGATAAAAGTCAATTAACCACCAAAAAGATAAAGGTAAAGTCTGCATTTGAGCCTAGTGGCCCATCGTGCCGGAACTTATCCAGGTTTCCGTTTCTGCAATACGGCCCTTACATTTGGGTAATTAGACTTTCCTTCAATCCAGCAAAACGAGAAATCAGAAGTGAGCGATTTTGAGAAAGTCTAATTGGTAATAACACATATACATGTAGTATTATACAATTCCTAACCTGCAAGTGTTGAGGCATAAAAGCAGTGTAAAGTGCCCTCACTGAGGATTCCTCTTCAGGGTTCAGTGGTTCCTGACGCTGAGGCAAGTTAACTGTGACATTACTTGATGTAGTGGGAATGCCTAAAAGAACCATGGTTAAACAAAAAATTACTATGGTTGTCTTGACACAAACTATCATTCAACTTGCTTTTACATGAATAAGAAATGCATGGAACATTTATACATGTATGTTGGTGTCAAATATTACTATCTGTAATACTATTATTACAGACTTTGCTTGAGTTATTACCTGAGGCTGGGGGTAATATCTGAGTGACTACAGCTTCAGGAACAGACATTGTTCTGGACTGCTCGACAGTTGTGACCTGACCCTCCTCTTCAGCATGTTCAGCAGTAAGACCTGATCAACAAAAACTAATTAATTTATAATGTAAATATTTCTTATTACACAGTTTAATTTACACATACCAGTACATTGCACAAATACTTTACAGTGCAAAGTATCATGAGATATGTAGTCTGCAGATGATTAAGAATACAACTGTACAAAAGAAGCATGATTGTGTACATTTTGCAGCAGGTGACTGCTTCTTGACTTGACTTAATTTCATCCACATGTACATATGTACATGTAACTAATATTTGCACTGTGATAACTGAGCTTGGTTCATGGCTGATTTTGTGCATACTGTATATTTTTTTGCTTTGAACAACCACAAGAATTGTAATACAGTATGAGAATGCACTGGAATGAGCTGTAACATTTTGACCAAAGGAGACACACGGTGCATCAATAGCAAACAGAAAAAGTAAAACTTGGGAAACTAATGAACTGGTCTTGCTCCCTGCACCTGGATAAAACAGTAACTAGTTTTATCTACACCAACCTTCCTCAGAGTGGTCATCTGGTGTGAGCTCGCCTTGCAATGACACATCTGCCACCATGTCTACATCATCGTCCTGCACACTGTTGCTCTGTGAGCCAGAGTCCTTTGTTTGCTTATTTGTGTAGTATCTTTCGGAGCGACGTTGCTTCTTCTTCAGCTCTTTGTGCTCCAGCTGAAGGGAGACTTGCTGACTCTGAAGCTTGCTGAGGTCAGCTTGTAGCTCATTAATCTGACAAATAAAATGTACATGTAAAAATCAAAGTTTTATTCATTATTATTCCCGCTCAGTGCAAAATCCACTTGCATTTTCATCCAGACACATCTCATATGCTACACCTTTTTATGTTAGAGAATATTTTTCAGATGTATTTACTTCATTCAGTTTATTAGTCAGTAGAACTTGCCTTGAAACCTTTTCCTGCCGACATGCAAAACTGAGTTGTCTGGGCAGAAACAATTTATATTGCAGCTAATAATCATTTACATTTTCGCATGTACATGTAAGCCTCTCTTTGGGTTACCCTAGGCTTCTTTTATTTTAATTTGTTTCTTGTATTATCTTCAATTTTTTAATGCAGATCTTCATTAACAGTATGGATTGAAATCATGGCATGACTGTGTTGTCAGTGTAAGTCGCAGTCAAATACATGTATACTGTATATCTCACTTCAGCAACACATTGCATAAATAACTGTTTAAATTCACCAAAGGTAACATAAACAGTTGCCGAAACAATGTGTGGTTCCAGAAAATATCCATATCCCCCCTACGGAAGGGATTTGCCATATGACCCCCCCACCCCTCTGGAAATTCCAATTTAGCTTCATACATTGCTTGAAATTTTTGGCTCTTCAAGAACCCCCCTCCTCCCCGGAATTTCCAATCCCTTCTGTGGGGGGAGTATGGATATTTTCTGGAACCACACAATAACAAGAAATCATTGTTGATACACCATGAAATGTCAAAAATTAAGACATGACCAGAGATGACAGACATTTTTTTAGTTTTTACACATTTTATATCTTTATATTCTGCATGTGCATCAGGGGATTACATGTATTTCATATCTCCACTTCAATCTGGAAATCTCGTTTCTTTCAGTAATAATCCTCGCATTTTCAATTTCTTCCGGAATATCCATAGAGTCTCAAATGTATATGTACATCATACATGTATATGGTAATACCCAAACACAATAATTTGACATTGAGTTAACTTTCTGCACACTTATCTTCCTCAACGGTCCTCAACCACTTGAATTAGTAAAATTACTTAGTTGTTGATTCTGCTCAACGTCTTTGGTTGTGGATCTGCCCTTTAAGTTTTTTCTTTAATTGAGAAAAACATGGCTGAAAACATCTGCTGCTCACAGCCTGATATTGACATGACTTTGGAAGGAATGCCTTACCTCTGTTGACGCACTCAGAGCTCGTGCTTCGTCCAATTTTTGCATAATCTGTTCTTGCAATTCTTTGTTATTTTGTAGAAGGTCATCAATCTCGTTAAGACGTTCTTCTCGCTTGAGTTTGTTTGCTTGAGATACTTGATTCTTCTTCGTCACTGTCAAAAAGATGTAACCAGTTACAGGAACATGCAACAGACCAAATCTACATAATATTGTAAAACAGGCTGAAGGAAACTACCAATATTTGTGCCTTTTTACATAAGAATCTCCTACAGTATTCACGCCAATAAACATGCAATAAAATGTTTTTTTAACGGGCTTTTCACCTTCTAACGAAGAGGGAAAGAATAGTACCAAGTGCAATTTATGGCTTCACACACATTACTGGCTGGTGTGAAACCGTGTTTGGAAAATGACACAGTTTGCTGTGAAGTGTGGAAGGATTTGGATGACCAGGTGGCACATACACTGTACCCCGACACCACCCCACAACCTCGCATTAAATTTCTCCTTTTTGTGCACCTCATCTCCAAATTGTGAGCTATTTTTTTCATGTCACTTTTCTTATTTACTTACTCATCTGTTCAGCTAAGTCAAAAGAGGTACTTCTCATGGTCAGCTTTAGCTTAGTATATACATGTAATTATACATGTATATATGAAAAAAATTATCCCAAAAAAATAATTAAAGCTTAAATAATAAATTTGTAAGTGTTCAAGCTGCAACATTCAAAACTCACTTCACCACCAACAAATAATATACAGCTGTACATATTACATGCATGTGTGTTGTCTTTAAAACATGTAGTGTGGGCTTTTAAACTTAATGTAAGTGTAACTGCCAGCTAGAACAAACAGGTCAACCTTTCTAGAAATTCGTACGTCACTCAAACAAGTATTTAAGTCATCGTATTTCAAGCAAGACTGCATATCATAATAAGCTTACAGATGTACACAACAAATTTCGAAAACACAAACAAGCAAATCTCAAAACACTTTAAGCCTACCATCTAATTCCTCGTCTGATTCGGAAACAAACTTGGACCTCGAATGTCCATGGACAAATGTAAAACCACTGTCTCGTACAACTCGTCTGGCCATCGTAAACAGCTCGTCGCGGCGGACAAGAAGTGTTGGATCACGAAGGCAAAGCTGCGCTGCGGCTTCGTTGATCATTTGTTCGTGAGAATTGAGCGTGTTCGTCTTTCGTTTCTTGATATCTCGTCCATATATGCGCGAATGATCTCGGATCAGCTGCTGACGTTCGGGATCGAGTTTTTCCCAGTCGATTATGACTTCCATTGGGGGTAGTTTCAACTCCACAACGCGTTTCTCTGTGCCACCTTTGCCGCAGCCCGAGCTACTGCGTCGCTTTCGGCCTGAGCTGGCAGCTGGCGATGAAGTACTGGGCGGTGGAGTTCGGTTAACTTGAGGAGAAGAAGTCCATTTATCCATCCAAGATCCTGGACTAACTCGCTCGGGAGAATGGCCTCTTTTGCTCTTCCATTCGACCAAAGCTTTCTGCAGCCGTCGAGTGTGTAGCGGCTTCGTCGACATGCCGACCAACCCGATAATTTCTTTGAATTCATCTTCGCTCGCATCGCAGAACTGCTGCACATCGTCGCCTCCTTGTTCGAGGAAACTTGGGTAGTAGTCTAACAGGTTAGCAGCTCTGAGTACAGAATGAAGCTCTGCCTCTCTCTCCTTCTGTCCTGGAGTTGCCATTTTTGTCGCTACTTTCCCCACCCTACAAAGCGTGCAAACGACAGCGATGGCGGCGAAGATCGAAGCAAGCAGGGCTGTGGGCTCCCCACAAAAATCAATTACTGCCTTCTGATTGGTTCAGCGTTTGACAATTGTGTCCACCCTACCCGCGTGAAAAAGTTCTCATTGGACAGTACAGGGGTGATTGACAACTGGCAGGGTGTGGGATAAAAATAACATTTCCCTTGGACCCCATGTTTATAAATTTGTTTATCGCTTCAATTTTATCGAACCTTCAGTGAAATACCCGTCCTTGAAGTTTTTCGGAAATTCTCTCGTCATCACGGACCTTTTAAAAGTTGAATTAGAAACAAAACGCAAGATATTTGCTTCACTAATCGACAATTAGGCAAAATTGTCTGATTTTCAAGTGGTAAAAATAATGTTACAAAATCCCTGAAAACCGAAAACGCACTATTCGATATTCTAATGACAGACACTGATAACCACCACCCAGTCGAGAAAGTTTTGTCCTAGTTTTGAATTGCAAATGAGTGCTTGCCGTTCTTCACATGTCTCGATCCGGCTCTCGAAATATGTTGTAGTATTGTGGTTCGCCGTTTTGACACCGGCCGGCATCGAAATCAAAGCTTCAAAATGGGCACACAATCATCAGATAATTTAACAAGATTTGCTCTCAGTGGATTCTCCAACATGTGTGGAGGGGCAGGTAAGATGCCGGTATTTTGCGATAAATTGATTTGAAATCAACAAGTCACGAACGCGTAAACTTGAACCGCTCGTATCCACTGGCAAGCTATTCGAAATTTTCGCGTTAAAGTTGTAAGCAAATGTGTTGTAGTAAAGGTAGCTGGTTTGAATTTAATGATAATCTTCCTTTGTAAGTGCAGAAAGACCACTGACAATCACAT
Organism: Meandrina meandrites; assembly: GCA_963693305.1. Lineage (NCBI taxonomy): Eukaryota > Metazoa > Cnidaria > Anthozoa > Scleractinia > Meandrinidae > Meandrina > Meandrina meandrites. Next base: position 2,107,682 of record OY855908.1, on the reverse strand, counting down.
TTTGAAAGCGGGCCTTCTTGTTTTGTGAGCGACGTGGTCGCGAGTTAGCGAGGAGACTGGGGCGGGCGGATAGCGGCAAAGCTCGCCTCGCTCGAAAACAGTCCGCAATTTACCGAGGTCACTGAGCAAAACGCGGGTTCCGGAAATAATCTGGATTGAGCATGAAAAATTCAACTGGACTTGTGAAGAACACTGAAAATAATACGAGGTTGGGGAGTCGCGAGCCTCGCGCGAAGCCTCGCGACATATCGGTAATTCGAGAAAAAAAAGAGACTGTTGAAGCTAACTAGACGTACAGAGTAAACATTTTGCTGCAGCGCACATGTACCATTCGATCGGCACCTAGATCTTGAAACCCTTGTCGTACATGTATTTCAGACCCTTCTTTTTCTGACCAAAATCGACCTTTGATCGCGTAATAATTTGTCTTGATTTATTTGCAGTAACAAATCCCATAGATGTCATAAAAATTCGCATGCAGCTTGAGAATGAACTGGGTTCAAAACACAGCAGTAAGAATATTTTTAAGGACCGCTACTACAAAGGATTTATAAGAGGTGCCCTAAGAATTTTCTCAGAAGAAGGTTTGCGAGGTCTTTACAAAGGGTAAGTTAAAAGTACAGCTACATTACTACTGTCAAGTCTGTGGATTTTTTTTTCGAAGTTACCTTATTATCTGTACTGTCGGTATTGTTCAGACACATTGTAATGGCATAAAAGTCACAAGTTTTTGTCTTTCCTAAACTGATTTGGTTATTGAATTGTGCCATGTCAGTTGGTGCCTAAGCGACTGACAGTTGGTGACGGAGTAAAAACGAGAGTAGGCTATATTCAGCCCACACTTTTTAATTTCCCCTCATTTTTCCCGACGTCATTTATTAGCCCCTTTGGTTCGAGTTTTTGGGAAGTGGGATGGTCTGTATCGCAAAATGCAACGGCAACGGCAACGGCTACGGCACCGTCGCTAAAGAAAAAATTTAATGAGAAGTACAATTGTTCTGCACGTGCGTTATAAATCTCTGTATATTTTTTCGCCGTCCTCTGCAAAACGACAACGTGAAATGCCACTGAAATTCTACGTTTTGGTAAGAACGTGAAAAACAACCTTGTCGTTAGACGTCGTCTTGCTAAACCATGTAGAGACAGCTGGCGATACCTTATACCACGTAGATAGCTGTTAGCAGGGGTGGGTCTAGAGAGAGGGTGCAGGGGGTGCGCACACACACCCTCCCCATCCCCCCATGAGAGATGACAGGGCGGCTTTCTAATACAGCTGGTATTCTGCACGAAAAAAATATGTGCACCCCTCCTAAGAAAAATCCTGGATCCACCCCTTTGTTAGGATGACAAAAGTTATCTACTGTCGTGCAACGGTCTGAAGTAATAAATCTTTTATCCCTGACGCTTGATTTCCAGGCTTGTTCCTTCACTGATGAGAGAAGGTTCTTACAGCACAATTCGCCTTGGCGCGTATGAGCCTCTGAAGGTTCAACTGGGAGCAACTGACATTGCTCACACTCCGCTGTGGAAGAAAATCGCAGCTGGGGCGACTTCCGGGACTATTGGCAGTGCAATTGCTACACCTACTGACTTGGTCAAGGTTCGCTTCCAAGCCGTGGGACCCGGACAGAAGTCAGAGTATCGGAACACTTTCCATGCTTTCTGGACAATTGCGCGGAAGGAGGGCGTTAGAGGACTGTGGACCGGTGTAGGCCCTACAGTACAGCGTGCTGCCATTTTAACTGCCGCACAAATTCCGTCGTATGATCATACTAAGCACACGCTCTTAAACGCTAAGCTGATGGAAGAAGGACCGGCTCTGCATGGTGTGTCATCTGTCATAGCAGGATTTGTAACAGCTTGCAGTACTTCACCATTCGACGTGGTGAAAACACGTATGATGAACCAGAAGAAGGATGCCAGTGGAAGACCATTAATGTACAGAAATACCATTCATTGCATAGGAAAAATTGTCAGACATGAAGGAATATTGGGACTTTATAAGGGATTTATACCAAACTGGATGAGGATAGGGCCTCATACTATTGTTACATTTTTTGTCTTTGAAAGACTCAGATATGTGGTCGGTATGACACCAGTATAGAAATCAAGGTTGGGAATTTTATTGGAATTATCTTTTTGCTATCAAATTTTGGTACTCCACAAGAATTTTGCTACAAATTATTTAACTGAACAGATTATACAGGCATAAATGTACTCATCTGCACATGTATGTTGGATTATATTAGGCAGAATCAGCATACCAAGTTATTTATTTCACCAGTAACCCAACAGAAAAGGATTATTAAATTTAATGTCCATCAGGAGTTGCGAGAAGCATACTGGTTGATATATAATATAAATATATAATGAATAAGGGTGTATGAGCATTTTCTTAATCAATACCTATTCTTTTATTTGTTTCCTTTTCAAATGACGTTGCAAAAAAAAAAATTGCTTACAATATGTCAACAACCAGATTTAATGAAAACATAACAATAATAACATAATATCAGTGGAATAAGACCGCAACAGGTTATTTCACGTTTCTGAGGAAAACATGCTCAACGCCTGAAACCTTGCTTGCACCGAAAAACGTTTTAATTCTTCCAACTAAGTTAAAACGGCGACAGAAGAGTTGGGAAGCTTAATACTTTTAAACAAGGCTAAAATAACCGTCTACAAATAGGTTTGGCGGTTGCTTCCGAAACAAACCGCGCTTGAAGTTGGTGAATAAAATTTATCAGTTGTTTACAATGTACAGGGCAGCGTAAAGGTGCCTTTTTCGCAACCTAACGTAAGTCGGTCGTAAAGTTAGCAAAAATATCACTTTCAGTTCAAAAGGTAAATCCGTTGAAAGACCGTGTAAATACTTATCTTGGGCTACAATTTTAACTCTCATTTTCATGCTGTGTGCGAAATTAAACCTCAGTCCGATTTGAATCAGAATTCAGAAGAGATTATATCGAAATGCAGCATGTGACTGAGCCTTTATTTAAACAACTACAACAAAAAAGAAACGACATATAAACTGTTGGCTCCCAGTGAATACTATTATCGCGCTTCAGGAAATAAGTTAAGACTTATATTATACATTTATTAATTTTACGCGGAAAATGAAAAGCAAAGCAGAGCATTAAAGAGAAGTTAATAAAAGCAGACAGGTCCAATTTCGAGTCCAAATTCTTCGTTTTGATCTCCGATGTCATAAGCAGCTACATCAAGTATTGGAAGACGATTTGGTTTGGACGTATCCACTTGGATAATCGTGTAAAGCCATGTTCCATTTTTAACCTAAAGATAAACAAGAACATCAACTAAGTGAGTGAATTGGTCACGTTGCATATATCGTCGTGAAAATAAAAAGTTATTTTCTACCTATTGTATTAGGTATCAGCCTCGCGCTGGTAAACTTTTAATGTTGTGTCAATCAAGAGAGTTTTAGAAGAAAACCACTGCTATGCTAGTGCAATGGTCTGGATAACACAATGCGACTCAGTATCCGCATTTTCGTTTAGTTGTTGTTGTTGTTGGTTATCGCCATGTTGATGCATCAGTATGGCGTACTGGGTGTGTCCAAAGGTTATCTCTACTTACTCGACAATTGTCCGTGAGAATGCTGGGCTTGAACTTGTTTGACGAGCTTGAGTCAATGATCACTCCGTTACTGGTCTTAATTCTAATGGACTTGGTGACGTCATTAAGCTGTTCGTCATACCAAGCGACGGAGTCTTTACAGTGGTAGGTGATGTTCTGACGTGCGCGGTCGCTCAGCAGACGAAGGAACAACAGCTGACTGGAATCCTTGACGTACCTGATCTGGGAGCAACGAAAGAATAGTCTTTGTTAGTTGCTACAAAACCGTGAACTTCTAAATTAAGCGAAGAGAGCAGTTTGACTGCTTGAAATGGGGTGGGCTTGTACTTTAGGGAGATTTTGCAATTAGAAAGATGGAGCCAAATTCATACAAGAATTTCGCGAAGTAACGTCAAATAAAACATTGTGAAATAGATAATAAGCTTTACCATCACTTTACTTGTGTTGAGGGGCTTTCGACTAAGGGCGTTTTTGTGTCTTGCCATTATTGTTTATGAGTGTCACTTGTGTGTGTGTGGTATTTTGTGGGGAGGTCGTATTTTGGGAGGGAGGCGGTGGGCTTATTTTTTGAAGTTTTATAGAAGGGTGACAGTGTAATTTGGCACCTTCTGAAGGGTTCCGAGATCTTCACCGAGCCATTTGTATTCATCTGGTCCTAAATACCATTTCTTCTTTTTGGATGCAAATGGCTGCAAAAACAGAATACAAAACAAATATTATAAAATAGGGAAAATGTGTCTCCGCTTCCTTGAAAAGTAGAAGTGTAAGGCCTTTTAAACCCATTACTGGCTCATAGCTCAGGGTGTTTAACTCATGTAGCATTAAGCGGCTAGGAGTATTGTTACTCCCCCGGATGGGATACTAGTCTATCGCAGGTTACTCCCTAGCATTCTGTTAGATTGCCCCAACAATTCACCGGTACCCATTTATACACCTGAGTGGAGAAAGGGACTGTGAGAAAAACTGTACTTGACCTTTTCTATAAATGATAATGATTAGTATTGTTTCCTGTTGAGGTTTCTGTTATTGGACCCTCATAAACTCTTTTAAACGGTCGAGAACCCCGAACAGGGATTTATGCCAAGAAGTAAAGGGTGAGCTACCTATTTTTCTCTTCTCCCCATCTTTTCTTGCGCTTCCCTTATTTTTACGAGGGGTGACTGAAAACGAGTAAAACATCTTCATAGGAGTAACTTAAAATACCTTCTTTTCTTTGCTTGAGTACAAACAAGTGGCGTTGAAGGAAAAATCGCAGTAAACTTTAATGGCATCCTCACTGATACCCTCATTTGGATCAACCCAGAATTCACCTGTTGAAATATATATAAATATATATATTTTTTATCGAATGTATTATGTTAGTAAAACTCTAAAAGCACTTGGAAGGACGAACGCATGGTTTCATTCAACGACAGTTTTTACTCTGTGAGTAACCCGAAAATATCCTGGCTTCGGCTTTTTTTTTTTTCGAAAGATCTACATGCACCATTGCACGGTATAACTATGAACATCTAACGGAAATTAATAAAATTCCCTCTAGTTACAGCTAAAATGGTACCTTGATTAGGAGGTATACGGTGCAGGAACAAACTCTAATAAAGGTATGGGATAATTATATCAAATTACCCCTTTTATATTTTCCATTTTGTAGCGAACATTGGATCTTAGTTTCTAAACGAAAGGCAAGGGGTACAACTATAACGCTACAATATAAACGTACCGCTGTGTAGGCCTGGGTAGCACATGATGAGGTCTTTGCATGTTCTGGCTGGGAATTCTTTGGTGCCATTTGGTTTCTTGTAAAGTTCAAGTTTGTAATGGAGTAATGCTAAAGTGATTTTTATCTAAACAGGAACAAAGACAGGATAGAGTATTTAGCATGTCATACAAAGAAGGAGGAGGCAGGAAGAATGAATTATAAATTCAGAGTTTGAATGGGATCACAACTGAGTGTATAAGAGATGTCTGTTAATAGAGGTTGGACTGTATTCATAAAATAAAATGTAGACTATAATGTACTTACTGGGTCTATTTCCGGTTTTTCACTCTGCAGAGGAAACCAAATTAGAATTAAAGAAACATGATTTCACTTTGGAATTTGTGAGAAAAACGTACCAAATTATTACGAGGTATGCACTGAGTAACCAAATCGCAAAGATATCCCAGGGTGAAAACGGGGCAAAAATCCGCAAGAGAAACAAAACTTTTATGAAGGGATAGATAACAACACTTTATGATCACCTGATCTTTGGAGCTTCTGTACAGTTTGGCTTTCTCAGTTTGAGTTTCGTAAGATCCATAACCTCCGTTGTTCCAACGCTGGTGGACAAACAGTAAAAAATGTGATATACGTGAATCTCGCGTTTTTCATATCTGTCCCCATTAAGTTTGTATTTTCAGTTAAATCATCTCCATCTCTTCTCGTTGTTTTGGTCAATTCCTTCTAGTTTGCTGGGATTTGGCAAATACAGTTATGTCCAATAAACCAAACCACTACTGTCTTACCTCAAGTTTTTCTTGCCTTACTTTTTAACTTTTCTTAATCCCGCTTGTAAAAATCTCACCCCAGCAAAACAATGACCAAGTTTACTATCGGATCCTGCCCGTGCGATATTCCATGAAGTATCACTCGAACACAAGCGCATTTATTGGTTGACGCAGCTGCTGATAAACTGGGGAAAATGATTTCACAGATTTTTTGCTTACCTGAGTCAAAGCGCCAAGGGCTCCAAGGTCTGCCTAATAGGACAGAAAATACACAGAGTCTATGAAAATGCCCTTGGAGATTGCAACAAAATATGCTGCAAGGCTTATTTCTTTCCATCGTCACTCTCGCTTTCTTCTTCCTTTTCCCCTCACTCCCATACCTATCGATATACAAAAAAAAAAACTCACCGGAGGTCCCGGAGGTCCAGGCAGTCCAGGAAGGCCCTTCAAGAAAAATATTTACAGTTGTAAGAAGTATAAAGGAAATGTTGGTAAAATAGATAAGATTTTTCACTCTCAGCTAAGCATTCGCTTGAAAGGTTAAGTGCACAATGCACAGGGAAAACGCTAGCAATAATCGAGAAAATGGATACTTTAATTTGGTTTTTCATCCAATCCTACATTTATTCATTCGGTTCGTTCGTCCTTTCATTCATTCACTCATTCGTTTCGTTCATTCATCCATCCAGAGAAATGGAATTCCATACCCGTTCTCCTTCAAGTCCCTGTAGAAAACAAAAACGACAACCAGATAATTAGATACAGTATAAAGCTATTTTTGTAACTCATCTTCGGCTGTCGCTCTACAGCCTTCGACGGATTTTTGTTTTAGGCTGTAGAGTGACGGCCGAAAGCTCATACTCTTTTTAACATTTCAGGCCAGTAAACGTTTTTACTATAGTTTTTATTTTGTCTCATCCTGGCTGCGCATCAACCTTTAATTGTAACTCTTCTGTTTCAAATGACAATGAATATCATTACTCACCCTGCTTCCAGTATCACCCTGTGAAAGAAACAAAAATGAATATTAAAAGTCAGAAACTTCTAAAGTGTTCATAAGGCAATTTACTATCGTTTGGAAAAAGAAAGTTATTAATAAGATAATGCTTAAAACGTAATGATTAAAAGACGTTATAAGCGTTTTGGAACGATCAATATTTACATATAGCTGGAATTATTGTTTACCAGCAGATACGTTCATTAAAACAGTACATTTCTTTAGCTGAACAACTGCCGCCAAGAGACGTGGAGTCCACAAGACCGAAAACGAAATCAATAAATAACATTCTGCGTACCCTTTCTCCTGAAAAACCAAGTGGCCCTTCAGCGCCCTAAAATTAAAACAAACGGCACAATAGTAATAAATTAACTGAAGGTAATAACGCTATATGGAGGAAAGCCAGTTTATTTTCAGAAAAGAAAGAACTGGTGAAGTGCTGCTTCACATTATTTGTGCAAAGGAAATAACTCTGATGGTGATCTTTACGATCGAAAACGTTTAGTTTGAAATTTTTAACAGCTTTTTACTTATATATTTTTAATATTTTATTTGGCGAAATGTTTAACGATGCACACTCACTTCTAAGCCTTGGGGACCTTCCGGTCCTTGAGATCCTTGCACTCCGTCTGAGCCCTGTCAGGAAAAAATTCATATGTGCAACATACCATTGTTAAACATCTGTTTTCTTTTGGTTTGTGTTTATGATCAGGAACATTGATTGGTATTTGATCGTTTACAAACCCTTGATCCAACTGGACCTATGTCTCCTCGCTTTCCAACAGCTCCTTCCGGCCCCTTGAAGAAGAAAAAAGGTTTATTTTTTTCTTGGCTTGTGAGCGGGCGGAATTCTCCAAATCCTGCAATCTGATTGGTTCCGGGAGCGGGCGGAAATTTTCGATCTTGCCCGCTCACGGAGCGATTCCGCCCGGCTAGCTTGCTGTGTTTTCATTTCGCGGCGAGACGAACGAACCCATGAAAGTTTTGCTCTCCAAAATTAATGTAGTTATTCACCAACCGTTTTAAATATGAAAGGAAAAGTAAGCAGTGGAATTAAAGGCCTTGAAGTTCACCAAAAGGCGAGTATTCATTCTCTTTATTGACAAAATCAAATTGTTCAAGTTTTATGGCGGTAGTTTGTCGATCGTTGTTTGTGCATTCGCTCTGATTTTCACGCCAAGTTGCGCTTACCTGCAAGTCGCCGGCTTACATTCCCGATTGATTCTTTCAAAAGCTAAATTAGTAACGGAATAAAAGGCCTTGAAGGTTCTCCAATAGGCGGTTATTCTTTGTATCTATTGGTAAAACAAGTTATAGTTTTATAGCCGAAGTTTTTCGATCTTTGTTGTGCATTCGCACTGATTTTCACGCCGAAATGCGGTTTACTGCATGTCACTGGTTTACAGACTCGATTTATCCTTTCAAACGCTTTCCCTTTCTGCTACTTTTCCCCAAAACCGAATACTGCTTATCGCCATTCAAGAAAATGAGATGTTTTGATAAAAAACGGTCAAATAAATTCTTGCAAAATTGTGCCGTGTGCAGGCGACCAAAGTACACATTCAGTTCAGCTTCATTCAATTTCAGTTTCGTGACTCGAGATATTTTTATGCTCTCTTTTGCTGCTTCATTGTGCTTCTTTTTTATTATTTAACTTACTTTTCTCTTTTATTCTGATGACCTTTTCCGTGAGTACTGTTCACTTTAGCAAATTTATTTTGTTTGGCTGTAAACAAATCATTCTTCACTCTTGCCGTAGCTTAGCGATCGATTCAACATTGGATGCGCGCGTATAATACAATTACATTTTGCAAGACCATCTTTTCAGTTTTTTTTTAACCGAGTTAGAAAAAAATAAATAAGTTATTTACCGGCTTTGGGTCGGTCCGTATCGTGAAAAACTGTGACCTCGGCCTTGAAAATGCTGCCCTCGGCCTGCGGCCTCGGGCAGCATTTTCAAGACCTCGGTCACAGTTTTTCACGATACGGACCTCCCAGCCGGTAAATAACATATATTTATCGCAGACTTTTTAATACTATTTATCCATATTTTGGTTTAACTCGTTCTTATCAAACCATCGTTATCATCATCATTTTCGTTACCTTTTGACCTGATCCTCCGGGAGGGCCCTGCTGACCGGGTTCACCGCGGTCGCCCTTGAAAAAGAGAAGTTGGAATTTGACACTGTTAGCTGCAAGCAAGTAACATTAAAATAATAATAATAATAATAATAATAATAATAATACTAATAATAATAACAGTACTTGGTACTCATTTTACAAGTCTCAATGCGATTAAAAATTATAGAAATAGAGTAAAAAGATAAAAGTCCAATCTGTTAAAAATGCGCCTCGGGATAACCTAACTACAACTACAATTACAAATGAAACTTTTGTATTAAAAATCCTTTTTTGGTTTTAACTTTGATTTCAAAAACTTGACGTTTTGTATGCTACAACATACATCTTCCCGTCAAAAGTGACCATTATCTAGATTTCAGTTAAATTTAAATTTGATCGAAGTAAAAGACTGGTTTTTAAGTAATTCCTTAAGTACTGGTGGCAGGTATCGGTGAAAACATCGTTGTGTCCAATAATACCAACAGAGTATTCCGGACTTTGTGATAACAGCTGGTGGCTTGATGGAAAGGAGGCGAAAGATCAGTCCCCACACGCGCACCACGAACAACGCCTTGGACCAAGAAGGTAACTGAGCAACACTATCGTGGGCTCAGTAATATTGGAAAAGGCCTGGTGGTACCGCGTCTGGTAATTTACTAATACCTTTTCTCCGACTGTTCCTACTGCTCCTAATTCTCCAGGCTCGCCAGTGTCTCCCTAAAAACGACAAAAGTGAAAACTAAAGATCTTTTAAAAAACAATTTTTGTTAATTTTAATTTTCAATAGTTAAGCTTTAATCACTGTGTGAGAAATTTAAAATTAAGAAGACAGTTCTTCTTTACATATGTTTTCCTATAAAAGTAAATATTGTGTTGATGGACGTTAACGGCATACAATAACAATAATTTCGAAATGAAGAGTCCCATTTTAAAAATTCAAAATTGGTAACAAGACCAGTAGAGGAGTTTCTGCTTATTATTTAAGGGTTATGAACAAGTGCTAGTTAACCACTAGAGGTTGTTAAGTTCTGTTGATTGTTGTTAAGTTCTGTTTTGTAGAATTGGACTGGGATTTGTGGTAACAATGGAAACTCGGGTATTGCTCTTTCCCAGAAAGCACGGAAAGAAGTATCAAAGGCTTGCAGGTGGACGTTGCAGAAGGAGACAGCTGGTTCACAGAACGTACGGCGCAACAGTTCCTGTTGCTGAGAGTAGCCTGGAGAAGGCTGGTTTCCAGACCCCTTCCCAGAAAAAGAGTCAGGGATAAGTATACACTTACTGTTTCACCAATTACTCCTGCAGGTCCACGACTACCTGTCTGTCCAGGTTTTCCCTGAAATAAAAAAGACAAAACCCCTAGCTTCCATCTTACCAACGATCATATAATTAACTCGTGTTTTAAGGATACCATAAAAATGTGTTACAAAAATGGCTTTTGGTCAAATTGTATTATAAAAAGGTAGCGCAATAGATGACTAACGCATTTTCACCAAAATGTCACTTCACTCTTAGGGCGGTTTCGACCAAAAGTAATTGTTCGTTTGCTGAGATATTTAATTGAAAAATAAAACACTAAAAGTAAGGGTGACTTGCGGCTCACGTGTTATATAAGATCCTCATTGGTTTTAGTTTTACAACAGATATTGCAAAGGCTTGGTCAAACGAAGGAGCATCGCAAGCACATGTAAGTTACGTAAACCAAAATGCAAACCAATAGCGTGCGATCAAGTTGCGCCGACTTGCGATGGGGGCCAAACAGTGAAAGACTTGCACCGACCCGACCAATGTGAACCCAAGGTCATCGCAAGTTGGACTTGCGTCCACTTAAGACTCCGTCTGGTCACTTATCCACATGTCACACTACAGTCTTCTGATAGTTTACTTACGTCAGTGCCACTCGGTCCACTGCCTCCACGCAGCCCAGGGAGACCAGCTAAACCAGGTTTTCCTGGGGCTCCTGTTTTGCCTTGTGCCCCGTGTTGCCCTGCCTCACCCTGTAAGATAAACAATTTTACAAGAGCGGCCCGACAACAACTTATTTTACCGTGCGATATCAGTACATTGTCAAGCGGACATGTGATACAAAGAAAGGACATGAGCAACGCCACATTCTCAACACTAACAAGAAGCAAGATGGCGGATGGTGGGTTGGGTAGATATTTGGACACTTCCTTGTAATGAGCCTTGTTTTGGAAAATATTAACACGTTCGTTATGTTCTTTCGATGAGCATATTTACTTTTTCCATGCACACTATCAGCTAATGAGCGTGGTAGGTAAGCAAACTTATGATAGACTTTATCGTCCATATAACTACAATCTTTATGACTATCTAGAATGAAAAGAAGATTTTATCTTACCTTAAATCCATCTTTTCCTGGAAATCCAATATCTCCCGAAGGTCCAACTGGGCCCTGAAAAAAGTTCCTTGTTTATTTATTTATTATATGTGATTACAATCATATCATTCCTTTACTTGGCTATCATCCTCGTTCTAAATTAAAATTTTAGGAAATCTAACTGCGGAAAGTATAGTCAGAAGGCACAGTCTGTCATGGACAGAAGTGAAAGACAACATTCTTTTAAAAAAAAAACATTCAAGTTACAATGCCGTGATCGGTGGCAACTTTACGCAACTCTCAACTAGCCCAGTTACAGCGTTAAGTTAATTATCAACCTCGATTATTGCATTTCAAGCTTTCTGATTGGCTTACAAAATGCAAATTCCAGTCATTTAACAGAGATCCTGCGTAATTGCGCGTAATATCGCCTGATACTTGATCGTGGCCATACTTAGCCGACGAGCCGCAGGCCGAGTTGGCTAAAATCAGACGATATTCAGGAATCTTTTAGGAATCTTTTAGCAAAATGTATTTCAAAGCTAAATAAATTGTGGGTGTGCATTGCATTGCGAAAAGTCGGACGAATCTTACCAATCTGTATCGTGTATCGCAAGATATCTGTTATGTACGAATGACAGATAACAAGGTCCTTCTGACTGGCTTATTCGCGCATCGTGAATTTTGTCGCCTTTTCATACAATCGCTTCGTTGAAGTCAAAAGGAAATGTCAAGATCATTCCCCTGATGAAGTAACGTAGTGTTCTTAAAAATTCCTTCGTCAATAACCAAGGTGAGAATTTCTAAAACAATTATTCCATTTGAACTTGTTGGATGTAAAATGATTATAATCAACTCGCGCTACACTTTCGTTAATTATCTTTTCGCCTCATATAGAACGAGGGGTCGCCCACTACCTCTCGGAACGAGTTACTTCATTGGTACTCAAAACAATAGATAGCAGGTCATAACAATAATTAATTATCGTCAGTTGAATTAAAAATTCCTTCGACAATAACTAAGGTGAGAATTTTTCTAAACCAATTATTCCATTTGAACTTGTTGGGCGTAAAATGATTATAATCAACTCGTGCTAAGCGCTCGTTAATTATCTTTTCACCTCATATCGAACGTGAAATTATCGTCAGTTGCATTTCGCAAAACATAAAAACAGCTTTCGTATATACTTACATCATTTCCTCTATCACCAGGAGAACCGGCCGCTCCGGGTAAACCAACCTCACCCTGAAACAGCAAAAATAAACAATTTACCTGGTCTTTATCTTTGCGCCGGGTAACTTCATTTAGCAAATTTAAACTGGGTTAAGAGTAGCAAAGTGAAAAACAGATTTTCTGTTCATACCAATGCCCCTGTTGATCCATCCTTTCCTGTTGTTCCTGGCTCTCCAGTTTCTCCCTGTAGAATATTAAGAGCAACAAAATGCAACAACCTTGACTTACACAACTGAAAATGCATCAAAGCAGAGTGCCAAACCACAAACCTTTACCATCTTGTTTCAATCAATCAATCAATCAATTAATCAAAACCTTTATTGCCAACGAGTCAGGCCTTCTGGAAGACCAGAAGGCCTGACGAGGCGGCAGATTATAGAGCCGTGAGAAGATTTGTATGTGCGGAAAAAATCTCACAAACGCTCCAAAATGTAGAAATGTAAGTAATGTAATGTAAGGTAGATCGTGACGACACAATGTCTGATGTTTTTAGCCAATCTGTTGAGCAGAAACTGTTCAGCACGTGCACAATTTGTCATAGTTTTGGCCAATCAGCGCGCTACTTATTTGTTCAGCACGTGCACGATGCATGATTCATGGCGTCGATACGTGATACGCAAACTCACATGTGTGAGAACCTAAACAACGGCCGGTACGCGATCTGCTTTTAGCCAACGAGAGGCTCTTCCGAAAAGATTTATTCAAGAAGATCTGCCCAGAATCAATGGAGAAACAAAGAAGATGACCTCGGATACAGGCAAAGTGAAAACTGCTCACGTTTGTTGCAGTATTGAGCTGAGTGACACTGAATCGCTGCAGAATTATTTCCCTTCGCATTGCCAGTAGATTCTTCCAGTACCAAGTAAGCTTTATTGAGATTATTTGACATTTTTATTTCGATGAAAAGTGCGTTCTTTGCTTCATTTTTCCCCTACTCGCTAGTAATGGCAATCTTTCGGAGTGAAAAAAGATCGAACTGAAAGCATTTAGAATCTGTACGTGACCGCTTATCGAAACAATCTCCGCAGGAATTCCAAACCCCGGTATGGAAATCGCCACGAAATGTTCATTGCTCTAGTTCTACATCTTGTATTTTAAGAGCACTAAGTACTGTATAGATATACTCTGTGTATGTGCTTCTAAAAGCAAATAAAAAGGAAATTTATTTTATGGAGTTGTTTCAAATGACGACCAATGACGCGTATGGCGACAGGAGCTTGTAATTGTAATTGTAGCTTGCGCCCCCACGACGCGAGGTCATAATTTCAAAATAAAGTATTTCTTAGCTGGATGACCTCGAAAGTAAACATTTTATACCTGTTTCTACCGGTATATTTTATTTTAGGGCGCGAATGCCCTAAATCTTTTTGATTTTCGAACGATTTTCTTCAGCGCCAGAATCAAAACAATAACAAACACTCGCAGTCGACAGAGAGTCTTTAATATTAAATTTAGTAATCAATTAGTCTTGTGAAGCGGGTAGGGGGTTGGGTAAAATGCAGCCTTTATTTGTGTTACTATATATGAAGTAAACAAAGGCTATATATTTTCCGAGTTTCAGTGGCTCACAGCCACTTTGATTTAAGGTCTATTGGACTTAAAAACAGCTGACACCTTTCCAAAATAGCGGCATAGAACTGCAATGGCTTGCAACCCTCAAATTACATGGATTTCACAAGGTTTCTCACTACTTTAGTATCATTTTAGAACTCCTTCATTAGGCCTTCACCAAATCGCATCAGTTTATTCCATAAACATTCCGCAACGAATACATGCAATGTACATTGATCACCCACATCATAAAGTGTACTTTTAGTCAAACATTTACAATAAATTTATTATCCTCACAACCCTTCTCTCTTGTTGTACTCGTTGGCACTTCTACCGATAGGTACCACTAGTTTAAAAAATTAGACACAAGCAACATAGCTTGTGGGGCCGTGTATAAATCTAACGTTAAAACTGGTATATAAAAGGCATTTAACTATATTAAGGTAAAAACGCTAAACTAACCCTCCCTAAACCAACCTCCCCTTATCCTAAAAAGCGCGGCTAGCAGGGATAATCGACCTGCTATATCACAAAATTAACATGTGCTTACACATAGGGACAATAACAACAACAAAACTAAAAGAACACCAAGTTACGTTCCACATGGTTGAGGGCCTCAATTAAGGTGAATTATCATTCCTTACCTTGGAGCCACCTTCTCCGATGGTACCCCTGCTGCCCATTCTTCCAGGAAGGCCCTGATAGAGAAAAACATGGACAGGTGCAAAAAGCTTATTAACAGAAACTATAAAAAAGGTATGAAAACACCTGATGATAAAATTATTTGACGGGCCTGCAAACATTGCATATTCTGCCAGTTTTTATACTCGCCTGCTGTCCACTTAGTCCCGGAGGTCCAGCAGGTCCTGTGTTTCCACGCAGACCCTGTTTAGAAAAGAGAAAAATGCTTCTTCATTGTGTCCAGAAACAGGAATTAAGCGCTTACAGAGCTCCGTAACTTATTTGTGCTAATTGTAAGACATCTTTATGTAGCATTACCTGTTGACCGCTTTCTCCTATGCTTCCAGCAATGCCGTTTAACCCGGGACGACCCTATCAAGTGACAGAAAAAAGAAACCAATGAGCTTGCCCAGAAACTACACGCATAGTAGAAACAAATTAAAATACAGGTGAATTATAAACGCTCGTTTTCACTAGCAATAGAGTCATAGTCGTAAGCAGAGTCGTAAGAGCGTTGACGACCCAGTGAAAATAAAAAAAATGGGGTCGTAAGCGGAGTCGAAAGCTCGACGGAATCGAAGTCGGAAGAATCAAAACGTTTCCATTTTTCCGATTCCTCTTATGTCTCCGTCGCTTATGATCCAGTAAAAAGTAGATTGTCGCAAGGAGAATCGGAAGAACAAGCCATTCACAATGCAAGTTCTCACGCCTTCCGAGTGCCTGCTTGCCGTTTGCGACTCCGACAATTTTGTTTTTCACTAGATCATAAGCGACGAAGTCATATGCGGAATTGGAACTCTGCTTATGACTCCGCCGGTTTGATTTTCACTAGATCGTAACACTCTGCGCTCCTGATTACGACTCCGTCTCACTCGCTAGTAAAAACCGGTATTAATTTGTGTGTTTCATTTTCTTACTGGTCTTCCATCCTCTCCTCTGCTTCCCCGCATTCCCTGGACACCACGCGAACCCTGAAAAAAAAGTGAGACCAACATATCAAGATAACCAATAAACGTACCGCGATAATGAAAACAACAACTGGAGACATACATAGTGAGATGCCATGCGCACTAATTTTCATTCACTGTATGCTATTCACTCACCGTTTCCCCAGGTTTACCATTTAATCCTGGTCTTCCAGCACTACCCCATTCACCCTGATAAGGAAAAAAATGTATTTTAAGGTATGACGTAAATGTAGTGTTGTTCTTGAGACTGCGGATCCAGGGCCCCTCCCCTGGAAGAAAGAAGCAAGAAAAACTAGAGGTACGACAGTAATGGTTTGGTTTATTCATGCCTAACAACACTACAATCAAGTTGCCTTTTGTTACTGAAGCTCTGAAAGCACTGCAAGGACACCGTATGCAGGTTAAACTAGTTTATACCAGGTAAGACGTGGATTTTATCAGAATACACACGTATCGATCACAGCTTTCATTGGCCATAGCGCGCAACAATTCTGTGGTTTCTTTTTACTTTAAAGAAAAGAATGCATCAAGCCTTACTCCAACTCTCCTTAGTGTGAATCCTTTGACTTAAATGACTTTTAGGAGTTCAAGTTAATTACCGATGGTCCCGTGGGTCCTTGAGGGCCTATACCGCCTGGTGCGCCACTGCCGCCCTAAAAAGTGCAGAAACAGAAACTAGTAGTCAGTTGTTAATTATTGGTAGCGTGCAGCGCTTTCGGTGGAAATAATGTGTTTCGAAAATAGTGTGTTCTAGCGCTTAAAAGAAGTGAGATACAAAGACGAAGTCAATTCAGTCAAATCACGGATTTGCTTCCGTTTTTAGTGAACCTGGTTGAATTTCTGTATAGTCCAGCAAAAGCGAAACAAAGGAAATAACGGCATCGTGACCTTCGAAGATCATCGTGCAATACTGAGGTGAAGACAGTTTTTTTTTTTTTTTATTGTTCCTACCAATGGTCCTCGATCTCCTTGCATGCCTTTTCTACCAAGATTGCCTGGAGCACCCTAGAAAAGAGAAAAAAGAAAAAAAGGATTGCATTCTTTTTGTATTTTCATTTTCTCCCCCACCCCCTCCCAATGTATTTAAACCTCCGTTCTTATATCACTTCTATTTTTGTTTTAATCCACGGAAAATCACAGTCTGCCAATCAGATACCAATAAATAAGTTTAAAACATCCGATTAATTCATTTGTCGAATGAACACTTTCAGGAATTTCTTTCAATAAACACAAACCATTAAATTGGTATAAATACAAGGTGTATGAAACAATACAAACGATGTGATGTCTTTGCGCAATAACAACACGCCCACCATACTATCATGATTTTACAGTTATTTGAAGACCCTCATTTGTAGTCTAGCGTTCTTGTCACGTCACGGTAACCTGGCAACCTCTCGTATGCAAATATTGGGCTCAGTCCATTCTAAGAGCAACTTGGTCCTTTAGAGGAAACGCGCCAGGCAGTCGCGGAGAAATGTCGATTCTCAACGCTTCCTATCTTGATAATTTTGTTTTACAAACCTCCAGTCCTTGTTCGCCCACAGGGCCGGCCAATCCTTGTTCTCCTGTTGACCCCTGCAACAGATTACAGAATGACTCGTCCGGAAAAACGAAAACCTGAGGTACGTCTCCTCGCAATAGGAGTTGTTTTTCTTAAAAAATATTTCTTACTCTATAGCTGTTTTCAAAGCGGAACTTATCATTGGCGTTGATCAACAAACTTTGAGCCCCACTGGCATACCCATGACCAATCAGCGAAAAGATGACCTCCATGCAGACGCGCAAGAATTAAGGAAATAGATGTGTGCGTGCTAGTGTGTAAAGGTGATGTCTTTTCCACAAGTCATATGCTTTACATAAACCAGTCACTTTTTCGTGACTTTTCCCGCGCTTGCAAACAGTCTCCTGTTTTTCTTCTACAATGAGCGACAAAAGTGTTGAGACACTCCGCTCTTTTTGGGTACCTTGGACAAATTTCACCCCTCACCTCTTCGATATTACCCCCTCCCCCCGAAACAATGTTGGATTTGCTATCTGCAAGACTTGCTTTGTTCCTGTAGAACATTGAAAAGGGGGAGAGGGGATGGTTCACAATCTACGCGGGAGTTAAAGTGGAATAATGGAAATATCAGAATTGGCACACATTTTAACCAACTGTCTCAACTACTTTTGTCGCTCATTGTAGCTCTAATACATTAATTACTAATAGGCGTCAAACATTCTTTGCAATTTACCTTAATCCCCGAATTGCCTGGCGGTCCTTGGCTCCCAACTGGACCAGCATTTCCCTGGAGAAAGGAAAGCAAAGGTAGCAAAATGATCACGGGGAAATAGTTAGTTGTTTCTTTTCCAAGAAAAGGTATTTGCCATTGTCTTGCTCGAAACCCGAATCATCAGTTTGAATCGGTTTCAATCTAAAAAAAACTATTAAAACAATAAATTATGGGTATAAGTTGTTTAAAAGTACTGTCACTGACCTCCGGTCCTTCAAATCCAGGACTGCCTTGGGTACCTCTATCTCCTTGGGGACCCTGAATAATAAGTTAAATGTCAGTAACAAAATGTGGTAAATGCGACAACAGTTAACTTCAACTCTTGCTTCCATTTTTACAACTGCTGTATTCTAATTACAATTCCAAGCAACCTATACATGTTTATGTGTAATAAGACCAGGGTCGTAGCTAGGCGGGGAGCGATGAGTGCTTCCGCACCCCCTCACGCGCCGCAAAGGTCCGCTTAATCTGAGAGGGAGGGTTAAAATGACTCTCAGAATGCAGGAAAAGTGGACTTCAACAACTTGATTTTTCAAAATTTCCCGGGGAAATATACTCCCGGATCCCCCCTAGACGCACCCTAGCAATATCCTGCCTACGGCTCTTTGTATATGTATGTTTTTTTCTATAACAAGGGAAAAACAAGGGGAAAGGAGTAGACCTGATCATCGATTCTTCAGGTAAGTAGCTTAAGAATGACGGTCAGAAGAAAAAAGACCAGTGGAAAGACGGCATATGACCGTGGAGGAAGGCCGAAGAAAGCAAGATGAATGGACTGGGTGATAAACAGAAACAGATCCCACTAGAGAAAGCACATTACGGCGTTATGTGACTAATTGCGGCGCAAACAAGAGAAATAATGACGATGAATGATAAGAGGACATCACTTCGTATGGGAAAAATGGATAAATGAACCAAAACGCACGTCTTGCTAACAAATAAGCAAAATAACACAAAATTATTAAGTTGTATGGTCACTTACCACATTACCATTGCCTCCTGGTATTCCTGGTAGACCAGCATCGCCAGCTATTCCCTAAAAAGTATCAAGCACACAATTAAAATTACCAAAAAAAACATGAAACTGCCGCTTTTGAGGTTACGGATTGCCCTTTGACTATAACAACAAAAGAAACTTAATGGGTTAAGACGCAACAAGTTGCTTTTCAGTTTAGGTGGCAGAAAATGGCAACCTTTTGAGAACATAAGACAGGGATCATATAATTGGAGTATCATAAAAAACAGCTTTTTTATTTCCTTACTTTCTCCCCGCTGTCTCCCTTAGTTCCACGTGACCCAGGCAAGCCATCATTTCCCTAAAAATAAATTTCAATTTTAGTACAACAACAATTCAGGAAGATTTGGTCAAAAACTCTTTAAAAAACCTTCCACGAGACACATCAATAACTTACTGGTTGTCCGTTGGATCCTCGTTTGCCGCGGCCTCCATGAGGTCCCCTAAGACCCTAAATGACAAGCAAAAACAACTTGAGTCATGTCTCTAAGGCAGTGACTTAGTCTCTTGGAACAAGAACGTGTTGAGAACATTTTCCGCAAAGCTTTTCGAGTTTTCATATTCTATTTGGTCCAGGCTGAGCGAGCACGCGAATGTAGCCTTGTGAAGCCAGAGCGTGTTGTCTTCTTTGATCCCTGGAGAGACTGTAATGGTGAAACGCGCTGAGAGGTAAACGACAACGAGCAATTCAAACTTAAATACGTTTGAATCGCTCGTCACACTACAAATTTGTGAATAACGATACCCAATATACTGATGTGAAACGCTATCTTTGCTTCCATTTCTCGACTGTAACTTGAACAATTAATTTCGCTTACGAAATATCAGTTGAAGAACATATAAGATCGATCAAATTTGCACATTTAATTATAGTAAGAAAAAAGTCATTACCGTTTCACCCTTTGAGCCGGTATCACCTGACGGACCGGATGCACCTAATGAACCCTGGGAAGGAGAAAATTGTAAAATAAAGAAGAATGAAACACTAATAGTCTAAAATAGTATACCGTCTATCAAGCTTGCTATGAAAGTACAATCAAGCTACAAGTAAGCCGATACCCTTGTAAGACTGTACCACACTCATTCACAACTGAGGTTGCAAATGAAGTTGAACGAGCAAAGTCATGGGGGTTTCGCGGATTTTTGGGCTCACCTTCTCTGAAATTAGTGGTACTAAATAATGATATAACCTTAATTTGCGTCGCGAAATCAAGCCACAGCTATAAATATGGATTTTTTGAAGACGCACAGGAACAACTTGAAATGTTTGGCCTCAACTTGTCAAGTTGTAATCCTCTTTCATCCAAGCCATCCGCAGTCAAAGACGCTTGTTAGCGGATTCATTGCTCTAATTTAGCAACTGTTAACAATAATGTACCATTATTTTAAGGTTTCCTACGGCACAAATATATTTTTGGCTGTTCAAAAATCCGTGGCACAGCCCCTTTCAACTGAGTTTGAAATTCCTCCGTACGTCTGGTCACGTTCACATTACACCAGTAATTTTGTTTACTGTGTGCGCTTTCCAAGAGTTTTTATCTAAACTAACCACGAAATAGTGTTTGTGTATACTTACAAAAAGTCCCCCGATAGTTTGTAGCCTGCGAGCAGGCTTTCCGCGGGGAAGAAAAGAAGGAAAAGCGAAAGGGAAAGGAAAAGAGGAAGGAAAGAGCTCTGCACGAGAGCAGCTGATGATTGAAGAAAGGAACGAGAACTGAGAGAACAAAATACGGGTTACACCCAGCTTATACCCAGAAATGCGTCAGGTTAGAGGCAAGGAAAGTGTTCCAATAAACAAAAAGTCAACTACTTACCACGCGTCCAATAGCACCCTGTTCCCCAGGGTTCCCAATCGGACCAACAACTCCCTGTTGGAGACAAGGAAAAAATGAAGCGAAATCTTTTCTTTCGTTGCATTCGATTTATAATAAATGCTATTCGCTAAATTCAACTTACAGTTCTTCCAGGCTTTCCCTGATCACCGCGTTCACCCGATATTCCAGGTGCACCCTAAACAAACAAAAATGACAAAAAAACATTACAAGGACAAAGAAGCAAAAGACAATCAAACAAAACTTTGACCAGGCCGTGCAAAATCGCAGAAAAGACACAGAGACTACAACATACTATTGTTCCACCAGCTCCTTTGTCTCCAGATTTTCCTATGGAACCCTAAAACACATCAACAAAAGAAAATTCTTAACAGAATTAAAGTCATTAAACATTATAATTATTCAACCTTGCATTTCAGAAGAAACAATGATAATAAATTATGTTTATTTAAAAACCTGAGGGAAAAAAATTTCCTCACCCGGCTTCCAGGAACGCCATTCAGACCGTCGTCTCCTTTGGAACCCTAAAATGAAAGTTTCCGCTTTTCGCTATCAAACTAGCTCAAAATAGTAGTTTTCTTAGTTCTGTAGTTTTAATGTTACGTTGTGGCAATATGACCTTCTGATGGTTTTTCCTGTCTGCTTGCCAGTGAATCTTAACTACAAGAGAGAACTTGGTTCAAACTAAAAGTTAACGGACATATCATCCATAATTTTTTTTTTGTTCTGGCTGAACTCACCTTTGCTCCAGGACTTCCATCTTGCCCAGTAGAACCAGAGGAACCTTGCATCCCCTTAATAAAAAGGACCCGCCTTTTATTAAATTGCAACATTTACAAGAGTGAGTTACAACAAAAGCATGCGGCTTACTCTTAGCCTCTCGCGCAGTCGTTTTTAGGGGAGTTCGGGTTGCACTTCCTTTGTGGGGAGGGAGTAGAACCCAATCTCCCCTAAAAACGACTGCGTGGAAGGCTGCTAGCTTGCTCTCGGAAAAAATAAGTTGGATAAGTGGCTAGTTCGAAGTTTCACGTCAGTAGTTAAGACATTTACTATTCAAAGTCAGTTTGAATTGGTAATAAATGCCATGAGGACGAATAGATGTATATGAGAGAAACACGTTCTATTCTTTGTGCACTCTACTCTAGTCGGCGACATCGAGTGGTTGGCACCTGCCCACCCTCCCTGCGAGGGAGGAAGCCGGTGTGAAGTCTCCGCCATCTCAGTCTATCTGGCGATCTGCTGAGCCTGGTTTGGACTTGTCCCAGGCCAGAGCGATTCCTCATACCTTATCTATATGTCATGAATAACAATAGCCAGCAGAGGACAGAATACTACAGTGCGTACTGCACAATCTGCCGGAAGTGTTCACGATTAGAAACTCTGACAGATCACGCAGATTAAATACTGTTAACGTTTCATTTTTATCACGTAACGTTCGAGCGTACACACTGCAAAAAACAAAATAAGCAAATTTCACGACGTCGCCGTCACTTGAACTTGAAGAACCATCCAGTCGCATGTGACAATGCTTTCGTGTTCAAATTTTTCTTGATGTTTGAAAATAGGATGAAAAGAGAAATACCACGCAAACTATCAGTTTCTTATAATGGAGGGTACTGCGCAGCATTATGCAGCTCACCACTTCGCCTGGCATTCCTGGTTCACCTGTTTCACCCATCTCTCCACCAGGCCCCTGGAAAAAAAATCAACAACAACAAGATTGAAGCTACAGTTTTTTGCATGTGTTTACTTTAACAATTTACCCAATATAAAATTTAGATGACCCACTGTCGATTCAAAATGAACTTTGACTAGAATCGAAAGTGTTTCGTTGTCCATTTGAACGAAGTCAATAACACATTATTCATCAGTAATTTCTTCATTTTGGCTGACTAACAAAATGGTATACACCATTGTCAATTCTTCTTTGTTGTTGTTGTTGTTGGTACAAAATAACGTGATCATGGAACTTAAGGTCAAAGCGTCCGCTCTTTTGCTGTGATTTTCGTTATACCTGTTGTCCAGGAAGCCCCGGCGCTCCAATTGTTCCAGTCGGTCCCATTCCACCCTACAAAGGAACCGGAAAAACAGCAAAGCATTCCACACGTTATGTAGCCCCGCCTCATGAATGATAGATACTCAAAAAAACATAGAGAAAAAACTGCTCTGTCGTTCCAATTCTCTCTAATTCTTACTACTTCTGTATCTCTCCCTAAACCACCTAGGACTACCTAGACTACGCGCGGGCTGTTTTGCAGTCTATAGACTACATGTGTCCCCCAGGTGTCCCTCCCTGGCTGGAACGCACTGCGCGTGGTGTATGTTGTGAGCCTGACGTTTATTCCTTTTTAATTCGAAATCAGACCCGTGACGGTGGTTTGGAAATCTGATCTTAATTAGCATGGATTTTTATGATTGTATCTCTCCATTTTCTCCCTAGTTTTAGTTTTGATTGAGATATACCAAATAATAATTATACCAAACACTCGAGATAGTGTTTCATCGCATTTCCAAACATCTCGAAGTTCGTCAAAATACTCCGCTGCGCGTCGCATTTTCTCGGTGTTTGGAAATGTGATGAAACATTCTCTCTCGTGTTTGCGTCAATAATCGAGGACTACACATATAGCCTCATACAAGCCAACAATTCAACCAATCAGAATGCGCGCAGTGTCACTTAACAAAAAATATGTTTGATGCTGGACAAACCTTCGGTCCCTCGGTTCCAGCCTCTCCTTGTTCACCAGACTCGCCAGCTTTTCCCTGAAAAAGAATAAAACAAAAAATTGAAACATTTTGTCCATTTGGCCAAACAGTGTCTGCCGTTGCAAGTTAATCTCTGTAAAGTAGCTGCCAACGTACCTGTTCTCCTTTTATTCCACTGGGTCCAGGAGTTCCTGGACCACCAGGACCACCCTGCCATACAAAACGTAAAATTGTAACATGAAACTTGAATAATTTCATTTGACTGCAACGGCAATCTAAAAGTAGACTACGAGCGGTCTCTTTTTTTTTCCTAGCGTGCGACGCGGAAACACGCGAATGTGAATTATGCGACTGGAGATCGAGCAGCGACCTGCCTTGCCTCATTCCTTACTTGTTTTCTCCCCTGATTTGCATACTATTAATTTTTCAGGTCGCGCGTAGGCCCGGGGAGGTACTCCCATAAATTTCGGATAGGGGTGTGCCGCGAAGGTTCTTAAACCCTGACCCTATTTAAGGATAAAGAAAACGAAAATTGATATCCTTTTTAATGCCCAAACCCGAAAAATGACACTCTATTCAAGGAGAGGAGAAGCGTTGGGTGACGATCCAAATAACGGCTAACCGCACACGGTAAAACACAAATCTTTACAAAATCGCTTTGCTACTAGTTAGACGGATAGTTTATAGTTTAAACAGACGATTGTTACGTTTAGTTGGGAATTTATTTTAGCTGATAGAATTTAGGAACCCTATCTAAGGATAACACCGGGAACACAATGCCAAAAGGAGCAAAAATGATACCCTATTTAAGGACCGAGAACCTCAAAAACCATACCCTATCCCGCGGCACATACCTATATAGCCCATATATGGGAGTTCCCCCCCCCCCCCTCCCCCCGGGCGCGTAGGATTTCAGGTCTTCCCTGGGTTTTGTTAAACCGCCCATGACAGATCATAATGCAACTATAAAACAAATTAAGTTGTTCCAATTAAATATAGTCTGATCTAGTGATTGATATTTACCGGGGGACCATCTTCACCCGGTGTACCAGAATCTCCTTCTTCGCCCTGTTAAAAAAAGTAAATTTGCCAAAATGATCACAAATATTACCATATACATAATTTCGAAAAAAGAATGAATGATAAAATCAAGAAACACGTTTTACACATGTTGGACTTACATGTAAACCAGGCGAGCCAGATCGACCCGGCCTTCCCGTCACTCCACGCGGTCCCTTATAGAAAAATAGAACAAGTTTTTATATTTGCGTAAAGTCCGAAGTAATTTGTCTAACATAATGCTGTTTTTTGACAGCTAATTTCTATTTGGATATGCTTTGATGACTCACGACAGCAAAGCACTTAGACTTATCGAAAAAGCCGAAAAATGATAACATTACTATTGCGGAATGTCGTGACTGTTGTGCGGATATCACCTTTCGTTTGGGCCACTAGCTGGATTTTCTTACGACAAGCTTCGTAGAAAAATGACTGTTAACAGTTCTGTTGTTATTCCTGTTTACGATTGTCACTATCAAAGTCGTTTGCTGTTGTTTGTTGTTGTTGTTGTTGTTGTTTTCATAGCTTACCCGTTCGCCGGGAGCGCCATAAGTTCCGTAATCTCCCATGTCTCCCTGTAAGGAAAGAGATTTCAGTTTAACATGACTTAGCCACCAAATGAACTAAAGGTACCGATTCACTGGTTGTTGTTCTTGTTGTGAACTTGGTTGCTGTAACACGAAGGACCTAAGCTTACGCATTTTCTTTAATATTAATGATACGATGCCTCAGGAATCTCTACTGATTCTGCAACACTAAACATACCCTTTCACCTTGTCTACCCGAGTGTCCTTGCGGTCCCTGCTTTCCAATAACTCCCTGGAACAAAAATAAAACATCAACAAACGTTCAGGAAAAAAAAAAACGTTTAAAGTTACATTGACTGACTTGTAGAATATAAACACCAACCTTGATACCTCGTTGTCCAGGAGGTCCCATATAGCCCTGCGGTCCTGGTGAGCCCTGTAGAGTAGTCGGTATCCTTAGCAACCAGAAGTGTCAAAAGACTCAAGCTGACATATCTTACTCACCCTGGAACCAACTATTCCCATGACGCCTTGCGCGCCAGTGTCACCAGCCGCTCCCTGAAATGGAAAAATGACAGTGATAGATTACGTTTGGAAACTTGAAATCTTTGCCAGTTAACGGTAATAAATAAACGGATTCCGCACAAAGTTCGAGCAATAAGTACAAAAATTAATTACTAAAAATGTACTCATAGCAGTTACATTTTGAATACTATTTGAAACATCTCACTTTTAATCATTGACTTTGCAATTAAATTCTCAAGCATTCTCGAACAAGGCAACGTCAAACCTCGTAAAACTGCTTAAAACGCGTGTTATTTTGTTTTGAACTGACGTGAATTGTCCGTTTTAATTAAAACATGGACAACTTGAAATTCAACTTTCTCTAGCGGAGTCAGCTTGAGAGCTAAAGTTCCAATAACGTCTTCTTAACTGTATTCAAAATGTTACCATGCAATGTTTCTTTTTGTTAACTTTAGTTTTCCCTTCACTGCTCGAATGTTCAGCGGAAATTGTCTTAACTTTTTACCCGCTTTCCCCTTGATCCCGGTATACCACGGCCTCCAGGCATTCCAGTTCTTCCCTACAATAGTAAAAAAGAAGGAAAATACAAAATTGATTTATCCCAAAATAACTATCAACAGACGAAGGAACTGATCAACTTTACAAAGTTTATACCGGTTTTCCCTTTGCGCCAAGATCTCCTCTTTTTCCAGGAGTTCCCGGATTTCCCTGAACAGAAAAAAAAAATAGAATGGAAATTAAAATCTGCTCCTCATATAAACTGTTCACAAAATCTGCTTCTCGTATAAATTGCTCACTTTTGTTGGTAAGAAAAGAATTGAATGCGCTTTAGTGGAAAAGGCGTCTTTTGTTGGAAAGTTTTCGAACTTTAAAAGATATTTACTTAAAGGACTTTTTTTTATATTGCCACGCCACATACTACAAGAAAACAATAATAAAAAATAGGTTTAGGAGAACTTCAAAGAAGAGGCGGGGAAGCGTTAAAAGAAACCATGAAGCTTATAACACTGATTCAGGTTTCCTTGTTACAATAATGTTTAATTTTTATTAAGAAACTATATATTACAAACTTTGGACGGCTGGAGAAAAGAATTACTTACCAAGAATGTTACACAGGGCTTTAAGGTTGTAAGAGTCGAGATTTTGTTAAGGTTTTGTGTTAAAAGAGACAAAAGAATGAGTTAACGTTATAGTAACTTAGGTCCTTGTGGCTTACAGAAAACTATTTTGTATTGTTCTATACTAGGGTGGGTTAAAAGCGTAAAAAAAGCGTTTTTTCAGTGCTGTTTTCTACTCCAGCTGTTAGTCGCCCCGAAACATGTTCGCAAATTATACACTTTACAATGAAGACACTGAGGCCTCTTAGCGCAGAAACTAGCATGGCTGCATGTGTGTGTACTTAGTTTCTTGAATACCGACGTCCTTTTATATTAAAAAAATAGAAACATGTTTAGAACCTCCAAACCATAATATACAATTAGTTTATATTGATTACGTCAACATACCGTGGATCCTTGGTATCCGCGAGATCCCACATTACCAGAGCGACCCTAGAACGGACAAAGTAAGTACGGAGCATAGGATTAGTTCATCAATTAACTTTTGTTTTCTAACGCAGGTCAATCTAAAACACTTTTGCTTTGTGTTGGCATATAATTCACAATGGAAAATAACTACCTAATCCTATGTTATTTGTCAGCTACTCCGACGAAGCAGGATAACCTAAGCTAATTTTTAGCTCCTACCAAACTTAAGCTGATAGTGATTATGTAATTGTTCCAATGTTAATTATTATGTTAATTTTTTCCCTAGACGGTTTTCAATTTGCAAAAGACAAAGGCACTTGACCCAAGAAACAACTGAATTGATTTCTGCCCTGAGCATCACCTACGATACTTTAAAAAAACAATTGACGCTTATGTCATCCTTGACTTCTTTATCGTTTGTTTTTGTTGTTGTTGTTTCTATGACCAGTGTATTTCTTTATTACATTAGCAGTGGCGGAACCAGGGGAAGGGCCTGGGGTGCCCCGGCCCCCACCTTATTTTTTCGCAAATAGCGCATCTTCTTTGAAGTGCCGGAATTATCTTCGCAGAATTCAACATTCATAGTCAAGCGGGCCCCCTCCTTAGCTCAAGGTCTTGATCCGCCACTGATTAGAGTAATACAAGCGTGTCTATACTTACCCCTTTACCATCTGGACCTTTTCCTCCAACTTCTCCGGGGGGACCTGTATCACCCTGAACAAAGAAAGGAAAAGGTTATTTCTGGAAATCCGCCAAAAAAGGAAGGAAAAGTGCGAAGCCTTTTGTTACCTGATATATCTATTTCACGTCTTAAAAGACGTGGCGGGAGGCAACACAAAGTTTTGATGTATATCTTTCGTAGAAGAACTCAAAAGCAAAATGAATAGCATTAATAATCAATATTGTTACTTTGCTTGAGAAGTCTGAATGTAATTCTAAGAAGTGTGTGCTGTGCTTTTGTTTTGACACTACTTTAAGAACTTTCCACGCAAAACTCCCGCAGCTCAGTGGTTGGAGCGTGCAGCCGGTATCTAGAAGGTCATGGGTTCGACTCTCTCTCTCTCTCTCTCTCTCTCTGAGTAATTTGACTTCATTCATTTCACTTTATCGAAGTGACCATCCCATTTATCATTTTTACAAGTAATTATGTACAATAATCTAAACAAGAACCTTTTGCAAGCCTTAATTGATCTGTCAGTGATGCCACTGAAGTAACGCAGGAAGATTATCTTACTCACGATGGAACCCTTTCCTCCAGTCGGCCCAGTCTCTCCAGTCTCTCCATCAAGCCCCGCCTTTCCTTTAATTCCCATGGGCCCCATGTCACCACTATCACCTTGGTAACCGATGTATCCGACCCTTCCAGGCCGCCCGTTTTCTCCTTTCTGTCCTGCTAATCCAGGAGTTCCCGGAGATCCAGGTGGACCTGATGGTCCCTTATGGGGATGAAATGTTTAACAAATAAAACAGTGAAACAAACTTAATAAATATGTCGACCTGTATTGGAGTGTCTGCGCAAGAAGCTAGTATAAGAGATGGCCAGCTCCCTCCACCCCCCCCCCCCCCCCCTCTCCCTAACAGAAATATGTTTATGATTTAAGTATAATATGGAAAACTCCAGATGTAAAGGCAATGTATCATTGCTTGTATACAGGAAGACCGCATTCCGTATCACATCACTAAATTTATTACAAAAATTGAAGTGTTTGCATCTAACAAAAAAAGTTTTCACATGTACAACAGTGGTCTTGTATGCACACGACTTAATGGTTTTCACTATTAAATTGACACTCAATATATTCACCCACCTGATTACCTTCCGTACCCTCGGCACCTTTTGACCCTGGAGAACCCTTGAAACAAAAAAAAAACGTGGAGAGAAGGATGATCAAAAACTGTCAGGTAAAGCTTACAGCATGCAGTGCGCTCTACGAAGTCCAGAAATTTAAATCTGTACTGTCCTGAGGCGCTCTACAATTTAACAGCGCAACCTTACGAAAAAGTAATTGTCTAAAAATGCCCCTGTTTGCTTCTAGGAATTATAGGTCGACTGGTCACTGGTTAACGACAGAAAAATGTATCCAATGCGAGGAAACTTTTATGCTCCAAACAGAAGAAAAGGGCTCTCTCCGTGTGAAGTACGCAGTTTTACAATTTTCTTATTTGTTTGCTAAACATGAACTTACAAACAAAGAAGAAAGACAAGTACCGCCAGAGAAAAAATTTAAAAAAAAAACAATGAATCGTGAACATATAATGTATTGCATATGTAATGCAGTATCATGATTTCACTTACAGGAGCACCAGTGTTTCCGGGTTTTCCAAGGGATCCACGAGTGCCACGTCTCCCCTACCCAATCAAAAACAAACACCATTATCGTTGACATGCAATGCACTTCATACTAACGATACGAGAGCTAATGACCCGACAACTTAGAGAGGTTAAAACCGATCGTCTATTTTGTTCTTTTAAATACTTTTTTCAGAAACTTTTTTCAGAGTTCTAAAAACGGTACGACTTGCTCGCATCGACAAGCTTACGACAGGCCTACGACACGACTTAGGACCATTTACACGCGCGCGCGTCTATCGCAAGGATGTTGTTAGTCATGGCGTAAGCGTGCCGCATGCGATAATTTTAGGCAAAATCGTACCGCCTAATTCGCCCCTGAAAATGTCAACACACTATCAAAGGACGTTGTCTTGAGGTATCAGAAACTTCTTAAAACTAGAATTTAAAAGACATTTGTAAAAATAAGCCAAGCGAATTAGCATTTCGATCGTGGAACTGAAAAGAGTAAGATTTCAAGAAAAACTACCGCATTGCTGATGTTTTTTCCGAGCTCATGTTGCTCACTTGTCGAGATATTGCTTTTTTTATTACATTTAGGTGACTGACAGTTTTTATTCAAGGCATTTAAATCGAACAAACCGGTTTTCCATCGTTTCCTGGCGTCCCGTCTACTCCTTGCATGCCCTTGAGAAAGGAGACATCTAATGATCAGAACCGCTGAATTTCAATCCATAGTTTTGTTGGCGATTATGAATTGTTAGTTTTACTGTGCGGAAATATTTTTTTTGTGTCAAGGCCAACAGCAATCATTTTTCGGCGGGAAAGTGACGCTTAGTATCCTCCTGTTCCTATTGTAGCTAACGTTGCAACGTGTTAGTTTTTGATTGGTTAATATAAATTAAAACTCCTTGGGTATTTCTACAAAAAAAAAATAATCAAGAAAAAAACGTGACACAGCCTATAGAGCACGTAGAGTCATTTAACCATAAAACTCAACGGAACAACAAAGTGATAACGTACTTACAACATTTGGCAACTAACGCTTCAATTCATTTGCTGTCAATGATCTGGTTTGCGGTGTAATTATTTTCAAACCGCTTGAGACGTTACCCTTGAAGATACTTTTATTAATTTGCTCAACATGTCATCACAAGCTACAGTCAATTCCCATTATAACGGACACTGTCGGGACCGTAATTATGTGTCTACAAAACAGAAAGTCCGTAAAAGCGGGAGTTACTTTCAGTAATTCTTATTCGTCGGGATTTCAACTCCTGTTCGTAATAATGGGATGTCCGTAATAGCGAGGTGCCCGCAAGGCGGCAATTGATTGTACATCGTATGCAGATGTCCAGTAGTAACCGACTAGTTGTCTGTCATCGCTTACCGTTTCTCCTTCCTCTCCCCGGTCTCCTGTCGGACCAACTGAACCTCGATAACCACGAGGTCCTTTCAGGCCTGAACGTCCATCCGCTCCGGAGTCACCAAGCGGGCCCTGCAAGTACAAAGGTCGTTGATTATGTTGTATGGATACCTCTTCTCTCCCGGCGAGACTATTGATGTTTTCCAAGTATTTTGCGCCATGTTTGAATGCACAACAAACCTTAAAATGGTATATTTTCATTCAGCCAAATTCTTAAAATTATATTGCCACGAGATACGATGAAATGTTACTTTCTGCATAGAAGCTGCGCAAAACTGAAGGTACCTCGTTAATACCATCGGTAGTCCAAAGTGAAGTTTACGTTTATTAAAAGCAACAACAATCAGTAACTCTCACCTTTGGTCCAGGCTCCCCTGGAATGCCGGAATTTCCTCGTTTCCCCGCTTCCCCCTGAAAAAAAGAAAATAGAATAAAATTCTCATTTACAAACGTGAAAACCTGAATGACATGAATGTGTAAAATAAAAGGATAACATGTCGTCTTTTCATAGGTCCGATAGAGCAAACAGTGAAATAGTTCTGTTCTCGGTAACAAAGCGAACGGAGTTGATTTTGAACATAATCTTGTCAGGCCAATAAATGCATCGCTTTAATCATCTCTCTAAAGAATATACATCTTGAACAAATCAGTCAATAAATAAATAAATAAAAAAAAATGAAGAGAAAAATTCATCTAGACGAAGTTTTCAATGGTTTTTTTTTTCAAATGAAGGTTGGCATAGTATATCCAACAGCGAAGGAATGATGGTCAAAATTCAAAAAACATGCTAATAATCCATCTGGTTTCTGTTCTTACTTACAGCTAAGCCACGCCTGCCTGGGAGACCGATAGGGCCTAGGAAACCAACGTTTCCCTAAAAAAATAATAGCAGAAGTACATGTTGTATAAATCGTTTCAGGAATGTACCGTACTATCAAGACAATAATTTGCTCCTGACGTCCTTACCAACTAAATATGTTGACAAAATTCACTTACTATGATAATCAAACTACTGCCTCTTTTACAAACTTGTTTTCACTCACCGGCAGTCCTCTTGCTCCAACTTTACCTCTTATTCCAGGAATACCAGGAACACCCTGAGACATACACGAGGTAACATGAATCTGATTACAACTGAACACTTGCCTCTGTTAAAAAGAATTGCTATGGGAAGACACTTGTGCTATGGCTGAGTTTAGTCAACGTTATTAAGTTTTGCCAAATACTCGCTATGATTCTTAATGTTATAGAAAAAAAATACTCCTATGGATCTACGTGGCAAAACTAAAACTTCATGACAAACAAATATGTCTGCCGGACGTTATAATTAAAGTTGCCAACAAACGAGACAACTTTGAAAACTGTTCAGCCTAACAGTATTTCAAAAATCCATATCGCAATCCGTTTCAATCTTCTTTAATTTTTGCCCATCCGTACCTTCTTTTGCATCTGTTGTTTCATCGAAATTTTCCTTCACCGTTTTAAGTGGTTATTTTTATATTTCACTCAATTTGGTTTCCATTTTCAAATGCCTAAAGTTGGCTAAAATTCGTGATGCAGTTCCTTTAATTAAGTACATTAATTGGAATGCTGTTTTAAATAAAACAATTGACTTTCAAGCATTTTAGCAGCAAATCAAAGTGCCCGGCCATGCTTGATTTTCAAGTACAACATTTTTGTTTTCCAACTAATTCACTGTTTCATTTGACTGCGAGGAATTGTTGCCGTCATCACTTACTATCTGTTACCATGGTTACTAATTAAGACTTACTCGTTGTCCTCGTGGTCCACGCCTTCCTGGAGGTCCTGGGTCTCCCTAAAAAACATGAAGCGAACAACAAATTAAAAACGTAAATTAAGCAAGCCGTATCGTTACATACCAAGCCTGTAGACCTTAAATTTATTTCTGTGATAATAAACAAAAGAGGACATCGTCGTCAATTTATTTCACGTCATAGATCTTGGATGATAAGGCGGATTGATTGATTCAATTGAAGTCGCCGCCTCAAAAGATAGATGATTTGTTCGGCTATAATGCCGTTCTATGAGAGATGTTTGTGTTTACACTAGCTATAGGTGGTAGTGAGAACGAAATAACGTTTTTCGCTAGATTTGTAATGGTAATAGGACTGAGTGGAGTCCAATTCGGTCTGTAATCATACGAGTGATTAACAAAATCGGACGACCGCGTAGCGGGAGTCCGATTTGTTTAATCACGAGTATAATTACAGACAGAATTGGACGACACGAAGTCCTATTACCAATTAATCATAAGTATAACAAAATTCGAGAAAAAATCAGATAAAGCGAAGCCTACTAAGGATTTATCATCACTAAGGCAAAAAAGCCATTCTTGAAGCTCACAACAAGGAACCAAATGGGGTGAAAGAGCGCGCGCATGCGCAGCACGCGAACTTTGTTATTGGACACCTTGTTATTGGACACCTTGTTATTGGACACTTTGTTATTGGACACTTTAGCCGCGCGCGCTCCAATTTGGTAAAAAATAGGGCGTGCTAAGAACCAATCAGATTCGAGAATTTTATTATAGTTGTGATTAAGAAAGTTACATGTTTTCTAGAAAAGAAACTTGTTTGTGCAAAAGAGAAGTATACTACATCTTGCTGATTGTATAAATAATTTTACCTGTACGGCCTGTCCTACTCCACTAGTAATAATTGGGGCAACAACTGGACCTTTTTCATTAGAGATGATCTGTAAATAACGACAAAAAATCAAGTTATAGTCTGATTCTGGATATAATACTAACTTTATCGCTAGCCTGGGTATTTGCTATAAGCTGTAATATGTGTAGAAAGTTTAAAAATTAGCACTTATTTTTACCCTTAACCTGACATTTATAATTTTATATCCAGCTAAATGTAAAAAGTACCTTCTTAAAACAAATGTAAAAACAAACATCCGAGCCAAGCTTGAAAAAATGAGCCTGAAGTTTAGAAGTGTATTTATTTAGTAATCTAATTTCATTCTTCTTTTTTACGAACGTCGGATTTCCTGTGGACTAGCGATATGTTAACTAACTTCTCGAAATGATGCTAAGAATGAAAATAACCCTTTTTAGTAAACCAAACATCGTACCAAACAAACCGTACATTAGAAGGTCCCTTCTCCCCCGGGGGCCCTGGGGGTCCTCTGATTCCCCCTCCACCCGGTGAGCCTGGTGGTCCCGGACGGCCCGGAGATCCTGGGTCGCCGGGTTCTCCCTACAATTCAAAACGAGAAAAAGAAAAAAAAATTAAGGATTTGAGAGGACTAGATCGTTTATGTAAGAGGGAACTTGAAACAGGTAAATTATCTAAATGGAGTGAATACCAGAGGCTAAGAATATCTTATTAAGTGGAAGATTTCGAGTGCAAATAACATTAATTCGTTTCAATATATTAGGAGCGTTATTTCTGGGTTAATTTCGACAGTAATATTTTTACCGCTTCTCCAGCATCTCCTGGTTCTCCCCTTGGGCCGGGAGGTCCTTCAGTGCCCTACAATCAATAAGAAAAAGACTTGAATTGTCAAAGTCTATGCGATGGTCGAATCGCTGTCCATCCTTTCATCAATGGTGTCACGCAACCATTAACAAGAATTCTTCGAAGACACGAAATTCAAGTCATTAATAAGCCCTTGAAAACTTTACAACAGGAGTTTCCTTCTCCCAAATTCAGACCATCTACTGAACATCAACCGAACGTGGTTTACAAAATACCCTGTGCCGACTGTGGTTGGTGCTATATAGGTGAAACTGGCCGTTGCTTTGAAACCCGCAAGAAAGAACATATCAGGAATGTCAAAACCTGTGCTAATGGCTCAAACATTGCGAAACATGCGTGGTCATTCGACCATCGCATAGACTTTGCCAATTCTAGCGTCATTGACAAAGGCTCTTTTCGGATTAGAAAAACTTTGGAAGCTTGGCACACCTCTGCTACTGAGCATGCTGACAATAACTCCAAGCCGATTTCAAACCAGTATTGTATTCTTTTTAAGAAATAGTCATCTAATTAGCACATTTTCACTTTGCTTTTATTCATATTTTTCTTTTTAACTCACCTTTTTTGTATATATTATGTTCATCTTGTATTCCATTTTTATCCGTCGAAGGCTGTAGAGCGACAGCCGAAAGCTCATATTCTTTTAACATTTTAAGCCAGTGAACGTTTTTTATTGTAATAATTTTTTATCATGTCTCACCCTGGCTGCGCATCAATTTTTAAGAAAAAGACTGTTTCATTGTGGAAGTGGAATCACAGGGCGCTACCGTTGCAGTATAAAGCTTAAAATATGGTATTTCAAACACGAGAGAGCTTTCATCGCAATCAGTACGAAACCAAATGTAAGGTATCTGGTATTGAGTTTCATTTTTTCTTTTGTCTCTTTTCTTTTGCTTTTTATCTTTTTTGTCTTGTTTCGTTAACGTTTTGAATATCGATGTGATTTATCCCATGTTGTCTATTATACAGCCAATCAGAGTGGCAGTGGTATACATCGAGTTGTAGTGTCCCGTCCGCAACAGACTCTTTTGCTTCTCAGCATTTTATATTTACCCTGCCGGAGCTTATCCCGGCTTCAACAGCATGAAGCGAGTAGGAAGATTTCTACTTCCCCCTGGACGGGATGCTAGTCCATCGCTGGGTTACCCGCAGCAGTAAATTCGCCGGTACCCATTTATACACTTGGGTGGAGAAAGGCACTATGAGAATAAAGTGTCTTGCTCAAGAACACAACACAGTACCCCGGCCAGGGCTCGAACCCGGAGTTCAGCACACTAACCATTAGGCCACCTGTACAGCATTAAGCATAAAAAATAGTCAATATATTAAAATGGAAATCGTTATGATCAGGGAAATTAATTACCGGGATGCCAGGTTCGCCGGGATCACCGGGAGGGCCAATAACCTAGAAAAATATACGAAATCACAAGTTACATGTAATAACTTTACAGAGGTTTTTGTTTCCCTAAAAAAGCAACTTTAGCATGAGAATATCACCTACTCGGAAGTACTAAACAATGACACAAACTACCCATAATATAAGTTCATTGGCAATCACGTAAATTAGCAAACAATTTTATGATATGAAAGGCAACAAATCACATAATGGCATGTATACTTGCCACTGTGTGATATTGGATTTATTTTCTTCTTGAATCCATGGCAGTGTGTTGCCAGGGGATCAAGAAACTTCTCAGCTGTAGTCAACTAAAACGTTTCTAGCCACTCAACTGAGGACAACTTTTAATGAGTTGAATTTTCCATCTCATTTCAAGTCAATCCTTACTCAATCAAGACGTAAAATCATTTCAGGATATAACACCATTATTTTACTCACCTACACGGGATCTTGAACGTTCATGGTTACGTGTAAAATACGTGTTCAACGCGATGATTGACTTGTCAGTAACCGGTGATTCCATCAATTTGCAATCAGTAGACAAAATTAACAAACGGGCACAAAAGCTTTAAACAGATTGTATACTTACCGTTGTCATTTTTTCAGCTGAAAAGTGATAACAAAAACAAAAAAAAGTTAAACGTAGAAAAGATAAAATATGCATATTTATCAAGTCTTGAGGCCCTATAAGGGGGGTTCAGTCTGGGTATCCCGTTTCCCATTAATTTTTGGCCAAAATATCCCGTATCCCGTTAATTCCGGTGGTTTGCATCTCCAACTCTTATGTTCAATATCGCCGAATCTCTTGTTGAAATATCATGTATCCCGTTAATTCGTCCCCCAAATATCCCGTACCCCTATAATTTTTAACCCAAATATCCTGTATCAGTCTTGATAAACAGCACTTTTCCCGTGACTAATGGCCGCACGTGGTGCAATAAACTGGTCTTAACTAGAAGCAAAAAGCTGTAAACAGGGGAAAACGTGTGGCCTGTTGTAAGTGAGGGAACACTTGATATCTTGTAGGCATAATTATTAGATTATGAACCTTGTTTGGCTAAAAAGACAATATAATCATTCTATGTTACCAAAACATTCATTTTTTCAAATCAACTCTTTTTTACAAGCCTATGTTTCAACGAAAGACATTACAAATGAAGATGAACACTAAACTTTTCGAGAAGTGCACCCTTACTCTTACAAGGAATCTTTTCAATTCAACGGGCCTTACTCTCTCTTCCCTACCTCCTTTACACACTGTGTCCGTAAGAGCTCGTAGCTGTGGCTTTAACGCGTTTGAAGTTGTTGCCATGAACACGTTATTCTCAACAGGTAGCGAGACTATCTTAACAAGGGTGCTCACATCCGGGTCGTCACCGATAGCAACGGCAAACAGATCGGTAGACTGGGCTCTGATATCAATGGCGGCGTCTACAGCAGCGTCTGGAGCTGAGAACTTCCCAGCTGTTATTAGGACGACTGTCTAAGGAGAGATTTCGTTTTAGCAACAACCTTTGATAATGGTTAACGAATATCCACTCTTCAAACCAAAGGAATTTATTCCTCATACACATGTAAATGCCTAGTGTTTCAAGATCTTCATTGTTAATTCCGTGTTTATAGCTGGCATCAATCGGCTTGGAGTATTGCTACTCCTCTAAATGGAATACTAATTGATCCATAATATTTTAACACCAAGTATTTTAAAAGAAACCTCAGTCAACGCCCCCCCCCCCCCCCCCCCCCCCCAACCAGGCCAATCCCTGGGTGGGTTTTTTATACGGGTTTCGGATCACTTTGTATGTTAGAATCGTCCATCAACGAAGGGGAACTGGTTCTAGTGAATGAAAACGTCACGAGCGTGAGGCCTTGCCTTGAAAGCCAAAATAACATAAAGGTCTGTCACCTTATTTATACCGTTCCGTGCTCCATTGCCCTCCGCATAAACTGTATTGAGCACCTCGGTAAGTGCACTACTCGTTGATACAGGACTGTCACTCCGGAAGTCAATCTCGTCGATCTTGTCAGTGATTGTTCTTGTGTTGAGTGTAGGACCACTATAGGAATTCAAACGTGTGTGAATAATAGGCCTGGTTCCATAGCTCACTACAGCCACGTGAGTGCCTCCGTCACGGATATCGAATGCGTCGACAAACTGCTTGGCAAAATCTTTCCCCTTGTTAAACTGCTCTTCGCCGATCAGCGCTGAATTCTCCATAACTATCGTCAAGTCAAACTGCTTGTTGCAAACTGAAGCACAGGAAAAATATTTCAGTATTTTTAAGAAGAAACCGCAAGAGAAGACAGGAGTAGTTAGGCACAGTGTGGGACTCTTATCCTGGCGCTACCAATAAACATTATTTCTTAAGATGCTGACTGGACTCCTCAATTTGTAGCCTTCCCATAGGTCAAACATACAATATCCGCACAGTTTCTGCCAAAACTTCCACCCGCAGCTAAATGCAAACATCCATCTGCTTCGAATTCATTAATCTCTTCACTTTCAAGGCGAAAATTAAAACATTTACTAAAAGCTGCATTAATTACTGTTATCTACCAGTTCTTCGCCTTCTGGTTTGGTTTCTTGCTGGCTGTTTGCATCTTTTTAAAAAAAAAAACATTGCACAAAACGATTCAAAATATAACTAACTTGAAGGTAATAAAAATCAGAAGTGGACGACTGTCTCATATCTCAATTTGCTTAGCAATCTCCAATGGCTCATAAATTTTCTAAAGGCTCTATCATTATCCAGAAAGGTGAAATGACTAATATTTTAAAGGCTAACAAGGTGATTACCATTCTGTGGATCGACGCAGACTTGAAAACAGCCTGTTACCGGATCCGAGCAGCATTTCGACTCGCCAGGGCAGTCCCAGTCATAATTCACAGAGGCGCCACTTCCATTTGCCGATAGTCCGCAGACGATTGTCTTCTCAGGGTCCGGTTGTTCGACTTGGCAAACCAGTGGGTCCGGGATTGCAACGTCTGGGCATTTTCCAGGCTTATCTAGGGAGAAAATTATGACCAGCCATTAACAGGACTAACGGTTCGCGCGGAGTTTTTCATCAGAGATGCGGAAGATGAAAGTTTTTTCTTTACTTTTCCAAAGCAAGGCTCAGGGGGAAAGTGACAGCTCCAAGCATGGCAAACAAAGGAATTTGCTCAAAACTGCAATAAGTTCAAGAAAATGACAAAAGAATCGGTTTATTTTTTTATTTGCTTGTTTTCGCGAGAGAACGCGACGTATCCTGGTTCATTTTTGAAAGAATCTCTTACCTGAACACATCTGCTGGGACAGATCACCCAACACCAAGCTTCCCAGTTCACTTGGTTCTTCAGCTGTGTAGATAAAACGACTATCGCCGGCTATTC
The DNA here is from genome assembly GCA_963693305.1 of Meandrina meandrites. Classification (NCBI taxonomy): domain Eukaryota; kingdom Metazoa; phylum Cnidaria; class Anthozoa; order Scleractinia; family Meandrinidae; genus Meandrina; species Meandrina meandrites. The sequence continues at coordinate 2,068,249 of OY855908.1, read as the reverse complement.
TTTGCAAAAACTCCCCAGGGACATCACGATTGGTTCCTATGGCAACGAAGGTCACGCCTAAGTCTCGTAGTTGTTTGCCAGGGCCGTCCTGAACACTGAAATCGGTAGTCGAGTCATCCGAGCTGACAAATAGAAGGTATCGGGGAAGACCTTGTCTCATTCCGCCTTGTAAACTAAATATCTCTTTCTTTATTGTTTCTAAAGCAATATCGACCCTTCGCTCGGAGTCCACGCGCTTCCCCATGCTGTCTATGAGGTTTTCCAGGGAGATTTGGTCTTGGGATTTGCGAAAGTCTGTAAGCACGTTGGCACTGTCGCCGTATTCCAATAACGAGAAGCGAATGTCTGGGCTAGCGAATCGTCGAACCAGTTGTTTAAGGAAACGTTTAATGTTGTTGAAGTCACTGCTTGTTACTGCATCTGAATTCTCAACTGCAATGGCAATATCCACTGGAACAAAGCATCCTATTGGAATAAAGCCAACACTATGTTTAAAGGGGCACATATAGTCACGAGCTTTATCACGCCATCATGGTAGCTCTTACCGTGCGAATTTTCAAACGACTACAATGCGTTTGCACAACAAGCTGATCGCTTGATCAAAGCGCACATCGTCTTACTGATATAAAAAACATTGCTATTCTCGAAAATTTAAATATTTTTCGCTGGAAAAATATCATTTGCACGAATTTATGGCACGCCTTTTTTTGTCTACCGCAGCAAAAACAGGCTTCCCTTATTAAGGGAAATAAAAGAAACTTACCTCTAACTTGGCCGAGGCACTTTCGTTCACCACAATTGCTTAGACAACACAATGACGCTTGACCACCGTCCATCTTACAATCAGCATCGACATCACATTCGTGATCAAGGCCTTTTGGGCAGATCGGTGGAGGAGGAGGAGGAAGCGGACACTTGCCAACGTTACCTGCAAGATACAAAACGATCCATTACTCTCTTCGAGCAAGCTGAAACCTCCTTGCTGACTTCATAATACCAGTCAAGCCGTTTTTGCTGGAGGATCTACTGTTGTTGCTGTTTGTGACAGTTATATAAAACTAGATTGTTCCCTATAGCTCAGATGCTCGTTCAGTAACTTTGCAATAATAAAGCTTTTGGTTAGGAACAAGATCTGGCGAAAACTTCAAATTAGATCAACAAAAGATCCACTCACTCACTCAATCCTCTTCGTGCCCTTGGGCACATAAGACCGTGAACATTAGATCCAGTGTATAGAAAAGAAAGTCCCGTTTTTGCTTTTCTAATTGCTTGAAATGCAAGCTTATACTTTTCTCAGCCATGACGAGAATGAAAAACAGTTTTCATCTCAAAAAAATTACCTTTACAAATCACCTCTGCAACATCCCTACTTTTTGCGCTCAGCTCATTGTGATTTGGAACGTCATAAAAGAACTTTGAAGGGGGCTGTGTTGAGGCGAGCTCGTAAAGGTTCTGATCAATACTTCTACCAATTCCAACGGTAAGCAACCTTACTCCCAGGCTCTTCAGCCTAGCAGCCGCATTTAAAACTTCCTGTTGACTGTGGACTGACCCTTCTGGGACCAGAAGTATAAATGCTTTAGGCTTGGACTGTCTTACACCTCCAAAGATGCTGAAAGTGAAACGAAAAGCTTCGTCAAGTGCAGAGACCACGTTGACTTCCCTGCCTTGTTGGGTCAACCGACTTGTGAAGTCTTGCAGGACGTCTTTTGAATCTAATTGATCAATCTCCAGAGTTGTCAATGCGGATCCGCTATAGGTTACAATGCCCACGTGTAGTTTCATGGGGCCAGTATCAAATGAATCGATAACCTGGCTAACAAAATTTTTAATACTCTCAAACTGATCGGCTGGAATGGTCTGCGAAGTTGGAATTCCAAATACGACATCGACAGGCTCGGAGCAAGCTGAAAGAAAATTGCATTTCGATTTTAGGTGCATGTCCAGGTGCAGTTACCTTCATTTTCAGGGACATCCTTGTTACTGACAAATGAGCCTCCATACGATTAATCATGGTGGTTAAGATGAAATTATAATGTCATCAGTGACCAACGGGGAATAGCATGTGGAATGACGCGATCAAAATGTCGAGAACCCTTCATTCGTACGGCAACGCTTGCTACGCAGGCTATACAAGTAGCCCTGAACAAATTCGTTATTGTGGTTTACGTTCTCAACTACAAATTAGATCTCAACCACAAAGAAATATACCAAGATGTACAAAGCAAGTGTGTAGAGTCATTGTACAGAGGCGGATCCAGGAATTTTTGATTGGGGGGGTCCAAAGGACTGTAGAATTTTTTTTTGGGGAGGGGGGGGATAAATTCTTGAATATCCCTAGAATTTAGTTTTGTAGCAAAACAAATACGCGTTTCATTAAAAAAAACCAGCCAGTTAAAAATTGATATACGATCCTGTCCACTGCGCAAAAATCCAAATATTCGGGCCCGAATTCGCCCGAATACGGATCGGTGAACGCCGCGTATGCTGTAATGTTCTGACGTATTCGATGACGCCTGACTCGAAGTACACCCGGAATATCCTATTTGAATCCGGCCTGTTTTTCCGAATTCAAATTGAATACTCCTGAATGACTCGAAGTGTTCGAAAACGTATACGGCCAAAATTTTGTTAGATAAATGTTTCTTTAGGTTTTCCTCGAACATTCCGTCATAACTTGTGACCCGAACATCTTTGGATACTCCCAGTTGTTCGAGAGTATGCGACTGGAACACGAGACACACGCCGCCACCTCTACCGTTAACGTCTTTGAATACCAACGAACACGTTAAGTATGCCGCAATTTTCGGGAATCGTATACTATTAAATGCCAAGTTGTCTCACAATTTTGACAGCGGGTAAGTCAGATGTCCTTTTATCAATAATGGACTAACCTGCGATCAGGCAACTTTAACATTACTAGACGGGTAGTCAGAGAACGTCACATGTTCTGAAATGTACGACTAGAAAACGAGACTAACGTGAAGTATGAAAAGTTTTCATGATCGAATACTAACGTATACGTGAGGTGGTAAGGGTATTCCTACTGATACTCGGTTATTATAGCTCGAATACCCGTGAACACTTCAAGTATTCAGTGATGTTCGACCTGAAACTCGAGACTCATGTCAATTCCATGGGTTCCTTATACCCACCCGAAAGAAAACCCAAAAATACATGTAAGCAAGACAGTATACACATGTTATTTGAACGAACAACACTTTATTTATAAATAAAATCTGTATTTTTTCTGTCATGTAACAGTAGTGTTGTGAACCATAAAAAGAATACCTAAAGAGCAGTATTGAAAAAAATGTGCTTGCCAGTAGTTTATATCCACAGTGCAAACTACATGTATAATAAACAATTTTATTTACTACATGTTATGTTATCTGCCATGTACATGTAGGATATAATGTACATGAAGTGAGATAAAAAAAAAAATTGACAGTATTGAGGCAGCAAACAAAAACTGGATCCAATATAATTTACCATTTTATATCTAGGCCAAATTTTTATAAAGAAAGTAAACATGCAACAGTTACTGGTGCTGCAGTAGTTGATCATTTCAGGTGCATATTGATCAAATGCCCTTGCTATTGATGGAGATCCCTGATAGTGTTAGTATTTTCTTGAAATCTTTCATCAGCACGCAGCACCTGTCATAAAAGAAAGAACAACAATTAATTTTAAGACACATTTAACAAAGAGCACTGAAATAAGTGCTACATGTAGAACTTTATGCACAGAGGGCACAGAGGGAGTGTTCCTTGAATATTACTCCAAATGGTGTGGATAAAAAGAGCAATTTTCTCCAGCCTTTATAGCAGGGCTTTTAAAAGGAGCCTGCACTGAAATAAGTGCTACATGTATAACTTTATGCACAGAGGCAGTGTTCCTTGAATTTTACCCCAAGTGGTGTGGATAAAAAGAGTAATTTTCTCCAGCCTTTATAGCAGGGCTTTTACAAGGGGCCTGCACTGAACAAAAATCCATGACCGACTAAAATTCCTGCAACTACCTATCAAGGTGAGGTGTTTGCAGCTTCTTATAATTATTACTCTCAAATGGGTGCTGCACAAGGATAGCCAGCCACTCAAAAATTATATTGAAAGCCATGGGCCAGTTAATAAAAATCATTACACGAATAACACAGCTGGTATTGCTATCTGACAGATGCCACACAAGGACAGTCACCTACTTAAACTCTTTTTAGAAGTCATGAGTCAGCAAATAAAAACCACTACAGTGTATTATACATGTACAAGTAAATAACACAGCTGGGAGCATCAACAGCTTAAATCAGACAATCAAAATGCTTCATTGCTGATCTTTTTTTTTTTTTGAAGTTATTGGACCAGGTAAACGCTCAATGAAGTTGGTTTATTTTTACTCGGCTAGTAGAAAATTGGTTTTGGCTAGTGAAATCAAAGCTGTCACTAGCCATAAGGCTAGCTAGAAAAAAGCTAGTTTCAAGTCCTGTTTTGTATCAAGCAGTGGAGACTGTGTTTTGTGGCTTTCACTCAAACATACATTTTGCTTACCTTCATATTTTTTTCTTGATGAACTCCCTCAGCTTTGTGAAACCTGCAGATATTAATGGCAAATAATAGGTACATTTACATTTTAAGTATAAAAAAAGAAAAAATGTAAATAGTTTCAAACAATCTCACATTAGGAGTGCTCGATGCAAATACATGCAGAGTGAAATACATGTACATGTACTTATTTTAACATAGAGGTTCAAGCCAGCATTTACACTGAATTTTACTCTGAAGATGACTTTCGCACAGGTTGTCAAAACATCAGTCACCAACAACAGTTCTTCTCAGAACTACTCTCACCCGGACGATCACACTACATGTATATGAACTACTGTAAACTTACATGTACATTAGGCCCTGTTTACAAGCAGGAAGGGTAACCCTAGTGCTAGGGTTACCCTAATATTTGAGAGACGAAAATAGCCAGGTTTGCAAGCAAAATTTTGCAGGTAGGGTTACCGTACCACCCAGGAAAACTTTATGTGCAAGGAAGAAGTCTGCAAACAGCATTCAAAAGGTCCAGTAAAAAGTTGTCCCTACTGTAGCAGAGCATTTCAAGACAGCTACAGTTAGCCTGGGGGAGGCACTGTGGCCTAAGGGTTAGTGTGCTGGACTCCGGATTGGGCAGTCTGGGTTCGAGCCCTGGCTGGGGCAAATTTACTACTGTGAGTAACCCTGTGATGGACTAGCATCCCATCCAGGGGGGAGTAGAAATACTCCTAGTCGCTTCATGCTACGGAAACCGGGATAAGCTCTGGCCTGATGGGCCACTAGGCTCGTATACATGTACAGATTTTACCTTACAGTTAGCCAGGTGCTAGGGTAACCCTAGCACTCAGCTAGGGTAAACCTAAGTACTATCATGGTAACCCTAGTTGGCTTGTAACCATTCAGTTTGGTACGCTGAATTAAGTTTGGCATGGCTACTTAGCATGGCAGGCCTTGCTGTGCTGCATGGCAGTACTGCAACTTGATAAATATATTTCCAAAATTATTAGACAACAAAGATAGCAAAAACACAAAAACACTTTAAAAGGGAACTCACTTAAATGATTCTTAATTCTTATCTTCAAGAGAGAAACATCTAGATTCAGCAACAGCAGAGGAACTGGCCAATGTTTTGCAAAAATTCTGCATTGAAGACACATGAGAACCAGTTTCAATGCATTGTGTTTTTAGAGCTCTGGAAATATTTTGAATGCATTCTACAACAATACATATATATTATTGAATTTGGCTTTTGTATGATATGAAGAATTATGCAGCACTCAGGGGCTTCCACAAAACACTGACCCCCTTAAAAATCATTGGGAAAAAAATAAAGTCTGTATACGAGCCTAGGGGCCAGTCAGGCCAGAGCTTTTCCCGGTTTCCGTAGCATGAAGCGACTAGGAGTATTGCTACTCCCCCCTGGACGGGATGCTAGTCCATCGCAGGGTTACCCCCAGCAGTAAATTCGGCGGTAGCCATTTATACACCTAGGTGGAGAGAGGCACTATGTAGTATCTTGCCCAAGAACACAACACAGTGCCCCGGCCAGGGCTCGAACCCGGACCGCCCAATCCGGAGTAAATTGTAAATTGATAGCTCCCCATACTCGTTTACGAGAAAGCGACGATTTATTTCTCTCGCGGGCAAATTCTGCGTAAAGGATGTGCAATGCAATACAGGGCAATGACCTTAAGAGCTTACATGTATATTTAATTTGTTTCTATGTAATTAGCCGAACTAAAATCTTGAACGGATTATACATGCAGCTGTCAATGCCCAACTACATTAAAGGTTCTCGTTTGGCTTTTAGCTTGCAAAAGGTAGGCAAGCGACATGAAGCTTTATAAACTACTTAAACCACAGACAGCCCAGGCTATCAGAGTGCCTCTCTCCACCCAGTTAGCCTGTCCCACTAACTAGAGTGCTTTTTTGACTAAGCAGTGATTGTGTTACATATACTTAGGCTAGCCAGCACACACTGTATTGCTTGCATGATTGCATGACTCACAAAACATGGGAACCATAGGTATGGTTTATAGTACTGTTGGGGATCCTAAACTGATATCTGATTTCCTTTCTATGCGCCTGGTTATAGTAAAAACAGTGGAGTGCAGACAAAGACATCGATTTTATGAAGTTTACAAACTTTACGTGTAAATAAGAGCTTTTTCAGCTTACCTGAACAACAGCATGAAGGAGTTTACACATGTAGTTCGTGAGCGTTCAAATCGATGGCTGTTTACACGCGTGAATTCGCTCAGTCGAGTTTCCTTCGTTGATGCGTCATCAAATTCTACTTCTAACTGTTATCCGAATTACAGAAGATGCTGTCTCGAAAACTAACGCAACGAAAAGATACCTCTACTTCGAAAATTCAGATTTCAACGTTTCAACATCTTCAACGAACTCTCCGACTTCACACCTTTCAAATAAAAGTGGCGGTAAGTCGGCGAAAATCAAAGGATTAGGTTTGTTACGCACTTCATGTATGAGTTCATACTTCGTCTTTTTAGAGCCAATACCGCTGACAGTTGTAGTATTGTGAGCCAAAAGGAGCCAAAAGCGAAAATTCGCGCTAGTTTCTCGCTATCAATGTCGATTTTTCTTCAGCTCGCCAGTCGTTGAGTTGTTATAAGTGGATGGATAATAAAATACCACAGCACAAAAATGGAGATTTACGGAAATGTAAAGGAAGAGTAAAGCTGATTAAATGCGAAATTTACGCCAGCTTTACTTCAGCTTTACACCACAGTAAAGTTGTGTTTTCATGCTGTGTACCAGGCTGCGACAAAAGTTTGTATACATCCGAACACATGCGTCTTCACGATTTTTTAGACTTGCCTATAGTCGAGCTCGCGCGATCGGAGAACACGAAGCGCGAAGATCGTGCTGGGATGATCCGCTGGCAAAGTGAAATCGAGTGAAACCGGTAACGAGAAGCGAACGACTTTAAGAAAATGTTGTTTAATTTCTCTCCGGGTGTAAAATACAGTGCTTGCTTATACATTCACATTCGAAAATAATTATAAACGGTTACATAGGCTCTAACACTTCGGGAACGTGGACTCTGGGAACGAGATTTCCAAAAAGAATTCTATTGCGTTCGGCGTCACGATCGCGTATTTGTGTTGTAACCGTATACACGCGACAGACGCGTAAAATCGTACTAAGTTGTTTGAATTTGGGGCAAAAATTCTACTTCAAGGAAAATAACTACAAAACAGTTATCTTCCGTTTCATGACTTTTTATACCAAAGGATTCGTCTTCATACTCTAGGATCCCGCCAGATGTGTGGTATAATTAAAGAAAATCCACGAACGATTTTGCACAGAGCATATTCGGCCATATTCGATAAGAATATTCCAGGTGTATGTCACGTATTGTGTGCGTCTTGAATACTCTTGGATTCAATCGCGTCACGACTGGGTATTCAAGGCTAGAATACGCTAGAATATTTATGCTTTTGCGCAGTGGTCGATGTAAGAATTTCAGTTTCAAACAAGGGTCAGGTCTGATAGGGGGGGTCCGGACCCCCCGGACCCTCCCCCTGGATCCGCCACTGTTGTAGCTTTCCAAGAGTCTCAATGTTTCCCGAGGCGGGGTACGTTCCCTCCCTAATTGGGAGTTTTAGCAAGCCACGACAACAGTGTATGTAAACGAGAACTTCGCTAATGAAAGGCTTGCCGAGCAGTAGAAAAGCTCCACATGTACGTTTTACACCTTCCTACACTCCTGGACTAAATAAGCAAAACCATCTTTGAAAAAAAAGTAAGTTGCAAGATTGAATTTTAACGCACCTAGGCACTCGCGCTTGGTAAGTTCCTCCACCACATCCAGGATTTCGTCAAAGACTTTGGCCACGTATAGGTTGTTTTCGTCGGAAGCTATGTTCAGTAACTGAAACGGGTTGACGTCTTTCCCAATTCCTAAAGCCAGGACATCAATACCTTTGTCGTGTAACAGTTGTGCTGCACTAATTAGGTTTTCCTCTGACTCTCCTGGGCTGGGTTCTGGTGTTTGGGTGCCGTCTGTTAACACTAAAGCCATCTGCAGCGAGTTAAAATGTCCATGTTAATAAAAGGGAAATAACACTTCCGCAACTTGAAACGCAACTTCGAATCTGAGACTCACAAACAGCTATCGGGCAAAAAAGACTTTTTCCACTATCGCTGACTTCGAACAGTCTCACTCTTTTCTACAGCACCACTGTGAGAGCGTTACTTCATTACTTATGCAAATTAGCGGTAAGATTCTAAGGACGAGATAGAGCAAGCTCAAGTCAACTATCAAATTTGTTTTAGCACAACCCAGAGATTGTTCTACTAAACATAGAATATCGATAAATTTGATTTAGTGACGGTTTTTTTCTTCGGCCTCAACCCCAGGCACAATGCCGCACGCGCTCTAAGAGCGTACTATAGATCGATAGTAGGTGCCTGTGTAGCCAATTAGAGTATGAGTTTTCCAGTAGAAGGTTACCGGTTTATGCTAATGAACGACACCAGGTGCCTGTGTAGCTAATCAGATGGCAAGTTTGCAATAGTCACCCAATGGATTATGCTTATTGAGTTACATGTTAGACAATATCCCCTTGTTAACGATGTTCTTCATTCTCGTCACCAATCTGGTTGACAATGTATTTATTTTTTTAATACTCCCAGATATTAAAGGGGCTTTGTCGCGGATTTTAACAGATTCTTGTAGAGCCAAAATTTATATTTCTATCGAAGGAAACCAAAAAGTATTACTCCATTTTTATTAACAATTGCTTTATTAGAGCCCCGAAACTTTTAACAAGCGTCTTTAGCTACAGATGGCTAGGATGGAAATGGATTGCAACTTGAAAAATTGAGCCCAAACTTTACAAGTTGTTTCCGCACGTCTTCAACAAATCGATATTTACAGCCGTTGTTTGATTTCTATCCACAAATTAAGGTTATATCGTCCTTTAGATGTTCAAAGATAATGTTTTTCATGGATTAAGCTGCCTAACACTAATTAATAACATTTAAGATCAAAAATCTGCTAAATCCCCGTGACAGAGCTCCTTTAACGAATTCACGAAAGTATTCGTTGGAAATGTGACTTACCTGTTTTACGCCTGGTCTCATGCCGTTTTCCCGGGTGAAAATTTCCTGATTCGCCAAGATTAACGCCTTGTCGATGAATGTCTTCCCTTCAGATTGAATGATTTCTTCCACCCTTCGCTTGACATTCACACCATTGAGCTGTGCACCGGTAAAATCGTTAAATCTCAGATACACTTTGGGTTCGTCACTGTACTCGAGCAGAGCGAATTGGGATCCTCCAGGAGAAACATCGAAGGAGTCAATAATTCGCTTAACGAAGTCTTTGATTCGGCCCCAGTTTGTTTTGGAGATGCTTCCTGAGCCGTCCAGAATGAATGCAAAATCCACAGCAACAGGACAAGAAGCTAAAAATGCATAAAACAAGGTTAGCTCTCAAATTGCCGGTAACTTTAATGTGTAATACGCAATCTCGCGAACTTTTCGCGCCCTCATCTCCGCTTAAGTGAATTAAAGAGCAAGTAAGACAAGTTAAAGAGCGCAAATAAAGTTCATCTGATTGCAGGTTACTGTATTGCAGCTTTTTATCCCAAGATCCTTTAAACAATGCTGTAACATTTCTTGCGCGGCCATTGAAAATTTATTGTCATCATCAATTACTCCTGTAAAGTTGCACCGATGTTCTCGGCTCCTAACTTGTTGTCTACTCGGATAAAATTTCTACAAATTGAAGTTTCTTACTTTGCAGTTTAGGTTTAAATTGAATGTTCTTACTTTGTGGTTCAGGTTCTAAGCACAGCAGTTGGCAAGCCTCGTCGTCGAAAGGTGAGGGACAGCATTTGCGGCCAGCGGAACACTCCTGGTCTGACAGGCATTCATTATCCACGTCCATTGGGCATTCCGCGCCATATTTGGTCACCTTGGGACACACAGTATTCTCTGTAAGGAAAGCATGAATATAAATGGCAAAATTTATAAAATAAATCAATAGTATTAATATTAAAAAGAGTGCTCCACGGCTGATAAAAAAGCGACCAACACACGGACTTCAGCTTTACTTCCTTTGATTGTTAGAGAAGAGTAACTTCCAGTTTATTGGAAGGGTTGACCTTACTCGACTTGGTAAAATGGCGAAATGACGGAAAGACACTTCACCCCGGTTTGCTTGCCGTTAGCTTTTATTTGTAGGTTAGGGTAACGTATAGTATTTCCCTAGCCAACAAATAAAAGCTAACCGCAAGCAAACCGCGGTGAAGCTAACCGCAAGCACACTAGTGCCATTCTGTCATTCCGCCATTCCGCCGAATAGAAGAAGAGCCATTTTTTTCATTGAGACAACAACAACAACAACAACATCAACAATAACAACAATTTAACTTCTATTCATCATCCTACATTCTTTACGTTCTGGCTGCCCAAAATAACAATAATATGCTATAGACAGGGCAGCCATCTTTACTTCATCACACCATTCCCTCAGGTTCATTAACAGCGAGCGAAAATATATCAAATCCGTACACTGTGAACATTCTTCTGATGGAATTTGGGGGAGTTTTTTTTAAAGAGAGACCTAGGGTTGACTGGAAGGGGGATTAGGGGGTAAACAGTAACTAACCATTATATTATACAGTTAGTGATCTTGTTGTTGTTGTTTTTGTTGTTGTTGTTGTTCCTTTTTTAGTTTTTTGTCAGACAAAAAAGGTATTCTTCCAAGATACCGCTCAAAATTTAACGATACTCGCCCCAAAGAAGGAAACGATGCAAAAAAGATATGCCAATTCCAAGCAAGGTTGTGCTAGAATGACAGGGTTTCCTCCTCACAACCCTCGACTATTTCGCCAATCATCTGCATTCTTGCTGATCGTGGATAACAATCTTTATTCCTCATTGATGTGGGCGTTTCACGTTTCAGTCTATAACCTTTCACGTAATTAAGGGTGACGCCTATAAAATCACAGTTCATTGAAAACTAAAAACTAGATTTAGACCCGATAACTTTATTGTTAATTGCGGCATTTCATAAAGAGGAAAATTGTCATTCCACATTTCAAGCCCCAAAATAGTCACCCGCGACACGCGAAAATCTCCTTTTATACTACTGTCATATAGAAATACTGCAAGGACTGGTCAGACAACGTGAATGAAAAGGCGTAAATACAATATTTCGGCTATAGCATTCTTCAGGTTTATTATAATAAGCCGGAAATAACATGATATGGCTACGTGACTTCATGACATGGCCACATGACTAGTCGCGGTCTAGTTTGATCCAACGTAGAGCAAGTTTGATCGTGCACGGTTTAGCAGTGGTCTAAACCTAGAAACGTTGTACTGAGGCCCTGCCAGGAGGGTGTCCCAGGTCGCTTGTCGGAATTTTAAAATGTCTCGTGTCGGCGTTTTGTCAAGGCTACACAACGCTGTCGGAAATTTAGTGAGATACATTTGGCTTCGTCAGTCGTTTGTCGCTATTTCGTTTGAGCGCTGTCGCTACTTTTTGGCCCATGTCCGCGCGCGCTTGTCGGAATTTACCCTGGCAGGGCCTCTGTACTGCTGTTGATGTCATATATATCAGTCAGCGTTGCGTGACGTTCAAATGTCACACAGTTTCACAAACAGTAATGTATTTTCAGTAAAACAGTCAAATGCAATTTTTTGGTAAGTCATATATGGTATAATATACTTGTTTTCATATGTAAGGCAGTATCTTGAAATGCTTTATATCCAAAAATCTTTAACTGCTTTTAAAAAGACTCACATTTAAGTGTTTATGCCTACACGTGTAATTTCCGTAGCGCAAAACCGAAGACGACAATTAACCCGTTGTTTTCATCAATTGTCCTTGTCAATATCCATAGAAATAAAGCGAAACCATAGCATTCATGTACTTCTTCATTACCTGGGAGCCCGTGGAAAGGTTGTTAAACCTCGTTGTTTATTTTAAAATAGCGAAACATTCTTCGATGAAAGGAGAATATCACACGCTACAGCGCGAGCATAATCTCTGACAGATTACCTTCACTAAAGCATTATTACAATCCACGGATTATAAAATAATAACTTCAAAATGCCAGGAGAATTCGTACATACGAGCTAAACGTCTCTTATGTACGCAGGAAACCAAACTTTCCATTCTATTTGCATTGTTTTACACCATGATAAAGAAAAGTCGCGTGAGATTCACTCAATGACATTGTTATGCAGACATGAATATCGAATATTTATACTTACCGGCGCGTAATCCTGCCATAAGCATACTAAAGGCAAATACCAAGGTTAAAGCCTTCAGGAGAGTCATGTTTCCAGGATCCTTGCAGATGCCGAAGCGAAATGTTCAGGTTCGGGAAAACAGCATTCCGTTTTAACGGTTGAACTCAAACTGGGCTCGGAGTACGGGCCGTAAGAGTAAGAGAGTTGCCTTTGTGACGAAACATGACACCGTGACCAGCCTTGTCTGACACATATGCGGCTGTAAGAATCGGTTTCAATTTTCTATTACGTCTGGTCATGTGTAGTTCGTGGTTTTAAAGGCGCGCGACGCGCGCGATGACAAAATACGGGAGCGAAAATGAGCGATGGCACGCAGCTTTTCTACGAGTGCCCCTGCCAAGGGAACCACTCTAGCTACACGGGTACTTCAGTACGTTCAGCTTTTCGCCGTGTTCTCCTCGCGGTCAGCCTTCGTTCCTGTCTCAGAGGACCGCATGTAGCTTATAACTGACAATAGACTAGTCGCAGCCCTCTATTATTTCCTTTTTCCCCTCTTCTCAGCTTCATCGCGGAAACGCGCCAAAAGAATTGCTAAAGAACTGGACGCAACCCCGGGAGTTGGGTGGGAGTGGAAACGCGAGCTCACACTCCGCGCTCGCTCTCTCTGCTAATTTTAAGACAAATAGATTGAAGAACTCATTCATTCTTAGTAGTGCGCTCAAATTTTAAATATTTGACATTTTATTGTTGTATATTTTTTTGTATATATAAGAAATTGTAAAAAACTATATTATTCAACCCTCGGGTTGCAATTTAGTTTTAATAAAGCATCTATCTATCTCTATCTATCTCTCGCGCGTTCTTTCTTTATGTTGAATAAAAGAAAGGTTGGTAAGCAATCTAAACTCAATAACAAGGGACAAACCACGACAATGTTTTCTGTCAGCTGACAATGCCCAGGGGAAGAACACTGTTACCTCTACAGTGATATAGCATAACAGTTCAGTTTGACAGCCGGTTTTGGACAGGGTTCGTGATTGGGGTGAAAAAAAAACTCCTTATCTACAAAAGGTATGATAATGGTATTCGTATGGCTTGTAAAGCATCCGATGTTGCTTATTTAATTGTAATGGTGGTCACGTTACCATTTATGAATACGCGTCACGAAAGAATCTCGTCACCAAAATTTCAAAATCCGCTATCTTCAACCCTCCATCTTGGATTATATTTTTTCCAAAAATGGAATAAAATCGCCTGAAGTACTGTAAAAAGGCGGCGACATTACCATAAGAAAAAATAAAATCGTAAAGACGAACTGGCAACCCCGTTTCCAAGATATTTTTATTGTAATAATTTAGTCACAAAAGAGAATTGGCATAGCAAAATGTTCCCGGTATAATTTTCTTTTAAAAACTAAGTCACGGATTAAGGTCGTCGTTTGAAAATATCAGAATACCTTATCACTGCAATTTATCTATTAATTAACTGACTTTTATTTCATTTGTTATGCAGGATGTCGATCCCTGGTGTCGAGTCAATCACTGTTATTATTGTGGGTTATTTCCAGTCGTTGACGTGTAAATTATGATGTCAACTTACTTATCATAGCATGAACATTCAAGAATTTTATCTCTCGGAACTGACAAACAACCCCCGACACACAACACTCACTTGTAGTCATCAAACTCAGGCCGAGATGTTGCTTGCTTAGTAGGTTTTTGTACAAGAATCAGTAGTTAAGCATGCTTTGTTTAAGGCTACTTGTTTTCTGTAGCGTTTTGTTGTGGATGGAATCTAAACTTTTTGCTCAAGAAGGTAAGTTTTTGTAAGCATTTCTTTTGTGTACTTTCATGCTACCGACGCTAAAAAAGAACTTAGGTCACAGAAAAGCATATTAAGGACATATGTGGACTGTGTTATGACAAAGAATAAGCAGTCGTAATTAAGAACTTACAGTGAAAATGTGTACGTCCTGCCAGGCTATAAACGTCTGGTAGTATTCGTGCGTGTATGATACGTCATTTATTTTAAGACCAGTTGTGCCTTCTTTAGAAGTCTTACAAGCTTTGGTGCATTTCGGCTTATCTAGCAAATTCCTATCAGCTTCCAGCAATACTCGGATCACGCATTGTCGGCGGAGGAATACTAAAAAGTCATGTAACAGGCAAAAGCCTAAGGCGAGTGCTTTACAAGATACCTGACACATCTGTGTGTTCGTCCAACATGCACTAGTTATATTAGTTTATTTTACTGAGATACGTGTTATTTAGCTTTTTAAATGTCAAGTTTAAAACAACAAAATAGATCAACATTATTTCACTGATAACCGGTTGCACAGCTACTGCACGATTAGATATTTTCTGTGGGATGCCTTTCAAACGCCATCTAGACTATTAAAAGGCTCACTTTCTCTTTGGGAAATACAACTCTCATTTATACTAGATAGAAAGAATTATTTGTATGACGTTTCGACTTGTTGAGAACAAAGACTGTTTTCTATGACAAAGACAAGATCTTCATCAAGAATGCTTTATTGTCACGAAAATAAAAGGGACCTTTGATCTTCCCCGGTTTCTCCATGGCAGTTCAATGTATGCTCGACTCCACGTTTCTCAGCTCTCGTGGTGAGAAATGGTGATAAATGCTGCTAAATGACCTAAATGATGATGTTTAATGCGGCTCTGCGTCTATGTAGTGTTTCTTTCTATATAGATTGGCACAGGAGCACATTACCCTGGAGCCTTCATCTCCTTAATGGGTCTTGGGCATGGCGAAAATGCACCTTGAGCTATTTTTAGCAATGCTTTTCCCGCGAAATTGTGATGTCATTAGCTACGCCCTCAACCCGCCCCCAATTTTAACCAATGAGATTACATTCAACCAGCTCACTGAAAACACAATTTAATTCAAGATGGCGGAGTACAGCAGTGACTCCAGTGAGGAGGGTTCTTTGACTTCTTTGTCAAGTTCGGAACTTTCCGAGATTTCTTCTAGTAGTGAAGCTGATGACAGCGACGAAGAGGTCGCTGAAGTCAGATCTCAGCGAGTGAGTGCGAGTAGGCGGCCGCAGAGCAAGTCTGCGAAGAATCCGAAGCTGCGTAAGAAGACAACAGATAAACGCACCACGGTGAAAGCGCTTACCAGGGACGAAATGGAACAGTTGTCTTCATGGGTTTTTTCTGTATCACAAGCTAAAATAGTTGAATTGAACGTGAACTGCGTGAAAAACTCCTAATATCGCCCAGAATTAGGGCACAATGCCGTTTCGCTAGCAGTTTTTCCTTTAACACATCTTTGACTAAGGTGCATTTTCATCCTTTGAGGTAACACAAGTATCGTCGGATGGCTTCGAAACTTTCCCCTGTTTACTGGATGATCAATTTACAGTTTCTTCTGTCCGTTTCATGACTAGTGGCCTTCACAAACGGGTGTAAATTTTGCGCGGGTTTGTAATTTATACCTCAATTGCATTCGCTCTCATGATCAGCTTTAAAGAACTGTATCATGGGAAAACTTTCGAGATAAAAAAATTTGGAATCCTGGAACCTGCAAAGAAAAACTGAACGGTGGAACGTTGCTTCCGATTTTTCTTCAATTAACTATCATCCGCCATTTTTTTTATTCGGCACTGACCAATCAGCCGCGGACGTTCACGGAAACATCTTTTCGCGGGAGAATGATTCTAAAAATAGCTCAAGGTGAAACTACGCTGTTGACCCATACCATTACTAGATGGAGGCTCCAGGGTAATGTGCTCCTGATTGGCATTAATGCTGACATTTTTTCATGTGGCTATAGAAAGCCGAAAAAAGAGCGAGTTAGGAAATTTGTAACGTACTTTTTGGAGCGGCTATCAGCCACTGGTGTTTTAACATACACTTTACCTAACCCCACCCCTGATGGATTGTGTATGTTACATTGATGGTTGCCCTAGTTGCGGCAAGTGTTCATTACGTCCTCGGTCGGTGCTCAGTCACATGGCCGGATATGAAAGACCGTTATTCTAGTGACATTCTACGACTCACGTGCGCGAGGTCTATAAAGTATTTGCAAGTGTCGTTTAGCAAAGGTAGCACTGCTCTCTTACAAATGCGCTAATGCAGTGGTTGCTTTTAGCAGAGGGTTATCCTGGTGTCCTGTGACCTGCCGCAGGTGTGACTCTTTGATAAAAAATGATAATGACTATGTTATTTTCTCGTTTTTACTTCAACTTACATTACTCAGTCTATTTTTTTTTTCTTGCAGAGGTTCTCTGTACTCAGCCAACTGATCTTGGTATCATCCTGGACTCGTCCGATGCAGTTAGCAGAAACTGGCCCGAGGTTTGTTTTGATCGTGTAAACGGAAAAATAATACAATATGTTCTTACCCATATTTACGTCAGACTAGCTAATTTCTCCCCAAGCTTCGGTTTCGAAGTGCAAACTTGTAAGGGACGGACCATTAGAAATAACCGGAGGGGGGGGGGGGGGGGTGACTTTTCCTTAAAAAAATTCCTGCAAGGGAACCTTGTCTAAAAACAAAATTCCTGCGAGCGGTTGCGCCTTAAAAAAATATTCGTGCGAACGAGAAAAAAATTCCTGCAGATGAGTAGGATTTTAAAAAAAATCGTGAACCGAAAATTTTTACCCCCGCCCCTTCCTCCGGTTATTTCTAATGGTCTGTCCCTTAAAGTAACCACCGCAGTGACTTTCGCAAAGGCTTGAGAAGAATTTCGCCTAAACGGGCCTTGGCGGCATTTTGAGCAACTGAGTAACATGCACAAGGCTTATTCTCCATACTGAGAGAACATGGAGAGTCTGAAGACAATCCTCCAATAACCGTTAGATATTCTTTCTATCATCCCAGGTTATTGACTACGCCAATGCTCTGGTGGAATTTTTCAACGTGGGTCCAAAACGAAGTAATGTTGGAATAGTCACATATGGCACGGAAGCAGTGCTAGCTATGGACTTCAACACTTTTAAAGGTGATAATCTCTCACCTGAAAACGTACAGGACTTGATTGGCAATCTGGTGCCACAAGGAGGAGATCGCTTCATTGACAAGGCACTAATACTGGCAAATGAACTGCTTTTCACTGAAGAAGCGGGAATGAGAGTAAATGAGACCAACACTCTTAAGGTTTGTCACTGTGATATTACTGTTCGGGATCCGGGGATTTGGTAAATGTCCCTAACCGGTTTAAAGAACCGAGATTCGGGAATTCCGGTGACAAAAAAAAAAACAAAGGAATCTCAAGTTGTGATAAACGTCACAAAAAGCAGCACAAAGCGTTTATCCGTCGGGATTATGGAATTGAGGGGAAGTTTGGATCAGGATAGCTGGATCTAAAAACCCTATTGGGGACCCTCAATACTCTATGCCGTATAGTGTACTATAAAAATAGTAAATTCATTTGATTTATATCCTTACGGGTTGCCATTATTGCCGATTTTCGTTCAGAACGATGCACTATTGGGCCTGGTTTTCACGTCATATTCAGTTTCATTTAAGTGACGTCGACTTTCAGAAAACAAAACTCACTGAAATCGCTAAAAATGAACGCAATACACGAAAGCAAGGTGTAACATAGGACAATTTACCTCTATGCTGGTATCGTAACCATGGATTTCATGTGCCACTTATGCTAAGTGTATGCTATGTATAAAGAAGGCCTTGATTACTTCGTTACCATTTTATTAACAGATTCTTATTCTATTAACCGCTGGAAAACAAACCAAAGACCAAGGCAGTTTTACGCCATTGAATGAGGCCTCCCAGCCTCTCAGAGATAAAGGAATCAAGATTTACGTTGTAGGAGTTGGTTCAAAAGAAGATATTGATGAGGATGAGCTGATACAAATTGCAGGCACACAAGAGAACGTTCTTACCACAGATCTCTTCGAAGAACTTGTTGTCCTGGCGGAAGATGTAACAAAAGTCATTTGCGGTAAGAAAAAAAAACACAATTCATATTTATTATGTTTACAAGCAACTGAAATTAACAAGAGAAATGATGGGAACGAGGTGTGTTTACAAGATCTGAATAACTCTGGGCTGTTCTCTCGATCGTCTAGTTTAGGTCTCCATATAACACGAGAAAATTCATATCGGCTTAGTTTGAGGGAAGTATCCACTAAACGAAGGCGTTCGACTAACGTTCCACTTTATTTAATCAGTGTATTCAGTTTCCAGTATTCTAATTTAATTTTTATCATCTTTGACAGGAATCAAGATATTTGAGGTGAGTCAAACAGTCCAAAGCGTTTTTAATCGTGTTCGATCACGTGATTTTATGATATGAAGGCAACACCTTAAAGTCCAGTAATGCGCTTCTAATGACATGCGCATTACTGGCCTTGGCAACCGCTATTGACAACCATTTCTAGAAGCGAAATGGTGATGTCAATAGCGGAGGAAAAAAATAAAAAAATATGTTTGTATGTTTATTTGTTTGTTTGGTGTTTTTCATGATAATTTAGTTATTTGTTTAAAAATATATTGTCTACAGATGTTCATTACTTTAGCTAATTTTTAATGAAGTTTCACGTGACTATTTCAAGTGACAAGGAGAAGGGAAAACCCCAGAGGAACTCTGGGAAAACCCTAAAATGCAGAAACAGTTCACTAGGTGAGTAAATTAACTTTTTTTTCAGTCACATGATTGATATACTGCCCTGTAGAGATATGCCTTGTTTGTTGGTTTGATTGTTTGTTTGTTATGTTTTTCCCCTTTACAGTAGCACATTGTAAACGATTTTTTATGTTTTCCACTGGCATTTTCAGCTTTCCTAATTATTTGGACCTTGGATAAGTAGATTATAGCCTGCTTAGCTGGTGAATAAATGTACTTCCATTCAATTGACTTGAATCTGATGGTAGCAATTTCATTTTTGTCCAATGCATCCATAGTTTTTTTAACTTTAACTCCGGGAATATATCCAATTGGATGCCACTGGTGTTCGAGCTCTGACTGCACAATGATGGCATTCTCGTCAGCTACATTCGTCGGTTCGATAATCAGCTGAACAGGAACATCCTCCTTGTCCAGCAACAGTCTCTTGGATTTTCTTAAAGCATTCTGGAAGTGTTCATGGTATGTGCTTCCTTTCACCTTGAAGTATTCAGTGTAGTGCGTTATTTCTTCATTATCTTCGATGGAGTCAGAATTTGTTGCATCACCTGTCTGGTCATCCTCTGGTTCGGAAGGCTCTCCTTCACTCGAGTTGCTCTCATTTGAATCACACTGACCTGAGGCATGAGGATCCGTGCCGTTCTGCACAGCAATGTTAGTAGTGTTTGGGAACCGACTGCAGTTACAATCGACCAGGGTAATGTCCAGCCATGGCATTTCTACGATGGCATTCTCTTCTTCATAGTCGTCGTACGGCTGGAGGCTCACAGCAACGCTGGTTTGGTTTGTTAGAATTTCAAATTCGAAGATGACAAGGACATGTCGATCGTAATCGTCGTCGTCTTCATTTTCAATCTAAGTAGACGAAAATACCAAACATACAGTTAAAATCTTGTCTCGAATACGTGTGAAAATTTTCTGAAATCGGTGACATAAAATGTATAATTTCTTCGATCAAGCGAACGACTGGGGTTTACAACTTTTACTGATAGAACTTTAACTAGAAAAGAAAAATGCAATTGTGCGAAGAACAGCTTACTAACCTTGTGAATACAGCTCGATTTTACATTGATCACCGCTGGCGAAGCCTTGTTACCGAGGTCTTTCAGCTTGTCTGACTCTACAAACAGACATAATCGCCGCTCTCGCAGACTTTTCGGGAAACTAACGTGTCCTAACACCGTAAGGAACTTGCAACAGGCTAAATTCGATGCCACGATGTGCGATTGACTGACGAAATCAAGACAGTGTACGTACAACATAGAAGAGACAGAGAGAAACGAAGCGTTTACATCGAGCAACTCCATGCTAAATGAGGGGTCACGTGTCAAACTCAAGTTGATAATATAGTTGCTCCGCGTTGCATCATGGGATACCTGCATAATCTTCTTTTCTGGTGAATTAAGGTACGCTAACGAGTGCTTGGGCGGCGGATCAGCCTGAGAATTTCCGCTGTATCAGTAAAGATACTAAATAACCAGCTAAAGAAGATTTTTTTTGGCGTTAATACATTACGGAATTTCAAAGTGCGATGATCAATTAGAGATCATTAGACTATTGGCAGTCTATCTTTAGCTCTTAAGTCCGTGACGACGAATGTGGACGTGAACGAGTGCGATTTACAAGCGGACTAAGAGCAAACCTGAGACTGTTCGTAATGTAATGATCAATGTATGCTTTTCCTCAGCTCGCTACCCATCAAACGGCTTTCTTCTCCACCTTTGATCAGAACGATTAAACAAATTGCAGGTGTGGGAGGGGCGAAGATGTTGGAGGGGCGATCATTCCAATTCTGTTCCCTTGTTACTAAATACTCCGCGCTATTGATATTCGATAATATCCCATCAAACTGCTGTCATCCTATGTTTTTATCTGAGCACGTATCCTTAATTTCGGTATTACTTTAATAGTTCTAACCAGAATTTTATTGGCTAATTTTGAAGTTCGTGACCTGTCAGTCATATTTATTATGGCAATCTTATTGCACAACTATGGTCCTTGTCAGCGACTTAGTGGAAGACGCAGATATCGCTATCACCTAACAGTGGTGGGAATTCTGGACGCTACTTGAGGAAGATTCGCCTAAGAGGACGTTCTGGCCTCGTCTGCGCCGAAGACAGTATGCGCTTGTTTGCAGTTACGGTCTTCTTGTCTCTTTTCAGCATTTTGGTCTGCTCAGAGAGCGAGTTCGACGATGAATCGTGTAAGTAAACGAAGAGAAAGGTTTTTTTAAAAAAATGATTTTATCTCTGACCTTGTAAAGCCATAAACAATAATCATGCAAGATGTCCTTGTTAGCTCGATTCTCGTTCCCACTTTAATTTCTGCTACTTTTCACTCAACAAAGTGTTACTGTAAAGCAATATATGTAGTTGGCGTTTCCTTTACTTATTTACTCTCGGGGATTGACTGTGGTCTTTAGTAACAATTTGTCAGTCCGTAAGATATAGTATCGAATAGTAAGACGGACTTTTTTCGGGACCACGCTAATCTTTGTTTATTTTGGCAGCAAAATGGTTATGAAATGTATGCTTTCAAAGTATTTGTTCAAAGCCTGGATGCATTACAAAGATGGATTCTTAGATAACGGTTTTATAATTAGCAGACGCAATTGACAGATTTTGTTACAACTGTGTTCGTATATGAACCGACTATTCATCTGGGCAATAGAAATTGCTTATCTGTTGACACAGCAGAGGATTTTTAAACTGTCTAAATAGAGGCTAATAGCCAAAAGGCTTTGAATGCGTTCATGTTTATCGTAAAAGAAACATTGTGAAATATTTTTTCTATTTTTAAGTAGAAAAATATTTCACAGTTTTTTTTTACGATAAACATAACGAGATACGTGGATTGTTGAAACAATATATAAAGGAGTTTCGCCTTAAATCGCATTCCAAAATTAGTTGGACGCATGGCCGTACGTTTTACTCGAGGAGATACTTTAGGTAACGAGATCATTTATATACAGAGAATTAAAATTATTTTTTTTCATTTTCTGCATGGTTAAGGGCGTTCCCTCTATCTTGGATATTATTTCATAGGAAACTACTCTGTGAATTTCAATTTTCCAGATTCCTTTTGGCCAATGAATTATGAGTTGACCTTGTCATCAATGTCTATAAAGATAAGCGTTCATTATTACGTTTTTATAAGAAACATATTCAGTGTGTTGGTATGTTGATGGAAAATTGCCATCATAGGGTTGCATATCTAAACAGAACTCAACCCGACTATTGAAAGATCTAAAACATTTGAAAACAACCTGTTTCCTTCAGTGATCAGGTTCTAAACAGCGCGAAAAGGTTGTCCGCAATCTTACTGTTACTCCGTATTAGCTAAACTTGTTCCTTTTAGTGGTTTTAAAGGGACACTGTCACGGACATTTTTTGGCTTTTTTAGTAAAACGGCGCCAAAATTACGACTAAGTACTTTCAACCATGCAGGAAATGCTCCTAGAACATAAAGGGAAGGATATCTAGCAAATTGTTTAAAGAAGAGGGTGACCATAAATAGTTTTCATCAATATTTTTCCAAATCACAATAGGACAGAACTTGAAAAAGCCGACTTTTTACATACATACATACATACATACATACATACATACATACATACTTACCATTACCCAGTTGTGGGGACCTGGCAATTCCACCAACACTGTGGGGACCTTATGTTATAAGTGATATTTGGAAAAAACATATATGGCGTTTGGATGGACTTAGCTATGGTTTGCTATGCACTCCAAAAAAAATCGGAAAAGTCCATATTTGCAGTGTGGGGACATTTTTTACACACTTTGTGGGGACCGAACTTACACGAATTTTGAATTGTGGGGACATTGTGAACAACGCCTACATTATGGGGACCTTTGTACTTTTTGCTAATTTTAAATGTATAAATTTCTTGATATTCTTCAAAATTCAAAAAGCCACAAGGTAAACTAAGTGCTAAAAGGCTCGTATTTGCGAATATATTTTATACTTTAAAACCATGTGCCTCACCATTGGGACATTCCCAGATGTCCGCTTAATAAAGGGGTGTTTGTTGTGAAAATTGTGCAAGGCTGATATTAAACTACCAATATTCAACGGTTTCAAAATAAATTCGTTTTGGTGTCTGTGTCCGTTTAATAAAGGTGTCTGCTTAAAAAGGGTTTAGTGTAAAGATAAGACGCTAGCAAATAACTGTTGGCACCACTGCAGGTGGGATTCGGTTACAGGATCTCGGGTGGTTGGATCCTGGGTGATCAAAGGCCGTATCCTGGGTGGGATCCCTGATTGGATGTCAGATAGATTCCTTGGCAGAATCGAAGGTGGGAACCCAAGCGGGCAGTAAGACACTACCTCTCTGAAACCTCTATTTTCATTCGCGCGCTGTAAACACTACCTCTATTGTTATTCAGGGATAGGGGCATTGTTATAGCCTGTTATGTATTGTTTTAGGAACCAATGAAATAACTCGTTCCGAGAGGTAGTGGGCGACCCCAAGCGGGACCAGGAAATGTTTGGATATTCAGGTGAAACGTCAGTACCGAAAAAGTCATACAACAGTTGTTCAAACTAAGGAATAATCTATACTGTAATTAAAATGTACCACTCCAAACAACGATCTAATGTACCAGGGAAACGTTCTTTAATATATATTACCAGTACTAACAATAATAAATCATATTATGAGAAATGTAACATTTTATTCAAGACTAAATATTTAACAGAAGCATTTTAGATTTGAAAGATTAACAAAACGGTGATGGTAACAAACGCAACATTTATCAGCTATTCTCTGCTGGCTCTCTCCTCCAGTTATTTTGTACCTCTTCCTCAGTCCAAGTAAGATAGGCTGTCGGAATACAAACACATTAACAGAGAATTATAAGAGAAAACACAGTAGCTGTTATCTCCCTGCGTGACACTTAATTAAGGAGGCTGACAACAGTTTCCAGCACTTTCCAACTCTTACACTTTGATGGGTCAGTGCTACAAAATAATATTTATCAGTTGGTAAAACAAATGCGTAATGATTGGTAAACAAATTGTTGTTCAAAACGAACCAGGTTATCTCTATATTTATTTTTTACAAAGTTAAAATTCACTGGATGCAGTTTCAGACTACCCTAAAATTTTTGAAACCACTCCAAGTAGTTATTTTTAATTTTGCAATATGCTGCAACTTAAGAGGCAGTCTCCCTAAAAGTGTTCCGGTTGATTCTGGACGGAAAAATAAAATTACCTGATATTTTTTGTGTGTGGTGAAAGGCCTATATGCCAAAATAACAAAACCAATATGATTATTTGGGTTCTTGGTATTACATGATTTTCGTTAGGGCTAAAAATAACTATGACGGATGGATGCCCACACGTGACAAAAATTCGTCACAATTGTTTACCTTTTTAAGCAATCATCGGCACAAAGCAAGCGCAACCTGTACTGCCATCATTTCTACATAGCAAGGAAGAATCTACTTTTATTTTATGGGCTGTAGGAGTTTCAAGGAATTCGAAGCTAATCTATTGGTAATCCATAATTCTATATGTTAAGATGTTCGTGGGACAACCCAAAAATTGGTGGACCTCTTTTCTCTGCTAGCAGATGAAATCAAAAGATGGCAGTAACAACAATTAAGCTTTAGGGCCTGTTAACATGGAAAGAGGGTGCCCCCGCTAGAAGAGCTAAACATAGCTCGCCTTTACATGAGAATTTATAACCCTTCTACCCAAGTTGTGACAGCGTCACTGAAGCGTGATGCGGCATGAGAAACCCCCCCCCCCCCCCCCACCACAAAAAAAAAAAAACAAAAAAAAAAACAAGTAGCTCCAAATACGATTTTTTTTTCCGTAATAAAGGCCAGCCGTTCTCAAAGCAGTTATATGTTTCAACATTAAAATGCCCAAGCTCTTAGAAATTTACCGAATAGATCTTTCCATGGATTTGAATTGTTTTCGGTCGCAAAACTAAAAGTAAATTTGTTGTTGGGTGCACTTAGTATAATCCTTCCTGCAAGAACGGCGAATTAATTAGCTTTTGTTCAAAGAAATTTTTCCAGTTGACAGATAAAACTAATTTTGATTAAATGGAACTGTTTGAGTTCAGAATTTATACATTTTGTAGCATTTACTTCACATTTTAATTTAACAACACCCGTGAAGACTTATCCCGGGTAGCCGGGTTACCCTGGTACGACTGTCGACATGGCAAAAAGATAACCCGCCAAGAAGGGTGTCCCTGGCAAGAAGACAGGGTGCCCCGGCTAGGCGGGTTTTACCCTGTCTCGCAAGTAAACGCTTGAACGTTTTTTTTTTGTTAAGAGAAAGTTGTCTCACCCATGGTAGCTCGGTTAGGCAGGTAACCCACTTACCTGGGGCACCCTCCCTCCATTTAAACAGGCCCTTAACCTAATTAGCCATGTTCTAAACGAGCAGGGGACTGGGTACGAACATATTTTCTCTTCGGTACAAACATTCAATATCGATTGAATTGAAAAATGGGGCATGTCATCTGAAAGAGCATCCAAAAATTAGTAGATTCACCAAATTTGACGGTTATTGGTTTAAACCCAAAGGCATGGTACACTTAGTATGGATTGGAGGGACAGGCGTCCTCCAATCCATACTAAGCTCTCTTATTTTAAAAGTGTACCATGCCTTTGCGTTTAAACCAATAACCATCAAATTTGGTGAATTTATTAATTTTTGGATGCTCTTTAAGATGACGTGCCCCATTTTCAATTCAATCGTACCAAGAAAAAAAATGTTCGTACCCAGTCCCCTGCTCGTTTAGAACATGGCCAATTCCCCTAGTACAAGAATATGTAAACAAAATTAATATTGTCTACAACATCTTTCCTGTATACATCAGGTGAATAATTTTTCTTAACTTTGAGAAATTACCAAAAGCAACACCAAAACCCTGATGTAAAACTAAAGGAAAGTAAACTAAAACAACGGAATATAAATACAGAACCATCTGCAATATAATTATACATTTTTCTATTTTTACGACTATTTTGCAGAATGCAAAATAAGAGTATAGTAGGCCAGCACATACACTCGCACAGTCGGTTGATGGGTTGCAGACTTTTGTTTGTACTTCTGCTAACCAATGCATAACTAGACTTGACGAAGATGAAATTAAATGTTGGCAAAGAAATAATGATGAGATAGTTATCAGCTATGTCAAGAGCATGAGGTGCGAGCATTATCTTATTTGAGTTTTCAAAAAAACATAATCTAGAAAGTATTTGGTGTCGTTATGAAATGAATGCGGGGTCCAGGCAAGTGCGGGTATTCTTCATATAATAAATGCATGAATATTGAGCAAAATACTAAATGGGAAGCACTTATTAGCATCTTGGGAAAAAAAAAGAAACAACACGTCAGAGGGGAAAAAAGAAAAAAAAGATCGTGAGCATGCCCGCACCGTGTGTTGAACTCTCGCCATCACTACTTTCTAAAAGCTAAATAAAAAAATTAGGTTCGCAATGCGTCCATGTGTCTAGAGCATTATGCATTATTATATTTTATTATATGACTAGCTCTGTGAGCGGTCAAGATGAAGCGAATCTCGTGCTCTGATTGGCTACCCGAGCGGTCAAGATGGAGCCATCTTGACCGCTCGGAATCGCCCGCTGTGGTCCTGCAAGCGAAAAAACTTTTACCGACGCTACTTGAAAAAGGTTTTCGTCGTAAATTTTCGCTATGAAACTATTTTCCGAAATAACACAGAGATTTCCTGTCTATTTCTAGCAAAAGGAAGTCCGACAACAAAGAATAACTCTTTTAGCGAATGAGAGCAAACAAATTAAACTACAAATGTTAGTTAATTAACGAGTTTCGTGAATTTTATTTGCCGAAAAAACCGGCTGATACAAAAATCAAAACGCAAAGCGACTTGAAGACATGATAATCAGCTTTGTTTGACGGAAAAGGGAGAGACTGAAGTCAGTGACATACCTGAAGAATAAAGTGCTCTGCAAATTTGTCGTTTGTGTAACATCTTCAAAAATGGAAGAAAGCGGACGGCACGGCGAACCTAACATCTTTTCACCGAAGCCTCTAACGCTCACGTCGAGTAAGGGTGAGTCGAGCATTTAAATTAATGATGTAGAAAAGTTCAAGCTTTTCCTGTGAAGTGGTATTAAAATTCCAAACGCTTTCAACAATCACAATTTCAATATTCAGCTCGTGTATGTCACCGCAGGTTTGCACCACTAAAGCGCCAGAAGTGAGCAAATACTCTGCAAAACGTCCAATAATCAAAAGCTGGCGGCCAGATGGAATGGACATTCTCCTTTTAAGGCTTCAAACTCAACGTTGTTTCGCAAATTCAAGCCATTTCAATATCTTTTTGAGGGTTAAAATGAGGTGAATTTCGCTGTTGCATCATTTTTCCTTCGTCTCGATTCATACAAGAATTTGACAGTCACTCATTAAACTTTTAAACCAATGAAATGATTTAGCGTGCGCCTATTGATTGTGCATGCAACTGGCTTTTTTTTTCAGTGCTCGAACAAAGTCATATAATAAATCCTTTATTGACCAAGCTTGTTCGGTCAAGATGGCAGGATATTGGCCTCGTTCTTTTTTTGCGTGTTTATGGACCGAGACGAAGTCGAGGTCCATAAACACGCAAAAAAAGAACTCGGCCAATATCCCGCCATCTTGACCTCACGCTTGGTCAATAACCCATATGTATTATAGGGGCAGGGCAGGGCATAAATTAGAATTTAGCTGGCATAGAGTAGAGGTGTGGAGGAAGGGTCGAAATATCAAGCTTCAACATTGTAGCAAAGAGATACAGGTAGAAGTAATAAACATGTGCAACGTGATCTAGTAAAATTATCTCAAGTAGACGTTTTCCTAATTTTTTTATGGTTAAGTGCTAGCTGGGATATTGACTATTTGTTTGGTGAGGTAGATTGAAATGCTGAAAAACCTGAAGATTTTAATTGTCAACAAATCTTGACAAAGATCTCTTCCGCGATCTTTTGTGCTTAGACTTTACTACGAAAATATCACAAAAAAGTTAACAATCACCAAACGATCAATATAACGAAATAGACAGAAGTTTGAAGAAATCTAAAACCAAAAACAAAATCATCATGAACACTGACTAAGGATAAGTCCTTTGCAACTTTGCGGAATATCTTTGCTATCAACATATCTCAAGCTGAATTTTTAGTTGTTGTCAGACATTTATAAATTTTAAACATATTAAAAAACTGGAGATGTACTATTTTGATGTGCTTTTCTACAGGAGACTGCAGAAGCCAATTGGCCCTTTTCAAACTGCACAACACAGATCACGTGCAGTCTTACTCAACACCGATTAAATTGGATTCTTACAAATATAAAACTTTGCAATATTTACAACCGTAACCTTACTTTGTTTTTAACTAAACATCAAGTGTTGTAATTGGTTGACAACTTCACGAGAACAAAACGATGAATGACTTTAAACGGTCTTTAATACGTATTTTCGGCTCGATTACAACGGTATTACAAAACGATCTCTTCACCATACGATTTTCCTAAAAAACACTAATGTTCACATGACTAGTGTCTCAAATAACCGGTAGTTAATATTCAGCGGGTAGTGTAACGCAAACATGTCACGGTTATATTCCGGTACGCTGTATAAACTAATTATCTCTTCAACATTTTCCCCTCCCGAATTGATAAGTGAAACTTGAAATTCGTCTACAAAATTAAATCATTAAGAGTCACTGTTCAAGTTTCAATCAGTGTCTGCGAATACCAACGGGGAAATTCTCGTAACTGGTCAGTTGAGAATCTTGTCTCCAACTCGAACATCAACAACTCTCACAAGCTGGTCTCTTCCTGGATACGTATGTTCAATGCGCCCAACCTTCCACTCTCGTCTAGACGCATTGGGATCGATGACCATTACTACATCACCAACTTTAAGGTTTTCTGTCGGAAAGAACCACTTCTGACGGGAGCCAATGTGAGGTAAGTACTCCTTCATCTAGCGTCCCCAGACATGTTGAGTTAACTCTTGCACTCGCCTCCAGCGTCTGCGTGGACTAAATGCGGTGCTATCCACACTTTCAGGAACGAAATCACCACCCATCCGACCAATGAGGAAGTGATTCGGTGTGAGAACTGGCTCATTGTTCGGGTCGTCACTCACTGTGGTCAGCGGTCTTGAATTCATCAGACTTTCAACTCCAATGAACGTTGTTTCCACCTCTTCGTCATTGATATCAGCATCTTTAAGAACGGCATAGATGGCTCGCTTTGCTGACTTCATCATTGATTCGAACACACCTCCAAAGTGGGGCCCTTGTGGAGGATTCCAATGCCAAGTAACGCCATGACTAGACGTCATACGTTGAAGCTGATCGTGATCCAGTTCACTGACCAACTCTCTGATTTCTTTCTAAGCGCCCACGAAGTTCGTACCATTGTCACTCAGCATTTTCGTTGGCCATCCTTTCCTCGCAGTCATTCACACGAATGCGTTGAGAAATGCGTCGGTTTCTAATGAAGTTGCCATCTCCAAATGGCAGCAGTGTGTTTGCAAGCACATAAACAAACACAGGTAACGTTTGGCACGGGGTTGTCCACGCCCTTGCATGGTAAGGTACGGCCCTCCAAAATTCACGGCACAATTAGCGAACGGTTTTGTTGTCATCTGGAGATGGATTTGCGGTAATGGAGCCATCTGTTGCTGGGCTGGTTGAACGTCTTGCACATTCACGGCATTCTCTGTTCACTCGTTTGACCTCCTCACGAACATGGATGACTAGGTACTTCTCTCGCAGGTGGTTTATGGTGTAGTTCACACCCATCTGATGGCCTTCGCTTTCGTCATGATATTGGACGATTAATCGTGTGACATGATTCCTCTTTGGCAGGATGATTGGAAATTTTACATCATCTGAGAGGTCATCGGAGTGTCGCAGCCTGGTATTCAAACGTAGAATCCTGTTGATAAGGATTGGAGTGCTGGGGCGCAGCGTAGATTTTCGCGGAAAGGTCTGGTTCTTTATCAGTGCTCCGATTTCATCAATGAATGCTTCACTTTGAGCTTCCCTGATCATTTCTCTTTCGGCAGTTAACAGCTCTGCTGGCGGTAGCTCTCCAAATACTCGCTGATTTCCTGGTTTACGGCAGTTGCTCACGAATCATTGTACCCAGCTTCTCACACGCACCAACGACAGTCCAATCTCTAACGCTCCTTTCGGTTTGACTTTGTACCACTTTGAGTATCTTGTGGGGTCTAAGCGCCACTCTACTTCTTTCAACTTGTCTGTCTGTGCATCGCGTTCATTGGTCAACAGTTGAACGACGTTGTAGCTTGTTGAACTCTCATTGCTCTGCCTGGGCGTTGATTTGAACTCGGTCATTGCTTCACGTGACGGTTTGTCGAACTTGCAGTCCGGCCATTCAGCTTCAGGACATTGTAAGAAATCGGGTCCGTTCCACCACTTTGAACTCTCGGTCAACTCTCGTGCCGTCATTCCTCTTGTGCCAAGATCCGCAGGATTCAAATCTGTCGGTACGTAACACCATTGGTCAGGGTTAGATTTGTCATGGATCTCGCCAATGCAGTGTGCAACAAACGGTTTGTATTCACGGCTCTGTCCCCGAATCCAAAAGCCGACATTCAGGCTGTCCACCCAGTATGTGACATTGCTAGATGGGATCTTGAGTGCAGAACAGACTTGATTTGCCAATCGTAGACCGATAAGAGCGCCCATAAGTTCAAGTCTAGGAATGCTCACAGTTTTTAACGGAGCTAAACGGGTCTTGGATGCGATAAGCCGAGTGGCAACATATCCATCTTCGTATTCGTGTCTGGTGTATACAGCTGCGCCGTAGGCCTTCTCGGACGCGTTGGAGAATGTGTGCAGAGTGATAGCGCTTTCCTTTGTAGTTGTGTCTTTTAAACACCGAGGAATCTTGATCTCCTCAAGGAGGGACAAGTAACTGAACCAATTTTTCCACTCTTCTTTCTGTTTGGACAGAAGCGGATTATCCCATTGTAATGCTTCTAGCCAGGCTTGCTGCACAAAAATTTTGGCTTTAACGACAAACGGGGCTAGAAAACCAAGTGGGTCAAATAGCGTTGCTGTTTTCTTTAGGACATTTCTCTTCGTATATTCAAAGTCCTCAGCAGGCGGTGAGTAGTACATGCCCAACGTTTTTGTCACGGGGAACTGATTCTTCTCAAGATCAACTTCGGAAGCGCGATCCTCGTCGGGAACATCCTCCAATACTTCTAGACAATTTGAAACCCACTTTCGAATGTGGAACCCGGCCTTGTCACCCATCTCGGTTAACTGGCGTCTTGTTTCTATGGCCTTCTCTACGGAATCCACTGAAGGCATGAGATCATCCATGTAACAATGATTCTTTACTGTATCGGCCGCTAACAGATAATTTTCTTGATGGAGTTCTGCATGTTTTTTTCCAAGTGAATTGTGCACAGAAGGGACAATAACATCCACCAAAAACGAATCGGAGAAACTCGTAAACTTCCGGCTCTCTGCAGAGGTCCATATCACGCCATAAGAAACGGTGCAGCGGTCGGTCTTCCTCCCCTAAGTTGGCTCTTTCCCTTCGATTTGAAGGCGAAATGTGTGATGGAATCCAGTGTAGTGCCTCTCCTTTGCGTCTGGATTCTGAAACTTTCCAATGGCAGTCCATCCCAGGGGGCATAGTTACGCGCACGGTTCATTCGGACCTCCTGTCACTTCTTTCATCGAATACATCAGCTCGTAATGGTCTACTCCAAGTAGTACATCGATTCGACTTCTTGTTGTAAGACTTGGGAATGGAATTCCGAGCAAATGACTCCATCGGTCTTGGATCTTGATCCAATCAACAGCTTTTAAACCCCCGCAAATCTTGGTGGAAGTCTTGGCAGTTATCATTCGGTCCACTTGACCATCAGTGCTTTCAATACCGATTTCGAATACACCTTATTCATAAATGGCGGAACGCGCGGAAGAGTTTGGGACGAGTACATGGAAGCGAGGCGAAAGGGGCTTCCGATTCAAATGAAAACAAAGCAGAGTATGGAAATGCAAGAAGAATTTCTTGTAATTCTTGAAATATCTGTCAGTTAGGCAGTGATTCTTGCCTGTTGATGACTACTATTGAAATTCCTGGTTATACAACCGCAGATATGGTCGTATGGTTTCGAAGTCAACCCAAAAAGATGGGAAAATGGCATCGATTATCTCAGTCTCTTGTCTGCTTTCTCGTGTGCAGTTTTAATTCACGCTACTTTAGTTTCTTTTTAATAGAAGACCCTGGAAGCTGAGTATAGAAACAGGAATAAGAAAGGATTATAGCGCTTTAAACAAATTGACACGTCTCTTGATACGGTAAGTTAAGAACGGCAATTATATGACACAAGGTTTCCTGAGTATTTCCTCTCCAAAAGCATAAATGTTATTCACAACGACTGATCATTCAGTAGAGACTTAACTTGTTATAAATCCTTAAAGTGAAGCAACGGTTTTCAAATGTATGTGCCATTTTATAATCACCAGTCGGATCAGTAAATAGAGAAAAAATCAGAGAAAAGATTTGGCATCAAGGAAATGCTATAAACTTTTATTACTAAATAGCGTTCTTTACTTACCGTTTCAAGAGACCTGTCAATGTTTTTTAAAAGCTCTACATTCCTTTCTAAATCCTGTTTCTATACTCAGCTTCCAGGGTCTTCAATTGAAAAGGAACTAGAGTAGCGTGGATTAAAACTGTACACGAGTATAAAGCAGTGAAGAGACTGAGATAATCGATGCGGTTTTCCTATAACATTTTCCCATCTTTTTGGGTTGACTTCGAAACCATACGACCATATCTGCGGTTGTATAACCAGGAATTTCAATAGTAGTCATCAACAGGCAAGAATCACTGCCTAACTGACAGATATTCCAAGAATTACAAGAGATTCTTCTCGCATTCCATACTCTGCTTTGTTTTCATTTGAATCGCAAGCCCCTTTCGCCTCGCTTCCATGTACTCGACCCAAACTCTTCCGCGCGTTCCGCCATTTATGAATAAGGTGTATGTTCCCAACATAAACCGGATTGTTTGGTCATTAGCTACTTTGACCTCGATTGGCTCTTTCTCGCCTGTCAAACCAAGTTTCCGAGTACGATTCTCGCTAGGCACTAATGTGAACATACTCTTTTTTCAAGTTCCCACGTCAGAATTGGGGCACGGTACCCGTGCCGTGTACTCAGGCACTTCGTGGTACTTGGGTACTTTGGTTTTGTGTGTCTGAACACGACGCTCTTTTTTGCCGGTGCTCAGGTACCAGTGCTCAGGTACTAAGTGTGAACACGGCCTAAGAAACTATATGCTGAAATGATGCCTTTAATTGTCACTCGGTCTTTCATGTAAAAATCATGTGATTAAAGGTTGTAATCATTCGAGAATTCAAATTGTTTGTAGACAATGTCTTTCTTTCTGGTGGTCGAGTATTTCGATTTCAAACTAGAATTAAAACAATTAAGCTAACATGCTGCAAGTTTTATAAATAATGTGATAAGATAACGAAGGAGAAATGGCTTGTGGCTTCCTGTGGCTGATCTTCGATCTATTGTTAGACATTGCCGCTTTATAACATATCATTTCACTGTAAAGCAGGTGTATGTAAGTGTTTATTGAAGAAGGAAATAAATAATGAAATGAAAGACAGCTTTTCGCCCTCGATTTTATACACCTTCCTTGATTACTGAGATACTGATGGGCAATATACGCACAGGTGCCATGCACTAGTCAGTGGTATAACAAAAGTCTAATGGGACTGACGGAAGGAGGGCCAGATAGAAGGAGTGAATTTGGTCCTACTGCTGACAGTAGTTAGGTCTGTCAACACCTTTTGTTTACATCTGATTGACCAA
This sequence comes from Meandrina meandrites, assembly GCA_963693305.1. NCBI lineage: Eukaryota > Metazoa > Cnidaria > Anthozoa > Scleractinia > Meandrinidae > Meandrina > Meandrina meandrites. The sequence continues at coordinate 2,033,978 of OY855908.1, read as the reverse complement.
AGGAGGGATTGGCTGCCACAAACTCCCCTCTCATCCCTAAACTCCTGTTTTGCATATGCAAACATTCATAAAAACTGACTTCCAGTTTGTCCTAAAACTTTTTTCACATTGAGAATACACAACAGAAGAGCTGAAAGAGTGCTCCACATCACACAAAGCGCAAACCACTCGTTTCATCACCCAGCCTTCTCACACCCTCTATAAAACTAACTGCAAGTTATTAACCACATAAAGAAAAATGTTTTAAGCCAGTGTTCAAATTCGGCCAGGGAATTTGCAATTTTTAACACTTTACTGTCTTACCGCTTCTATAGACTTGCCTACAAGTTTAGCTCACAGAAAGTAAGCCTGAAGTGCAAAAGCAAACCCGAAAGTGAGCTTGAAGCATGAAAGCAAGCCTGAAAGTGAATTTCAGGTGAAACTGTCCTTGAAAATACATTAGCTGCCACGGGACAAATGGCGGTCTTTGAAATGACAGTTTGTCTCCTGAACCGGTTAATCTTCCTCTGCTTCTCAGTTCGAAGCTGATTTAAAGCAAAAACACTATGCATGGCTGTTATGTTGATCACTTGAGCCTGGAGTGTTTTCAAGAACGAATGAAAAAGAGATGTCACTTCAAGACGAGGAAATTAATGACACATGGCGTCAAGAAAATCATTTAACTAACTTTACCGGTGGACTTGGGTTTTATCGTGAATGAAGAATACAATGCTTAAAATGCTTCAGCATGTCCACGTTTTTATTAGACACAGTTAATGGACAATTAAGTTTGGGTCGGGAAGAATTCAACCTTTGTGTGAAATGTTTACATAAACGGCGGTATCTCCACGATTACTGATTGACGAATTTTAGGCAACTTCGAAATTCGAAAACATCGCACGAAATCATTTCCCCAGCTAATCCTTCTAAAGTCGTAAAGAACAGTCCTTTCACTTGCAAATACCGAATTTTTGACCAACTAACTTCACCGCGGGCTTGGGTTTTATCGTGAAGAATACAACACTTAAAATGCTTCAGCAACATCAAGATAAGCATGTTTACGTTTTTATTAGACACAGTTAAGTTCGCGTCTGGAATAATTCAACCTTTGCGTGAAATGTTTACATAAACGGCGGATCTCCACGATTACTTTAATTCACAAATTTTAGGCAACTTCAAAATTCAATTCAAAATTCGGCAAATGTTCCGACAAGTAGTGACGAACAATAAGTTGGGAATGACTCACAAGAAACTTTCCAGTATCCCAAGTGAATATATGACACCAGAAAACTTAGCAAAGGTACAGGGCTTAATAATATTTTCAACGAAGAATCTGTTATTGTCACTTTCAGCATTCGCATGTTTTGGTAGCAGTTATCGAGTACAACCAGGGATTGAAGTTCAAAGGTCTTTAAAGATGTGCTTTGGGCCTTTTGCTTAGATATAAGGTCTTGTTCGCTCAACAAATTAAAAGAAAAAGCGTGTCCATTGCTCTCCATCTAAATCTTTATGAGAATATCCGCCATTTTCCATATTTTCAGTCGTTTCAGCACAAAATCTGCAACTGAATGATTCGATTATTCGAAATATGATCCTTATCTTTCAATCTTGGGGTGAAGGCATGTCAATTCAATTCATTCACAAAATGTTCACGTGAATATTGGAACCTTACGTTGCCGAGCGTTCATGCATGAGGCGCGTTGACTGTAACTAATTAGAAAATAGAAAGATAATGATAATTAAAAACGATTTCCGGTAATAAAACATTAGGTAAAAAATCTGTACAAAATTATCGAAAAAAAAGTTTGACCAAACATGGATTTAAACCAGTACCAACCATTTGAGCTACAAGTAAATCAAATCAGAAGCAACTGCTATTTTGTATATTATATTTTAATATTTTGTGAATGAAAGCTGTAACAATGGAGAAATCAATGTTTTGCTTTACCAGCAGAACACATAGACCCTTATTAATCGGGGCCCTATTTTTAAAATATGTTCACATTTTCTTTGGATTCTAACACCTAAATTTCTTTTCCGTTGCCAAAAATCAAATCGGTACAAGTAATTTTTTTTTTCCACCGAAAAGCGTGACTCAAAAATGTAACCATTGCATACATAAATACGTTCGCGCCACCTTAAGTAGGTAAAATAACCAGTTATTTAACTATCCAAGCTCAAAAATAGCTGTGCTGTTTTATTATAGCAGTGGCAGATCCTAGGATGGAGTCATTTTTTCTTTCACCTCTGCCACCTTAATTGTACACAAATCTGGGTAGGTCAAAATAAAATAATGTTTATTGAATGAAATGGATGAGGCAGATCACCCTATGTGTTCTCTTAAATATGTGTTGAAAAACAAGGTGAACAAGAGAAATTTAAAGAAATCTATGACGGTTATGAATAAAGCACCAAACCATACTGTGGCGCTGGCAGCGACTGAAACCAAAGAATCTAGACTGAACAAACTTCAAGGGGCGTTGCTTTGAGGCGTGTCGAGGGGCGAGGTGTCAGAGACTATTTTACAGGTCGTCTTTGAGGGCAAATGACCACGGAAAACCAAAGTTGACAGTTAACGGTGATTTAATACTTCAAAATTATGACAATCGTAAACTGAAATTTAACAATATAACGAATCTCTAATCAATTTAGCTAAAACGTTGCGTAACACAGTCGAAACGCGAAACAAAACTAAGTGCTTTCAACGACGATTACACGGCAAAAATTAACGTAAACAAACTAGTATATATTACTTAAAACTGCATATAAGCGATATTCAATCAAATAATTATGAGATAGATATTTGGCTGATAAACAGCCCAGCGTACTGACTAGTCTCTAGCCTAAATAGTGGGCGTTCACTCTGTGATCTTCAAGTGTTTGATCTAATTTACTCCTTTTTGCGATTATAAATCAATTAAAATTGTATTGTACAATAACATCCATTCGTGTACTTTTGCCCGATCATCTTGCAATTACAGTGAAAACTAAAACAAAATAAGAAAATTACTTACATATCGGTCCCGCTTGTCCCAAAGGTTAAGAATATAATCGAAACGACGTACTTCTGATCTGAACAACTCGAGGTCTTGCGAAATTCTGATTTTATATGAGCGTGGTGACGCTAAAAGAAACTTAGGTAAACATTGTAGCTAGGTTTGTAGCTAAGATCAAGACGCAAACTATTATTCTATCAAGCTAATCAATAATCAAGTTAATAATAACAAGGTCCTTTCGGCTAGTATCCTTAACACATACATATGTTAGGCTCATCTCGATCTGAATATCTCAGTTAAGTTACACGAAACGTTAGTCAACTCATGTGTGGCGTTTTATCCGCTTTCCTGCAACGTTTAAACCCCAGTAAAAATATGGGTGTGATCACAGTGTGATCACAGGCGTGATCAGAAAGTGTGATGACAGGTAAAAACTTTTTACCCGTGATTACGGTGTGATCATGCCGTGATCACGGAATAAATTGTGATGAGAGATGATCACACCTTGATAGCTGATGACCATGATCATGCCCTTAATCACAGTGGCGTGATCACGGTCTGAGTGAATAACAAAAATGCATCCATCACGGGCTTGATCAGAATATACATGTACTTGAATTTACTAGTCAGATAGATGCTAAATATAACAACTAACATCTTGATCAAAATTATGTAGTCTTTATTTTTACAACACGCTTTGCAACTTTCACTGAATTAACCGTTCGCCGTAATTGTGAAATCTGTTCCAAAGCAACTAATGAACTTGTTGTGGACAAAGGCCTACACTATTAATTAACTTGTAACCAAATGAACTGTAAAATAAATTGACTAAATGAAGACGTTTTAATTTATCCGTGACAGTCGACCGTTCGGTGAGCGTGCCTATTTAGAAAGCTACATTCTAAGAATTACGTTGTGCATTGCAATATTCAGTGACATTTGCTGACCTCGATATGTCTCAGTTTCTTTCCTCATTGCAAAATTGAATTATCCAAGAAGCAATGTGTCGTAGAGTATGGCAACCAATTCATATTTTTTAAAACACTGGCTGGAGAAGCAATTCAACTTGCCGAATGGACTCAGTGATGAACGGAGGGAGCGTGGCTTAGTGGTTAGGGCGCTGGACTTGTAATCCAGAGGTCCCGGGTTCAAATCCTCCTCCCTGCCACTAGATGGATTTGTCTTCAGTGGTCCCGAATTCAACTCCTCCACGCTTTGTATATAGCCAACTGGTCAGCCTCCTGCCAGTTTGATTTATAATTTTGTTTCACTATTTACAGTGTCCTCAATTAGTACAGCCGTGCTAAATACATTGACACTTAAATAAAGTGATTTATTTATTTATTTATTTTTTTTTTTATGAACATCAATAGAACGATTTCGCATAACTCAACTTTTATATGCTAATGAGTCCCGTTTAATGCTAATGAGGAAGAACAATAGAGAATAACATGCGATGAAATAAGTGTACGGCTGTTTACAAATTCTGTACTGCTGTAATATTGTAGGCATGCATGTCCTACACACACACCGTGGATAGCCGATACTTAAAACCGAGCATTCGAAACACAGCTTTCAAAAGTGTTTTTCTTTCTTTTTTAGCACTTGGTATATGATTTTTTTTGTACTTTAAAGTTCTACAAGCATATTTTGGTTTTCTCGCCAGATTGGACTGTTAGACAGACAGATTTATTGTTCTCTCACCCTGTTCAGCAATAATAATATTAAAATAAAGAGTTTAAGAACGGCATCTTTTGTCTGGTGTTGTTTGGCATATCTGGGACATTAATATGCACGTTAGCATGAACGTAAACCGAATATTTCTATCGTTCTTCCTGATTAGCATTTCATGGTACTCATTAGCATATAAAAAACGAGTTATGCGAAATCGTTCTATTAATGTGCTTCCATGATATCGATCTATTACATGGACCGCATTTATACTGTTGCATCCCCTGCACTGAAAATGACAAATTTGTCTTCACAAAGTCAAAACACTTTCTCAAATTCTGCATCATAGCGAGCTAGGGACCTTTATCCCGGCGTATCACATCGAACGAAATCGAACAAATTTTTCATCGAACTCAATCAAACGAAATCGGAATCTAATCGAACGATTAAATTCGATTTTGTTCGGTCATCGAACGAAATTGGACAACAATTTTTTTGTGAGTTCGAATTCCGAACCAAATCGAAATTAAGCGTTTGATTTAGTTCGATTAAGTTCGTAGCTTAAATTTAAAATAACGAAATTGGAACCTAATGAGCGAGTAAAAGGTTATTGATTATTCCTTAAATGGTTTTGGAATAAGTGACTGGACACGGTATCGTATAATCTGTCTTTTATTTGATCCTAAAGAAACAAAACATAATATTTGAGCAATGTAATACGCCCGGGAATACGTAGCAAGCCATTTATAAAATCGTATGGGGGATCTTAACTAATTATAAATACTCAAATACAACTGCAACTGACGCAAATTACTTTCGACGCTCAAGTGAAAACCGTATTTTAGAATAACATTTTGCGAATTAAAACTTTATATGATTAAACAGTATAGCATTGCACATGGGAATGAAGGTGCACGCCATATAATTATATTGTTGTTAGTGACAGAGTTACTTCTCCATTTTTCTTGGTTCAGTTCATCTTAGTTTTCCATTACGCAGCAACACCTTCAAAACCAGAGACAAATGCCCGCTGCATCAATGAAATGCAACGTGCTCTAGAATTAGAAGGAATACATGCTACTATTCAGGAATGTAACTGGGAGCGTACCGTTGGAAATTGCAAAATTCGGGAAAATTTGATTCATGCTGCAACTGTGGGAACTGTTAATACCGGTTAACAAATGCCCGGAAAATGTTGTGAATGTCGGGTCTAAAGGAAAAATAAGTATGGAAATAAAGGAAACATAACTATAGATGGCTGGATCAATTGACGTATTTATCCGGGCATCCCGTGAAAATCAAATGATGGAAAACCGAACATTCGCTTGATTCAGTTCATATCATGAGATAACGCAAGCCGCTCGCTTAGGTGTTGTTCGGAGACCGAACTAAATCGAACGCAATCGGACTTTATCGAATGTTCAATTTGGTTCGATTTGCATTTATTTTTTGTGAGTTCGATTTTGTTCGATGACCGAACAAAATCGAATCTAATCGTTCGATTAATGTTCGATTGCGTTCGAAAACCGAACGTTCGATGTGATACGCCGGGCTTTATCAAAGACTTTTCCAGCCTGTGTTTCTGCTGCAAGACCAACGGTTGAACTTCAAGTTTGTAAAATGAGCAAGCGGTAAAATTGAGAACAATGAATGTGTTGCCATTGTTAGCCTTAATCGCGTTTCGTCTGTGCTTCATGAAACTGCAGATTATGTTACGGTGAACTATTGTTGCGCCTGATCAGTCACGTATTACCAAATGGCACTTCCAAACATAAATTTATGCCGAAAAACTGGAGAAGCGAAACAAGAAATGATGTTGCAAAGTGTTGCCATCGATGTGACTACAAGCATGACTTCAAGTTGTTCAATGAGAAACATTCGCCTACTTTGTCGACGAACAAATTTGTTTACACAGTTACGGCAAAAGCAATAATCTTTATTGGTGAGTAAGTTACATTTTTGAATAAAAGAGAATAAGCTTAATTTACAAATAAAATTACTATTATAACTAAAAATCTTTACAAGTCATTTAAAACTTAAGCTATGACTTTCCGCAACAACTGATCATAACTGTTTGGTGACCCGACTCACGGCCCACTTTTACGACGAATAAATAATGCTACATAAATTTAATAACACTGCTAATCTCATGACAGATGCTCAAGAGGTAAGTCCTAATTTCAAGGTTATCTCTCGCTGAATTTATGGAACGTGGCAGTTATAGTCTATCACGCCATGACTACAATGTGATCACGGTGAATTGGGAGTGATCACTCTCATCACAGCATGACAAGAATCCTCACGGGTGTGATCATTCCCATCACATCATGATCACGCCAGTCTAAAGGCGTGATCACACCCGTGATCACAGGCGTGATCCGTGATCACGCTGTGATCACAAAATATTTTTACTGGGGAAACCGTTATTTCACTGAATCACTTACATGCAAGAGGAGAGACAAGGCAGGCAGCTCGACATCCAGAAAATTGAAGCTCTAATTCGGCACAGGCATGAAGAAATAGCTAATTGATTGGATGTTGGTGTCTACGAGGAGAGAATTTTGATGGTTTGGCATCAGTTCAAGCTTGAATTGGGCAAGGTCACGGCCACTGGCTGTCGAGCTGCCTGCCTTGTCCCTCCACTTACATGTAAAGCCAATGGTCGAAAGTGATTCAGTGAAATAACGCTTTAAACACGGAGCGAGCCTATAAAAAGGCCACGTCTAGCACTTTGTTGGCTTCAATTTTAAAAAGTCGTGTCAGAGTAACGGTCATGAAAGAGAAGAGCTCTGCAAATTTGTCTTTTTAAATGCAATCCCAGTTAATTTATATGGAATTAGCAAGCTAATATATAAACTACCAATAATTCTTTCCATTCAAGCTAAAAGAAAATTTAAACAGAATTTATGCAATAATCCTGGAAGTTCAAAATTGATGTCCACCGCGCACAAACACTGTTACGACATGAAAGCTCAAACAGATAATGCTGAACACATCAATGACAATCATTTCAGTATTTTGTTTTTATGGGTTGAGGATTCAAACAACAAAGATAACAATGCTTTGGAAAAAATCTCTAAATTTGGGGGACTAAAATGGCAACTTTCGTCTAACTTTTCTCGCGTTTCCTTCGGTGAAATTTCGTAAAATTTGCCAGAGGTTATAATTATTTTGCTTTACATGGTATTCGTTTTTTACGAAAATCTATAAGACCAGTTTTTATGCAGAGGGGAAAAACACAAATTTGCAAATAACAAAGAAGCTGCCTTTACAAACCCGAACCTTTTTCTGTTTAAAATTATTTTTCAGATAGTGTCCATGTACTGTGAAAATTTTGGAAGATTTCACCAAAGGAAATAGAAGAAAATTGCACTTAAAGCCACATAAACGCTCAAAGTCGCATTTGTTTGTGTACTCTTAATTCACGACTTAAACCCAATATTTAAACAGAAATGGTTGTAGAACACTATTTCATCCTTGCTTATTGCATTTGATAAGTTTGAGTGAACTGGGAGTGAAAAAAATGCAAAAACCAGACTTCAAAATATAACACCAGCACGCGCCACATCCATGTTATTACCCTATGGAGCCACCTTAAACGGCACAGAAAAGCGGATAAAACGCCATGCATGAGTCAACTAACGTTTTATTTAACTTAACTGAGATATTCAGATCGAGATGAGCCTAAATATTTATGTATTAGAAACATAAGAAATTTTTAAACTTCCCACATTGACTTTTTGTTCATATTTTTACAATCTATTGAGAATCGCAAAACAAAGCTGCCTATAAAAAAGAATTGGGGGTCACGGACCTTTTGAGAAAGTAAACTACAATCGAAGTTAGCGCAACAGCTACCAGCCCTATATTGTTTCAAAAGTTTTCTCAGCGCGTGTGCTCAATGCATGACGTGGCGTGGCATTGCGACATGAATTACGTGTGCAGTAAGGATGTGCAAAAATAACAAGCTGCGCAAACGTTCTTAACTGAGATATTCATATTGAGATGAGCCTAAATATGTATCGTTCGGTGCTTTATTCATAACCGTCATCAATTTCTTTAAATTTCTCTTGTTTGTCTTGTATGTCATACATGTAGGGTGGTCTGCCTGTGGTGTTATGCATGTGGCACTTTAAATCTTGGCAAGGTCCAACAGGCAGTGCAAAAAAAACCTTGCTGCCCATCATTAATACATTAATTTTATTGCCAGCAAATATATTGTAAGAAACACAAGCAAAATAGTCTTTTTCTGTCCTGTACACACCCAAACAATAATTATTCTCAAAAGCCTCAAAATAAAATAATTGTTGTTTTGTTACTTTGTTATACAGTCACTACACAAAAAGGGCAATTAATATTTTTATTTTCAATCCAGATTTGGCCAGACTGCTTTTAGAAAGAATGCTTCTTAGGTTGCAACTTTTTGCAAGGTTAAAAAAATTCCTGACCGAGCAGAGCTGTATTAAAAAAATCATGTCAAATTTTGGTCATGCATGAGCAACCATCGGTCTAACCCTAACAAAAATAATTTAAAACCAAGAACCAAAATTATTGTGGTTTTGTTACTTTGACATAAAGCTAGCTAGGTCTTTAGAGTTCATTTCACATTACTTTACCGTACCGCATTGTGAAGTTTGTTGGGAAATTGGGTCATTAATTACAGAATCTGCGAACTTTGCAACTTTGCTTCTTGAAGAGAAATTTTAATTCAAAATAAAGCAAAGAACATTTCGAAAAGCGACAACATATCAAAACTTTCAAAGCCGTGAAATTCTGCTTCCAAGCGTGTTGAAATTAAATATTCAAGGTAAAGCGAAAGTTTTGATTTTAGCAGACGGCTTAATTGCAGTCAAATTTTTCACTTGCAATAGCTTACCATTCACATCCATTACCATGTTGTTTTCTAGAGTGTTGAAATAAGCCGCATCAAGTTATCAATCGTTGTAAAACCATTCACTTGTAAAGTTTGTTCATGAGGTGAGAAGCAAATTGTCCATAAATCCATCAACTCCAGACATGATTGCCATGACTTTTGAGAAACGTGTCTTCAGGTCTTGTTTCTCTTCAAGTAGCAAAGTTGCGAAGTTCAGTCAGGCTGAAGTTGAGTACTTTGTTTTAGAGCTCGCAATTTGATTCTCTAATTCGCTACGTAATTAACTACTTCGTTACGTAGTACCCAATTTCGCAATGAACTTGGCTATGCGGCAGGGTAAAGTAATGTGAAATCAACTGTAACCACACAAAAAAACCTGCGATTTTATTTCGATCTGAAACCAACCAGACCAGTTTTAGAGAGACTGCCTCCTAATTTTATCTTATCATTACTCCAAAATGTAATAACAGGGAATCGAAAACTGCATGTGGATGCCAAAGTGCTATGAAGATTGAAAGCATCCAACTAGGCATATTGAAAGACCAATTGATATTTTAATAAACAGCTTATCAGCGTTGATAAAATAATCTCAAACCAAACTTAAAAATAGTGACAAAATTTTGTCCACCCCACGTGTCATTTTAGACGCTCACAAAAACACGAAGACTTCGTAGAAAATATAAACTTAACAACACTTCAAATACTTTGACAACAGGTAGGTTTTTTAATTCTGTAAAACTGAAAATTACATTAACTCGATTGCACAGTTTTATTTTCTCGGTGTAGAAAAGCGGTAATTCGAGATGATAAAAATTATTTGCAAACACAGCATCATAAAACAACACAAAATCCCTAATAAATCTACAGAATTTCTAAGCTAATACTAAATTGACACATGTACAAGCAATGCTTTGCAACAGCCTTTCCATTACTTTTACTATTAATAATACTGCGTTATATTTTCTGAAAGAATGTATTAATTATCGATTGAAACCTTCAAAATAAAATGGCTACAACGGAGATGACTTTTGCCGCGAAAGAATGCATATCAGATAACAATCATGTCTGTCTCAAATCTAAAGACGTTGTTCGCTTTGAAAGCCTAAAAATCCATACTTAAGCTGAACAAATAAAAAGCAATTGAAAGAAACTTTGTTTCAGATTAAATTTCCTTAAAGATTAAGGTGGTACTTACCGGTCAGGGGTAAAAATACAACCTACCTTGATTTTCTGCTGAATTAATTTTCGGTCATATCTAGGAGCAGTGCCAAAATTTGGAGCTTTTCTGTTCTCTGGTTTCGGAGTAATGAAAGTATAAATTTCGTTGTTACGGGCGCCATTTTGAGCCGCCATTTTGAAATTTTGCGCGTATACTCCCTTCCGGTCTCGAGCAGTGCAGGCTGCCATCGAAGCTGCAGCAAACCAACAACAGGCATTGAAAGCAAATTAAACTCCCAAAACGACCAGCTATAACAAAAGCGAATACCAACAGACTCTTTTTTAATATTCTAGTATTCTGTATGTCTCAAATGGTGAAGAACCAAACTTAATTTAGCTAAATGTACACAATCACGCAACAAAATGCGTATCACAAATCATAGAACCTGACAATTCAAATTCATAGTTGAGAAATGTAGGTTTAGACAAGTTTATATCACAACTACTTGCATGACCATTTCGGTGAATAAACGTTCCACTTGCATTAGAGTATCTTCAAAAGTATCGAAAGCGGCCAGAGCAATCTTTGGCTTTGCTTCCTCGACCGGGCGATTCACAACTTCTCAACATTATAAGCTATAATCGAATGCTGATTACGCCACAACAGCAAAGAATAAACTACATACATTTATTACTCGAAAAAGGTTTAAGAATCCCAAATATCCATCTATGAACTCTTTCCAGCAAATGAAGCGTTCTTGAGCATTTGCCAGCCAGAATATTTTTCATGTCGTCGAGAACGATCGTACGGCGCGAAAATACGCATCAAACGTGTTTGGTGCATTGAAATTGTGAGCTGTAAACACAAGAGAACGACTGTTGTCGCTGGATATTTCCTTTATCCTTCACAGTCTATTTCCAATAGAAGAATTACAAGATTAAAAGCTGAATAACAGCAGAACTTGAATCTTCACAACAAAGCATCAAAAATCCCCACGTGTATACTCGATATGTTATTCGAACACGCGCGATACTTATGCGTAATCACGAGTGCGCATTGTTACCGCTGACAAAAGGATCGCAGTACCATTGTTTATGGCGGTTGTTAGGGACTCCCCTTTTGTTTCTTTCGAGGACACGTAGCACGCTTGAAATACGTCATTTTCCTTGTTTCTTCCACGAAATACGTGTCCCAGAAGCCAATGCAACGTAGACAACAGAAAACAAACATGGCGGACAAGAATTGTGCGTACGAGGACGCAAAAACAAGCAAAATTTGACGGATTCTCGGCACGTGTGGCGCGAAAATAAAAAATACTTCCACGGGTTTTATTGAATTCTTCTGAAATTTGGCAGAGTTAACAAACACAAATGAAGCTATGTTCCCTGACTTAGCCGTCATGTATCGTTGCTTCGGAACGATATTACGGTATGTCACGTGTTTGGTTTAGAAAGGTTCAATTATTTTTTGTTAGATTAACATTTGAAAGAATCCTTTTTTTTACAAGTATTAAATGCTACAAAGCAGAAGGGTTTTAAAAGAAAAGCTAGGGAGAAAATCACATAAGTATTTATTTGCGTGACATTTTTAGGTGTTAATTTTCACACCTTTCTGATGGGAAATTGACATTTCTGACTTCAAATTCGGATTCTACGGTAAAAATTACCTTGGGGTAGTGTTACCAGGAACTCACACAAAGTTGATAAATTATTTAAAATGGCCTCATTTTACACCCATCTGACCGGTAAGTGCCACCTTAAGCAAAGAATTTTTCGAAAAGTGACAAAATATCAAAATGGAATTCTACATGTACATGCAAGCGTGTTCAAATTTGCATGTAACTTAAAATCCTAGCTTAAGCTGAACAAATAAAAAACAATCAAAAGAAACTTTGTTTCAGATTATATTTCCTTTAAGATTAAGCAAAGAATGTTTCGAAAAACGACAAAATATCAAAATGGAATACTACATTGCAAGCGTGTTCAAATTTGCATATAAGAAACTTAACTAAACTACAGTATTCACGCTAGATGGCTTTTGCAGTCAAATTTTTCACTTCGATCCTTCCAAAAATTCCATCCAAATTGGTAGCAATACTTAAGTCTTGAAAAGCTGGATACAGTCCATAAACAGTGTGTCAATTACATAGAAAATACATTCATAAGCGCCAAAGCGCCAAGACACAAGTCATTGCCTCGTTGTCATCAAAAATCCTTCACCAGCAAGGCTTTAGCACTCGGTAATCGGTCAGTGTAAAAGGTAGACTGCAGACCAGGGGTAAAATGCAGACTGAGGGTAAAATGTAGACTGAGAGTAAAATCCAGACTGCAGACCAGGGGTAAAATGCAGACTGAGGGTAAAATAAAACAAAAGAAGAATTACAAGTGTAGTCTAGCAAACAGCCGCAGCGTTGCGTGACGAGCCAAACAATGACTGTGAAGGAGAGGCATCCAGATTTTATAAACCAAGACGACCTGGAACTTGATCACGAGGAAAGTCATGTAGATCTGAGCTCACTGCTAACATGTGGGACAGCGATGAGGTTCAAGTTATGGTAATTAAGCTTTTATTTGTGGCATATTTTATCATTTTTTGTATCATATGCATAATCCCTTGTTTAGCATCCATTAATTGAAGGGTCCAGTGGAAAAGCGACACATTCGAATTTTCGCTAAATTGAACATTGCCTAAACAACTCCAAATTTCGCATACAACAGGGCATCTGACAGGATGCGGTGGTGCGGATCCGCATAATTCGCTGACTTCCGCATCCTCCGCATCTTGAGAACATTTTCCGCATAAAACAGAGAAATTTGTTTCACATTAATGATTAAGCAGTTGTTTACCATCCTCACGAACATAAATTTCGAAGAAATTGATTATTTTGACACAGTTTTCTCCTAAAATAGTGACGAAAACACGGCACTTCGATCGTGAGCAATTTTTAACCTCCAGGCGTTCCTCGCGTCTTTTCGTGATGGGCCTGGACACCAGTTGTCTTCTTTCGCTCGTTCGGTGTACCGAAAATTCTTCTGTGGTAAGCTATAGTATATGGATAAATTTGTCATCAAAGAGACCAAGAAGAAGGATCCCCACTTAACTGTACAGTTGCCACAAGTTTACCTCACGGGCTAGATGGGCGACGAATTAAGTGAAGCGAGCTCGAGGCCGCAAAGTGGCCTGTGAGCGACGTGCCACAGTGAAGACGAAGGACTTTGTTGAAAGTCTAATAGCAGCAAAGGATTGAGTGAACCAGTATCCTGAAGTTTTCTATGTAGATAATGGATTGTTATTTTGTTCAACGTGCAATGTTGTAGTAGATCACGTAGCACCTTGAATTGTATTGTTTATGCATAGGAAGAAAATCAACTTCAGCCAACAAAATAACGGTTGTGTTATTTTCATTGAACATCACATAATTGATAAGATAATTTCATAACATACCAAATACAAATGAAAATAACTGGAAAAGCCCAAATCCCAATATAATTGTTTTTGTTTAAAATGAGCCTGCGAGCAGACTCTCGGCTTCGGGGGTGGCTCGATTTCGGCTGCATGAAAAGATGTGATTTTTGGCGAGCGAAGCGAGCCGAAAATTTTCCGCATAATCCAACGTGTTTTCCGCATAATCAACACTTTCTTCCGCATAATGTTCCTGAAAATTTCCGCATAATTTGTTATTTTTTTCCGCACCCTATCAGATGCCCTGATACAAGTTTGTTTACAGGTCTTAAACATTGTCCTGTGTTTCATTTTGCGGGTCTTTGCTTCGTTCTCCTGAAATAGCGCATGCAAAAAACAAGGATTTTGCTGGCGGCATCTTTGAGAATTTTCTTTGATAAACGATAAATAAAAGAAACCCTTTGTTTCTCGAGACAATGAAACCAGCAAAGGTTAAACCGCTGTTGTTTTAACCCTAACCTTTAGGGTTACAGTTTTAACCCTAACGCTAAACCTCAACCCTAACCCTAAACTCGAATCCTAACGTTAGGGTTATTGTTTTCACCCTAATATTAGGGTTAGGGTTAAGAAATGGCTTAGGGCTAGGATTTAGACACTCACCCCAAGCTAGCAGTTTGCCTTCTCGCGGTTATTTTCACTCTGGTTTGCTTGTGGTTAGCTTTCACTCCGGTTTGCTTGCGGTTAGCTTTCACTCCGGTCTGCTTGCAGTTAGCTTTCACTCCAGTCTGCTTGTGGTTAGCTCTTTTTTGTTGTTCGGGTCAACACTATTTTAATGAGTTTGCTGGATAATTAGCCAGTACAACACTCTGCTTATGTCGCACGCGCGCTGTCAAATCGATTGAAAGTAAACATGCGTGGCGGACGTTGTCAAAACTACATTCCGTTAGTTTCCCATTACATCTAACTTCTGCTTACAGTAAAGCGCTATATGCTCTCACTTCTCCAATCCTTACATCATCACATCGCACACAGTACAAAATCCCACAAATTCAAGAAAAGAAAAGATCGCACACACTTCTTCTTGGTTTTTGCATGCATTGATCGATCGATCGATCGATCGTTGAATTTTTAATGAGGCACCGAGAAATCTTTCGACAGGGGAGGTTCAGCCCTCGACACTCAATCAATTTTTATAAGTCTAAAACCAGCTCGCTTCTCGGCAACTTTGTCGCCGCAGCACCTAAGCAGATACTGCAAAAGTGACGCTCACAAAGTTCCCGACAAGAAAACTGTTTTAGACTTTCCGCTTGGATCGATCTGCGTTTTGTACGACAACATTCACTCAAGCGCCTAAACAGCACTATTGTGCAAAACAAAAGTCAGAACAGCCCTCAGTTCTTGGAGAGATGCTTTGATTTGCAGGCATCCGGACTTAATGATGTCCTTCAGCCACCAAGCGGCTACACAAGGGGTCAAAAGACCAGGAGGAATTCTTATTTTCACTAGCAAATCACATCTTTTTTTTTCTTTTCTCACACGTGACCTCCATATCACAATGCAGTATCCAGTCCTACTCTGCCTAATGCAATTCTATTGAAAACATGGCGTTTGTGTGAGCATGTTTGAAATGCCTTTGGCCTGCTGAAACACTTACAGAACACTACAAGGAAAGATTAGCATGCGACGTGTGGAAAAACTCGTACTACTGGCTGACTGAGGAGAATGTGTAAGCTGCAAAACACTGTATTCTCATTTTTGTTACGTTATTTTTTTAGAGCGAAGCAGAGACGAGCGGATTCAAATACAGCGCAATGTTTAAGACATGTAAACAAACTCGCATGCGAAATTTGGAGTCGTTTTGACAATGTTCAATTTAGCGAAAATTCAAATGTGTCGCTTTTCCACTGGACCCTTCAATTAAAGATGGATTTATTTTTTCTTGAACAGATCACGGATGCAAAGATGGGGATGCTTTGAGTTTTCAATAATAGTTTCGCAGTAAAAAAGGCCATATTCTCAACGATTGGAGAACACTAAAATTATTATGTTTTACAATTAATCCGTTTATCGCAGGCGCAAGTCCCATTGTACAAATCTGTTGAAAAATCTGCACGGAATGTGTTGTGCATCTGCTGCATCATTTTGCAGTGAAACAAGCCATGTGATCAACAACTGGAATACACCTAAATTACTGTATTCAGTGTAGTAAAACAAGAAAACCATCATGAAATGTGCCTCGGAAGATTTGTCGGCACCAGATCTAACCGCGTATTGAAATTTCAACATGGCCACCATCGTAAACAAAGGCAAGAAAACCTTTTAGACTTATTTCAGACGTTACTTTACCCTCAGTCTGCGTTTTACCCCTGGTCTGCAGTCTGCAGTCTGCAGTCTGCATTTTACACTGACCGCTCTGTAATTCACAATCTTCCACGTTGGGGCCACCTGAATCGATTGCATTATTCGTGATCTTATTGGCTCACAAAGTTTCTATTGGTACATTACAAGATGATAGGAAAGAGGATGCCAGTATCCATGGATTAACGGCATCCACAAAAAAATGAGGTCATCACCGAGTTTGGTTTTGCACTATGAGCACTTAAAGCTAAAATAGTTATAGCACTGACCCATCAAAGTATGAGAGCTGAAAATTGTTGTCAGCCTCCTTAAATCAGTGGGATAAATAATTGTTATTCTGATAATTAATCAAAAATTAAGAAGTACAATTTTGTATCATTTCTCTATCTGAATAGGTCATTTCCGAGTTGCCCTTTGTCTCATTTTCAAAACAAGTCCTCATGCAAAACCATTCAAATGAAAATGAGTTTGATTTGCATGAAAATGGACAAAGAGAAGCAAAAGGGAACTTGGAAATGGCCTACAAATTATTTCATGAAGAAAATGTAGATGTTGTATGATAAAATTGTAACTCAAATAGGCAACATATATATATGCTTTAAGAACTTACATTGAATCAGCCACACAGGAAATTTTTGTCCAGTGCCCCTTTTCCCATTCTGCCCAGAGATGTTGGATGCAGCTTTGTTTTCAAGATCAACCAAAATGTAGACTAGGGATTGCGGGAGAGCCCTAGTCTGCTCTGATCTTCTGCCTCCTGATCCTCCACACCAAACTTCCTGTGCCCAATATACCCTAAATGTACAAGCAAAATCATACCACGCTAAATGGTTGAAATATAACGGGATAATGTCAAAAAAGGACACAATATAATTATATTTCTTGCAGATTAATTATTGCATTTGATCTCATGCCTCACCACTATATATATGTTGAGAGGCGTGGACACCTTAATTAATCTAGAAAGGAAAGAATCTGCCTTACAGTGCGTTTCACAAAACTTTTGACAAAAGGTTTCCGAAGTTCGTTTGAAATCCCCGAAGTTCCCTACAATTTCATTGCGTTAGTGGTCAATCAAATTGCGAACTTCGAAACGAAGTTGTGAATTTCACATGCAGCGAAGTTGGCAGGTTGCGAAGTTTGCAAGTTGAGAAGTTTGAGTTGCTTCATATCTGGTTGCTTGCAAGTTTTTTGGGCGCCATAATTCCAGGGGCTAGATCACGCTGTGAGACTGCGCACTGAGGTCATTTACTTTTCAATTATGTCTGTCAAAATTCTATTGTTCTTCACTGTAATTGATTAGCCGGAAACAGAACGCGCAACTGTCATGTTCAAGCTGTACGGGATATGATAATTACAATAACATTCATGAAAAATATATTGTTTTGGTTGTGTTGAATCAAGCTCAGCATTTTTCTTCGCAAAGAATTAAAAGAATATAAGATAATTTTAGATGTTATGATAAAGAAGTTCTGCAATTATGATTCAGCTAAGCATGCTATTTTTTAGCAAACGCCAACAACACAATAGCAACAGAGAAATAACATAATAAATCGTTGTTTTATTCTATAACGCTCCACAAAAGACCGCTATTAAACGGGACAAAACGACCGGATGGGGAGAAAAGCGATACCAAATGCTAATGAGTTAGCTTGTGGGCCGCTTCTATCCTGGTACTATTCATGATGTACATCAGTAAGCTTACCGTATAAATGTTTTGACCTTTATGACACCGCAATCGATAAGCCAACTTGTTCGATCGTCCCTAATTACTGCGACAGCAAATACGACAAGCTGGATTAGAACTCTGCGCTATACATCCTACGAAATAACAAGAGCAAATGTTGTCCGTGATATTCAAAAAAGAGCAAAATGTGCTTTGAATGAGAAGACTCCTGTTGACTATAACATCCCGCGAGGTGTTGCACTTCTGACTTCATTGAAAAGCAAACGGTTGACCTTTCCTCTGCGTTTGATCCTTGAAGCGACTTATGATGTATACAATATGTTGTTTAGCCAAATTCTCCGTTGGCCCCTTTCCCAAACTTTGAGATTCGTGGCGTTGTCGGACGAGAATCTTTTACGGCTGCTGCCAGCTGTCCGGAGCAGTCCGACGTATTTGGACACAAAAAATGCTCCAAAAGTCCAAAGTCTTAAAAATAATCGCACCAAAGTGAAATGAAATAAATAATCTTGTCATACGAAGAAACTCAGACCTTTTGGAGTTCTCAATACCGGAGGATTGAATGGATTGTGTCGAACTCGACTGTAATGGCAAACGACTTGAAAAAAAGCGGCCAGCCTTTTTTCAAACTTGTTAGTTCCTAGTGCGCATGCGCGAGTCGTGACCTAGCCCCTTTAATCTTTAATTTTATGGCCAACGACCAAGAAATAGTTTTTGCATGTACAACAAGCAAAAATAACAGGAGGTAGTAAACCACATTTTGCAAAACTGAGGCAGGTCATGTGTTTTCAACCTTCCATCAGGGGACAGCCAAGTGCACATCATTTAATTTTTAGCAAAGAGGAAGGAGTGGGGTCACTTGTTTTGCAACCACTGGTCACTTTCCCAAATGCTCTGGCCCAATGCACATCCACCCTCCCACACTTACTTAGTGACCAACCCCTCTTCGTTGAAAAATTGACGAAACACCGTCACCGCAATATGCATTTTAATAGCTGACTCTAAGTTTGGAAACGTTTTTCCTCCTTGTTGACATGGAATCAGCACTTCATCAATTATTACGATAGTTTACATCTTTTCCTTCCTCAAAATAGAAAACTATACACAATCAGCTATAGAGCATTGAAACCTGACATTTTCATGATTTGTAGTCTCGCATGATCATCTTCACCAGATTTACTTGAGACAAGCTGGCCGATCTGGGTGGTGGAGGTCAAGTTGGTAGCCATTAAGCATATTAAAGATTAACTTGATAATTATAATGGCTTGTTACAAATTGAAAACAATGTTACATGCTTTTAATAAATAAGCACGGATCAAGTAGGGCATTGTAGCTTAATTTAGTTCTGACAAGGGTCAGACGAGAAACCACAACATCAAAAACAAATTTGTTTTCACTGAACACAGTAAGGTTTAAAAACACAAACATCACACACTATAGGGTTAGAGATTCGTTATAATTATACCAAAAAACCGCATACATGTAAAAGAAGCTTCAATCCATCCCTTCGATGGACAAGATAAAGCCATTCATTTAGTATTCTGAAAATCCTAAATCTCATCAAAATGAGCCAAAACAAAGTGTTTTTTTTAATTCCCTTGCCTTTTATACTGCTCAACAAAGATTTCAATGTCCTCAAACATTTTGACTCAAGAGCTAGATCAAAGAAAACAATATGTGCAGAATGTAATTTGAATAAAGGAGCTTTGTGACAGATTTTAACCGAGTTTTGAACAGCCAAAATATATATACTGTATATATTGGTCCACTTTTATTAAAAATAGTTATATTAGAGCACTGAAACAACCCGTACGAAACGAGCAGCACTGTGCAGCGCCTGAAAAGCACTGCAAAATAGCTGTACAGCTCTTTTGCAGCTGAAATGCAGTGATTTGGAAGCCTTCCTGCAGTGAAAGTGATGCTGCAGCGGGCTGCAGAAACGCTGTGCAGCCCTTCGAACTGCTTGGCAGCTTTTTTGTAGCTTTTTGCAGCTGTTTGGCAGACCATCAAATGGCTGTAGAGTAGCTGAACCCAGCTGCAAGCTGCAACCCTCCAAGTTTACTTTTTTCCTTAGTAGCCATTTGGCCACTGGCTGCTCAAGTTTGGTCACCAATTGAAAAATTTTAGTCGCTAAATTAAGCTCACGCTTTCAATCCTCCTTCTCAATTTTAGTCGCCAGGCTGGCGACATCAGGTCCAATTCAGTCGCCAGCTCCAAAATGTTAGTCACCATGGCGACTAAAATGGTCTTAAGTTGGAGGGTTGAAGCTGGCACTCTGCTAAATACCTCGCCAATATGTTGCGGCCAGATGACCTCATACAAACAACTTTTTCAGAATGCCTCTCGAAAAGTAGTTTTAATTGTGATCACAGCAAATCTATCAATTTTGTACTCACCAGTGCAGAAAAACTGAGGAAAAGCACAGTCAAACAGCTAGTAAATCCCTGAATAAATTCTGTGCGATTGAACAATGTTCGCTAATTGTTGCAAGTATAATAGTTAAACAACCACGTGTGCAAATTTGTAACAGGGATTCTTATCCCATTTCTTGTGTTGTCCGGTGATAAATAAAATGTTTTATGTGAAATTCTGCTCGTTGAGAAACATTTTCTTGTTCCCAATGCAGCGTACCTGATCATAACACATATGGAATGCGATCTCTAATTCCTTGGAGACAAACAAGCGATCTGATTGGTTACCTGTGACAATGTGTACATTATTACAGAATTGAGCAATGAAAGAACCTTTGATCATTTCGTTTAGAAGCAGGAAAGTCTGAGGTAAAGAGTGCAATGTTTCTTCAAGCATAATTTGGGAAAAGGATTCATTCAGTTTTTGAAAAAGATTTGCAACTAGCTACTAAGTTTTGCAACATTTAAAGGAAGCATTTTCCTTTAACCAAAACGTGGCGGTTTATGGTTTCATCCTTGAAGCTCACACGTCTTCATGCAGTAGGCCGTTGGGATATATTTTGCTATAACCAGCTTCATGTATGTGTGCTCAGTCTTTTGTAAAGATGAATTGGTTGTGAACTCCACGACACTTGGGGACCTCCTTGGGTCTAATAGCTTTGTCCAGCACAGTTATGTAATTTTGCAAAGGAAAACAGATGGAGGCCAATCGAGGCGAGCACAGTGTCAGTGAATATTGTAATACACAAGGCGATTACAGATTACCTGCCGTTGTTACTATACACATACTTTTTGAGTACATATAAACGGAACTTGCTCACAATATTTTCTTTCAAACTTTACCTTTTAAATAAAACCCACTGGATTGTTACAAATTTGCATTCTTCATTCAAAAATAAGGAGTAATTGTAGCTACAATTTCAATAGCCGTCTGCAGAGACAATTTCAACTGCTTGTAGTGTTATGTGAAAATAAAGACTTATCGAAGTTCTTTTGTTGTTTCACTGATTGATGCATTGCTAGTTCTTGCAACTGTGACTGAGTGTATATGTTTTAACTGCCATTGTAGTTTTATATTGCTGATATTGTATCGATCGATCTCATTACTTCGTTTATTCTGCACAGTGCAGTCGAGCTTGTTGACTTCTAAAAGGCTGTTGAACGCAGCCAAAAGTTGTAAATATTCCATAAATGCATGTTTTAAATTTTTGAAGCGTATTTGCAGCCATCCTGCAGTGCTGAGCGCGATTTCATAAAGTTTCGTTGCCGCTGCCAAAACGCTGTTTATCGCTATCAAAGGGCTGCTCGTGGCAGAAAACAGCCAAAATTTGCGGCTGCTGCAGCGCGCCATTTTACAGCTCTTTTGCAGCGCTTCTTCCAGCCATTCTGCAGTGCTGTTCGTTTCGTACAGGAATTAACAAGCATGTTTGGAGGCTGATGGCTAAGATGAAAAAATGGATTACATCTTGAAAATTTTTGAAAAACAAGGCTAAACTTTTCAAGTGTTTTCATGCGTCTTAACAAAAATCAATATTTATAACCGTGGTTTGATTTTTCTCTGCAAATTAAGGTTAAATCTTTCTTTAGATGATCAATGATATCAATGATTTTCATGGGTTAAGTTGCCTACCACTAATTTATTTTAAGCATTTTCCTTTGTATCCAAGAGATTTGGTGACCCGTATTGGAGACCGGGAGATTCAATTCATTCTGTATCCGGGAGAGTTGGTTGGTTTTTCATATCACTACCAGCCCTGTCACCTCAGGATTTTCCAGAAATGACCCACAAATTATATTCCCCACCCTTCATCACACCTCTGGAAATTCCATTTTTTTACACCTCCTGGAAATATTTTATAATTAGCCAAACTAGAAAATTTTTACACAATTAGACTTGTCTAATTCAAAGTTTAGCCAAAAATGACATTGCAAGCAGAATGAATGCATTTGAAAACATTTCAGCACAAAATAATATAAATTTGATACAACCCCCTTAGGAATGCCTTGTGTTTTTTGACACCCCCCACCCTTCTGAAATTTCCAATCCCTTCCGTGGCAGGAGGTGGGTTAGTATGGATATTTTCTGGAATCACACATCTGATAGCAATAGACATGAGTGACCCACAGAAACTCACCAGTTGATCTTGATGCAAGGGACTAGCTATTATTAGCTTGCTGTTGTGAAGGCCATGCAATTCTTCAACTTGCTGTAGAATCAACATGTCCCGAGATACTGGAGCATCTTAAATTGTTTGTAGTCCAGCAATCCTTGGGGTAATCAAATTGCGAGAAGTAATCAGACATATAAACCTAGAAAATAAATTAAGAATACAATACACAATCAGAATGAAATGAAAGCAAAAAAAGGAATACAAGTTTGACAAAAAACAAACCAAAAACAAAAGCAAACAAAACATGATCAGCTCCGATGAGATCAACAGTGCAGGTATCTGGATAAATACTAACCATCTAAAACTGAAACATGCACTGGAAATGCCATCAAAGAGAAACAAATAATAAAAACCAATTCACTCTTGATTTTATTCCCGTCCCCAGAGATGCCAGTGTCCCTGTTAGCTGACAGGGACTGGAAGGACCTTTCACAAGAAGCAGATGGCTCTTAAGACACACCCTGGGTAGTCAATCGATAAAAATTGATATCGGAAAACCACTTGATAAATCAATATCTATCGATAAATTTAAAATATGTGTTATCGATTTTATTGGCCAATCGATACTCACACACTGATGAAGTGCTAATGTTATCGATTTTACTCAATTTATCGATCGTTATAGAATCTTGTAATTGAAATTTATCAGATTTATTGATCATGACATAGAATCAATTGAAATCACGATTATTTTTCCCTTCAAAGACTGGGGCATGTGATTGTGTTATATCCATTAGGGAATAAAGTCAAAGGTCTCCTTGAGATGACAACTATTTTGCATCAGGTGAATGCCAAAATAATAGTAATGCTGTTAAGTATCAGAATTTGAAGTACAGTACCACGTGAAATCATGTGCACATCAGTCATAAATTTGGTAACCGCTAGTGATTATTTACTCATTTTTCAGTATGAGTCACGCAATCCATTCCCGTACGAAAATTCTGAGCGAGACATGAGCAAGATTCAAGCCATAAAAAGTTTTGCTAATGAGCGATACAAAGCGTGATGATAATCGGCCCGATGCAGGCGATAAAAATTGAACAAGAATAGAACGAGACATTTTTATGGCCGTGACATTTGGGCAAAATTCTTGGCAATAAACCGGCAAAATTCAGGCTATAAAAAAATCACGCCGATAAATGAGACAGATAACTGTGACATTAATAGAGAACGATATATGAATTGAAATGAAGGTATACTGTTCACAGCGTATATTTCTCAGCGCAAGAAAGTCGGCGAGCAAAGCGAGCGTGAAGCTCTCGTTTTGCGCTGGGTCCGGTTCACTTGCCGTTCTTTCCCCGCTTTCAACGATCGAAGAAGAACAGTAAAAAATAGAGGGCTGTGAAAAGTCTATTATGAAGCGAGGCATTTGTACTGGCGTGTCTGCTACAATAGCTGTGCATATATCTATTCAACAGAATCCCTACATACAAGCTACACTTCAAATCACAACAAGTCTTTTACTTATATATTTATTGTTACGTCTACAAGTTTGGTTTCGGATAAAATTTAAAATGGCAACATTGAATAGTTACAGTTGGGAGGCGACGTGTTGTAAACAACAAAATTGCAAAATATAAATCTTAACCGATCGATAGAGGTAAGAA
Organism: Meandrina meandrites; assembly: GCA_963693305.1. Lineage (NCBI taxonomy): Eukaryota > Metazoa > Cnidaria > Anthozoa > Scleractinia > Meandrinidae > Meandrina > Meandrina meandrites. Next base: position 2,009,666 of record OY855908.1, on the reverse strand, counting down.
TGGAAATACACTCATCCTGATCAGGGCATCTTCTTCTAATTGGTCACCGCTTATACGTGCACAAAAATTCAGTGTGGCGAACTCTTCCTCACAAGATCTATAAAGATTTATAATGGATGCTCACCTCGCTCAATGTTTGGTTTGTTGCATTTCTTGTGGTAATAATGTCCGTTATAGCTTAACGCCATCGCCGATGCTTCATTTTAAAATAAACTGCTTGAAGTCCTTGACAAATGAAACCAGGACAAACATGCCGTTGTTTCACATTCCATAGACCAAAAGTAAAGCTCCTAGTTACATTTGTTTACATACTGAAGAGAATCATTTTCAGCAAGGTCGAAGAATTGCAAAGGACTTGATTTTTTTAACACAATCCTGCATGTGAAGAGACACTGAGATTTTCCCACTTTCAAAGAAACGGTCAAGCTTCTTATGTCAACAGGCAGATTGTCAAAGTAGACCAATTACATTCATCTGGTATGGCACATGGACTTCAAGATCAAATTACAAGCAGCATGTGTTGTCACAAAATAGTGTTCTTCATCCACCTTGAAAGTAATTGAAAAAACTATTCATTGTAATGAGAGCGAAACCGTTTACATGTAATTTTCGAAGTGGAAACGAAAAGCCCAAGAAGATGTTCTGTACAGGGGGCCACTGCAGCAAGAAATTCAAAGCACAGAGTAGCAGACAGACGCCACACGTAATCCTGCTAAGATTGGTGCTTGTGTAGTTCCAGAAAATATCCATACCCCCACCACGGAGGGAATTCCAGCTAAGACCCCCCATCTCTCCGGAATTTCCATTTTTGTGAATGAAAATAACCCCCCCCCCCCCCCTCCGGAAATTCCAAAAGTTTCTTTCATACCCCCCTGTCCCTCTGGAAAAAGCAATTTAAAAAGAATGTTCTAAACATTAGGCCGCCTTCCATTGTAAACATCGCTATAGTGTTCAACCGATCGATCAAACCATCTTAACGATACATACTGTTGAAGACAAAAAATACGTCAGTAATTTCTTCAAAAGTAAGCAGAAAAAATATCTGGTAGTCACTTGTAAGATTACCTTGATATATAACAATCCATCCCCTTTCATTCCAATCCAAAAGAAAACCGCTAAATGTATTAGAACATGGATCGAAAACTGTTGACAACATTCACCATAAACATGATCACAAAAATCGCAAACATGCTCGCAGAGAAAGCCAAATTGAACCGGAAAATTGCAAACAAATAGTCAGAAATAACAAGAACAAGATATTCTTGGGTTTCTGAAATTGTTACACTATTTTCATCATCAATAAACAGAAAAATGTTCGCAAACAAGGACAACTTTCTGTCGATCGAACGCGAGAAACAAACAACTCTAGTCACCAATGCATTTCGGTCAAGCCACGTGACAATTTCACTTGGACTGGTACAAGTAATGGCGGTCGCATTCGTGGAACAACATGGAGGATTTCTGCGAACTTGTTAGCTTTCACTGTGCTTTCAGGAAGAAGAAAACCTGTTTAAAATGTAGTATGGTCATGTATCAAAAACCTAGGCTGCTATTTTTTCTATGTAAAAGATTTTCAGAGTAGGTAAGAAACGATTTTGAAACAAATTTGCATGGCATCGAACTTGACCATCTGGAAACGTAAATTCACTAACAACCCCCCCTCCTCTCCGGAATTTCCCGGGCCTTTGACCCCCCCACCCCTCTGGAATTTCCAATTCCCTAAGTGGATATTTTCTGGAACCACACCTTGTATCAAAAATTGCACAATTCAGGAGCTAAGCCGCCGGACTAATGTAGCAAGTCACTGATTTCAATTTGTTATGTAATGTACATGTTGTTTTATCTGGTAAGGGATCTGCTAAGTGTTGACAGCTTTTTACTGCAAGCACTCGTTATCAAACCACAAGTGTTGACGTATTCGTCACCCACATTTGGGAGTTTATGAGAACTGACTGATCGATCCATGAAATTAGGCTCCTTTCTAAACAGCTATTTGCAAAATAGTCATAAAAAGGGGAGATAATCAATTAGATTTGTGGATTTCAAATACGTCACGCTGAGTATGACTAAGAGCCTCTAGAAAAGATGTAGCAAATTTAATTGATAAACTGTTGGAGAAGTTGTGATAAGTGTTTATGCAAGCTCCCTTTTCATGTTGTCGTTTCAAACAAATTATATGATAACCTAGTATCGATAAATTCAATATTTATTGATAAAATAGATGATGCTAATTAAATAACGGATAATTATCGATTACTCACAACCAAATTACTCAACTTTTATCGTTGGTTATCAAATGTTATCGATTATCGATATTATCGATTGACTATCCCAGATTTGAACTTTCGATTTGATCCACACATAAAACTCCTTCTCAAATAAAATGTAAGCAACACGTTGTCAATGCCTTTATACATGGAATTTTTTAACTCTTTAGGGATCGTTCATTTTAGGCGAAGAAGCGTCTTACAAATAACTCAAATGATTTTGTACTGTCTGACATAAAATGCATAAAAGCTTAACAATGAGGTCAACAAAACAACAAATCAACAAAAATTCTACTTACCACGTGCGAAGACAGTGATACTGGATCAGACTTTTCTGTAATGATTTAGAAAACCTCTGGTTAGATCGTATATCACTTAATCAAAGCATTTAAAACAATATACTGAAGGTAATTTGCACTAAACCTTTCGCTTACCTTCGATGATGGTTCGATTTACTCTCACTGGTCATGTGACTACCACGTGGTTAAAATGGCGGGAAACTTCACAAGTCCTATCTCAGTACTTTGGTATCGAGGATCAAGTGCGCATCGATATAGATTTCAATTAGGTTACCACAGCGCAGTTAGTGCGTGAAGGGTTGAAACTGCAATGTTTTGATGGATATCTTGAGCTAGCTCAAAGATCGCTTGTAAGTTTACAGGTGCGTCAACAGTGGAATTTCTACTAGTATTTTATTACTTTTGTTTCACGAAAGATGTTGTTGTGGGGACACGAGTTGTGGGGACGTTATAAAAATTTTACAATGTCCCCACAACTCGTGTCCCCACAACGTACGCGATTGTGTAAACATGAGTGTATACCCGATCGTTTACTTTTCAAAAACTGCATTCACGTTTATATTTATTTTCCATCAGTTCGTGCGAGGTCCCCACGATGTGTGTAAACAAACTTCAATTTTCTTTACATATTGATCGTGGGTACATATACATTTGTTTCCAGGCATTTGATTTTGGGGCAAAATAAATCTCAATTCGTTAAATTTTTGTTTAGTTTATCCTCTTTGTTTGTTTGTTTGTTTTTTTTGGCCGGAGGGATTCATGATAACGAATGGTATTTTGGCGCCAAAAACTTTTTTTTTTTTTTTTTTTTTTTTTTCCATAAAGATAAACTTTATTACCAGCAAACAAACAATTACAATTACGCGTACAGTACAACTACTAATGCACGATACTAAAAGTGACGAGGAAATGGACTACATAAAAAGAGTTACAGAAAGGGTGGAGCCAAACAGACCTTAATTATAATAATCACATGTATATTACTTTGGCGCCAAAAACTTGCGTTCTCGTCCATCTCCATCCATTCAGACATGGAAAAGGTCTCGGACAAACCTGTTTCAGCCTTTGTGGCATTAAAATTGCCCGCGGAGTCGATTTGTCATCCTGTAAACATGTCTGCGTGACGGAATAATTTAACTTCTCAATTTTCCTTCAACAAAAGGAAAGGCTGGTAAGTTAACTTTTTGTTTATTTCGTCAGTGCTAAATATTAAGCAAGTTAGAAGCGTAGGCCACAATGGTTAAAGTTATTTCAATTTCGTAGCGTACATTGCGGAAATTTTTTAAGCTTCCAAGACTATTCATAAGTTCAAATATACAAAAGGTTTGCGGTCCCCACAACGTATGACGAGTGTGTAGATTCTAGAAGTGCGTCAATTTCAACTTGTTCCAGGTGTTGTTCGACTTTAGATGTCCCCACAAAGTGTGTAAAAATAATGTGGTTTGAATTGTTAAAATCATCTTATCAATAATGTTCATGACAGTCAAAGTTGATCAGTTCTTAAACAGTGACTTCGGTGACAAGTATTTCCATGACACCGGTTAGTTATAAATAAGTTCGGCAAGAATTGAACTCCGCTTTCAACATGGCCGCGAAGTATTCACTTCGCCTGATGTATTGCCCTAGAATGAATTTTACTAGAGCAGGACTATAAAATCGTAATGCTCATCACGTTCAGATAGTAATAGGCATCAAGAAATAGATAGTGGCCGGGGGCCATCTCTTCGAAATTGTAAGTAAAAGACACAACATGATGTTTTGATCTGGGTTGAGTGATGACGCTTCGTTTTCACCGATGTGTTTTGGCGGTCAATGTAGCGCGTGAGTTTTTTCTGTTGTTACCAAACAAGCATGAAAGTCTTATTTTGGTAAACCTCTCGTTGCCAAATTGCCAGCTATCGAAGCCGATTGTTTTTTTAACCATAGTGATGGGAATTAAGTAAGATTTTGTGACCGTCACGTTTCTTGCAGACAATGGCCGATATTGAGCTCCATTAAGCTTATATATCCAATGTTTACCTTAGACAGGCATACTCTATTTCTTGACTCTATTCATTCTGCAAACAGTATTTAGATAATCATGTTTTTGAAGCCTTTTAAAACAGAACTTATTAATTGTTTCATGAAGTTTAATGGCGGTTGAGTTTAGGTCCCCACAACGTATCCAGGGCGAGAGTGTAAATTTCCAGGTGTTTATTTCCAGTTGTTGTTTTTTTGGTCAATTTCAAGTTGCTCAACTTTAGATGTCCCCACGAAGTGTGTAAAAATAATGTGGTTTGAATTGTTAAAATCATCTTATCAATAATGTTCATGACAGTCAAAGTTGATCAGTTCTTAAACAGTGTTTGAATTTACTGACAATTATACTTCGGTGACAAGTATTTCCATGACACCGGTTAGTTATAAATAAGTTCGGCAAGAATTGAACTCCGCTTTCAACATGGCCGCGAAGAATTCACTTCGCCTGATGTATTGCCCTAGGATGAATTTTTACTAGTGCAGGGCTATAAAATCGTAATGCTCATCACGTTCAGATAGTAATAGGCATCAAGAAATAGATAGTGGCCGGGGGCCTTCTTTTCGAAATTGTAAGTAAAAGACACAACATGATGTTTTGATCTGGGTTGACTGATGACGCTTAATCGTTTTCACCGATGTGTTTTGGCGGTCAGTGTAGTGCGTGAGTTTTTTTTCTGTTGTAATCCTCACGTCAGGAATGTCGTTAGCAAACCATGAAAATCTTAATTACTGGTCGCGATCTACAGTCGATCGTTTTCTATGATCGTGTTGTGCTGGGAATTAAGATTTTGTGACTGTCGCGTTTCTTGCAAAAAACAGCCGATATTGGGCCCCATTACATCCAATCTTAAACCTTATATACAATTAGACAGGCATACTGCAAACAGCATTTCGACAATCATATTTTCAAGATTAAAAAAAAATAATTGTCTCGTGAAGTTTAATGTCGGTTGAAATATCTGAAATATGTCCCCACGGTGTCAGGTTGTGTCGCCCCATCGGCTTGTCGCCCCAAGTTGTGTCGCCCCATCGAAATTATGTCGCCCCAACATCGAAGTTGTGTCGCCCCAACATCGAAGTTATGTCGCCCCGACTTAACTCACAACAAGTTTTAAACTTTGTATATGAAGTAGACGTTAGTAAGGGTCATCGATCGATTAACTCAATGACTTAGAACATGCATGTAACTTATGAGGATAAGGTTTGAAAGAGTCATGTAAACCATGTAACTTTGCTTATGAAGTGTATGAGGATAAGGTTAAGTCCAATGACTTTCGAAACGACTTATATGTAACTTTGTCCTTTACGAAGTACAAACACGCGAGCACAATCAAACACTACCGAGGCCAACTCGGCAGTTGGAGCACGCAAACGAGTCTACGTTTATTGAACAGGACTTGATAAAGAAACGCGAACTAAACCCTGCTAATGGGGTCTTTCAATTTAACGGACCTATGAGGAAACAATACAATTTTCTGGCGCGTGGGTGGGCGGGCTAGTTAAATTTAAAACAAATCGCCTAATGAAGACTGGGGCAGTATTATACTCACTAGCTAGTTTACAGTCCGTTAATTATCGCATTCGTTTGCTTATTTGATTTTCCTTTCCTGTACAAAAGTTCCTTTTAATGTAAAACATGAGAGAAAGGTTAGTTCAATGCAATACAGTTTCTATTTTAGGATACTTTACTTCAAACGATTGCAAAAAAAATTCTAAAGTAAGCCAAATTTTGCGTGTTTGGACGATCGATAAAATATAAAATCGGTAAGCGATTCATTCTAAGTTACGTACACTTCCCTGGGGCGACACAACTTCGATGTTGGGGCGACATAACTTCGATGTTGGGGCGAGATAACTTCGATGGGGCGACACAACTTGGGGCGACAAGCCGATGGGGCGACACAACCTACATTCGTCCCCACAACGTATCCATGGCGAGAGTGTAAATTTCAAGGTGTTTATTTCCCAGTTGTTGTTTTTTTCTGAGTGCAGACACCCAGTCCCCACAAAGTGTGTCAGTTTTTATAATGGTTAATATAGGGATTGGGATATTTTCCATTGCGAGGGGCAATTATCTGAAAACCTAAATTTATAATTTCACACGAGCAAATTTCGACAAAATCACTCCAGGATTTCAAACTTTATAACTGTTAATCAACAATCTTGTTTCCACTAGTCAGATCAGAAGCAATGGGGTCATGCAGAATCGGAATTATACTTGATTACAACTGCGTTGGTTTGATTTTCCTTGAGAAAGTAAATAGTGTACCAATTGGGTGAGGAAAATATCTTTTTTAAAAAAAAAAATTAGCAGGATAAGGTTTTTTTACCTGATTTGAAAACAACTTAAAAAGATTGAGAAAATTGCAGTGTCAGTGTGTAAAATATGCATGCCAGCAATTAGCTGTAAACCCAGTGAAACTATTAAACTGTAGGCTATATAAACCATGAGTATTGCTCTTTAAGCTAACCAATGTTAATAGGCTATAGCTGAAATAAAATTGCCTTGCGTGACACACTAGCTATCCATGCAAGCCATAAATCCCTAAAGCATTAACTACCTTAACCTTGGGCTAACTATTAGCTTGATGTAGTTTTTTTAGCTTTCTAATGGTTGTTTTGAAAATGAAAATTATCTAGGAAGCCATGCAATCTTAGATTTTTGCCAAACTTCATTATTTTGATCACATAATTATTAATGATAATTATAATACTAATGATGATGATGATGGTTATGATTAACTTTGTTTATGAGAGCAACACTTAACACTTACATATATATCCCCAGCTTTAAATGTAACCTATCTACAAGTATGTGGTTTATGATATTGTTCCCTAAAATAACAATGATTGAATAAGAAACTGCTAGTTAAAATTATGCTGGAGAATTTAATTTAATTAACCCTTAAATGTTCCAATACTACTAACTATGAATATGTGCAGCGGTCTTGATTATCATTGAAAAATCCAAATTGTAATGCTCAAGAGTGTTATGAACATCTGCAGCTACATAAAGTTTCCGAGTCTTTGTCCATGTTTTTTTTTTCATATTTTATTTTCTTCCTTTCAAGGCAGCTTATGCAGTGAAAGCAACTTTCAAGCTAACCCATAAATGAGCCAACCCACTTGGTGACCTCCTTATATAAATATATATAAATTTTGTGATGAATGGTCTTTATTTCTATGAGAAGTTACTGGTGTTCAAGTTAATGATCAATGGGCAAAAGTTCCAGAGTCTAGACACAGACATTGGTCCAAGATGCATGTTCCTTTTTCCAGTTTCACAACTAAAGCATCTCAGGTGTTAGGCACTATGGTGACCATAGTTTAATTTTGTAATGGGAAAGTATAGTACATGCAGTTGTACTACTTGTAGACTTAATTACTTATTTAAAAAATTCTGAGTTCAAGAGCGTTTTAAAGAAAATCTGGATTTTGTTTTGTTTCCTGCAATTGACTGAGTTGTGAATATCTTTCAACAAATGAATGTGTAATAACTATCTCACTTTATGTAAAAGGTCTTTGGAGGTGATGAATATTTTGTAAGATAAAAGGTGCTCTGTGAATGGCTATGATATTCTGAATCTTGACACCAAACTACTTTCTAAGGAGGATTTTTTTTAATCTTCCCTGATGCATGTGCAGTGAATAGAACTTATTTGAATTCCTGCCCTTTGGTCACACTGGTAGTCCTGCAAAAAGATTTCATTGAATAATGGCAAAAAATTACAACGATTATGTACTCATGTATCTATCGACAGCCATTTTTGTCAGCTTTTAAAATAAGAGATGCCAATTAACAAGGTCAGAGTGAAGTGCATCAGTAATCATCATCAATCTTTATTTAAATACCAAGTCTTACTCAATATAATTATGGTCTTCCTGAGAGTCGTACATATTTTCATAAATTACACTACATCAATTGCAAAATTACTTATAGAGCAGTTTTCACAAGTCTGAGTGTTGGAAGTAATTCAAGTTCAAATAATTCAAGTAATTCAAGTCGGAAGTAATTCAATAATTCAAGGTTGCTTTGGTTTTGCATTACTTGAGCTTAGTGATTGGTTTAAAAATCTTGTGCCACTTTCTCAGCCAAATATCAGAAGGAAAACCAAAACCAATCACTCGCTACAAGTACTTGCTTCGAGTTTTGATTGGTTCACTAGATTGTCTGAGTCTTTTATGACTGGAGTGATTACTTTGGTTTTGGTTTTACAACACTCAATTAAAAATTGCTCTTATTGCAGATAAAAAATGTTATGATGTTACAATAGTTAAGACGGATTCCACTGAAAGTTCAAGCAATAATTGCAACAAATAATTACCAAAAATCTACTCGAAGCACGTCAGTTAACATTTTCTATACTATTTAAACCAGAGCACTGTAATTCATTTGTATAAGTGACCCCATGGTTAAATTCTAAAGCATTCTCGAGACAGTTAATGTCAAACCTCGTAAAAATGCCTAAAATGCGTGGTTATTTTGTTTTGAACTGACATGAAACGTTTGTTTTTTAACTAAAATATGAGGAACTTCAAATTCATTTTTCTCTCCCGGGGTCAGCTTGAGAGCTAAAATTTCAATAAGTTCTTCTTAACTGTTACCACACTATGAGTTCTTTTTGGTATCTTTATTTTTGCCTTTATTGCTCGAATGTTCAGCGGAAACCGTATTAAAATCTTTCTTGTTCAAAGAAATTTTAAAAGAGAATTTTTAGTTTCAAAACACCCACCGTAAAACTATGGTGGAATATATAGAGGATGATACATGGTTGCGCGGAGATATGAAATTTATCTTTGAGTGTTCAACCCGATATCTCACCAGTGAGCACAGCGAAACGAGTGAGATATCGATTTGAACATGAGAAGAGAAATTTCATATCTCCAAGCAACCATGTATTATTCTGTTTGTTTTATAAACCTACTAATTAAAATACCGAGGTTTTTGACGATTTTCCGAAGATTTCCGAAGATTTTTAAATATGTTTGTCTGGTAGTCATATGAATGTTTCTGAACATTTTCTGAAAATTTCCGAAGATTGCTGAGGAAGATCAGAAGATGTTTCGACTTAATATCAATAAACTTTGCCTCATTCAGTATTTAAACATGGCAAACTTGTCAGCAAACGTGACGAAATCGATATCTTAACATATGAAAGATATGACATCTTGGCACATGTGAAGATATGATTTTTCTCAGCGAGAGAAATCCTGGTAATTCACTCTAGTTTAATAATAAAATAGAGTCAAGAGTAAGTCGAGTCACCCTCTGCCCCCCACCCCACCCCAACCTAACCAATACATGTTACTTAGGCTACAGGCTAACCGTAATGGGTAGCATGACTTGCATGGCTGATCACATCAGCCATGCAATCTGTGCCATACAGAAATCCCTTATCGCAATGAAGGCTATATAAAAGCTATCAATTCAAAGCTCACTGGAGTGTTATTAAGGCCAACCAATGTGTTATTTAATGAAATGGCTTACATGATGTGCTCTTTACAGTCAAACGCGCTGAACCGTAGCCACCCGAATAAGTTTTTGACATCTTTTTGACAAGTTTTTGATTAGTTTGATGGCTTTTGGTTGCACAACGGTTTATACGAACGATCTGTGAAATGTTCAGTTTCAACTGGTTTTACAAACCCAGAAAACATTTCCTGTGCAAAAAGTTAAGTTTGACCAAATTTTTGTCGGTATAAAATTTATTTATCGCCAGTTGAACTTGGCATAATCACTCGTGCGAAGCGTTGTTTGAAACCCTTTCAAACTCTGACGTTTGAAGACGAATCATGCAACGGCTGATACCCGGCCTTCCATTTTTCAAGGCATCTGATTGGCAGTTTAAAGCAACCGGAAGCCGTAAAACTCATCAAAGTAATCAAAAACTTGTCAAACAGATGTCAAAAACTTTGTTAGGTGGCTACGGTTGAATGCATTTGACTGTAAGACCCAGTTGTAGTAACAAATCCACTGATAATATTTGGGACTTTGCATAAAATGATGAAAAAAGAAAGTTCTTTAAAAAATAATATTAGCTAAAAGACCTCAGTCTTAAAAAAAAAAGAAATAATCAACTTGCTCAAAAAGCACTGTTGTCTAAAAGAATTGAAGCGTCTGCTAGTTAACTCTTGAGGACGTTCGCGCACTAACTTTATTCTAAAACTTTTATGGGTTACTCATGTCAGAAATATAAAAAATGGGGGGTCACCAAATTCTTTTCAGAAAGATCACCTCAAGATCAGTGTGTGTTTGTCCAAAAGTATTGGGAATAAATCCATGAAATGCAATTTTCTAGTCTAAATATTGTTCAGGGGATCTATAAAGGAAATCGATTCAACTGGCAATGTTCCTCATTTAGCAATCACATTTGCACTCGCCTGGCAGTTGAAAGATGGGCAAGATTCATTACTGCATGGGCAGCAAAATTAGAAATTTTTAAACTTCCCATGTTGACCTTTTGTTAATTTTTTTTTTACAATCTGTTGAGAACACAAAACAAAGCTGCCTATCCAAAAAAAATTGGTGGTCACCGACCATTTGAGAGAGTAATCTACAAGCTTAGTTAACGGAACTACTACTAGCCCTATATTTGTTTCAAAAGTTTCCTCAGCGCACACACTTCATGCATGACGTGACGTTGCGACATGAATTATGGGCGCAGTAAGGATATCGATGTGAAAAAACAATTAGCGCGAACATCCTTAAGTACTTCATGTTTAAATTAAATATATTGTTCTTAGATGTTAGCTAAAACAATAAATAAATTAATTAATTAATTAATTAAAGGCAATGGTCTGCATTCAAGTCTAGTGGCCCATCAGGCTGAAGCTTATCCCAGTTTCTGTAGCATGAAGCGATTAGGAGTATTTCTACTCCCACTGGATGGGTCCATCGCAGGGTTACCCACAGCTGTAGTAAATTTGCTTGCACCCATTTATTCACCTGGGTGGAGAGAGGCACTGCAAGAGTTTAGACATGTCTTACCTAAGAACCCAAAACTGCTTGATTAATAAGTTAATAATTTTTATTTCAATTACAAAATCATCAAGTTGGATTAAGAGGTTCAAAATAAATGAGATGGCTTAATTTCCAGGCTACAAAAAATGTACATTGGAGTAGTAACTATCAGTATTGCTTCGATCCACTCAGATCAGGTTGCAACAATGTGTGGTTCCAGAAAATATCCATACTCCCCCCACAGAAGGGATTGGAAATTCCAGGGAGGAGGGGGGGTCTTGAAGAGCCAAAAATTTAAAGCAATGTATGAAGCTAAATTGGAATTTCCAGAGGGGTGGGGGGTTCATAGGCCAAATCCCTTCCGTGGGGGGATATGGATATTTTCTGGAACCACACAATGCACTTCAACAATAAAATATAATAGTTATTGGCTTTTTTGCTAAAAGGTGCACTTTTTTACTTTGCATAGGTTTATGAATAAAGTATGTAGGTACCGGTATATAATTTTGCTTGTAATTTTCATTCTGTGGCTGACAACATCATGGATAAAATATTGCTGCCACCCTTAACTCGGCTTAACTGAGTTTCAGCAAATCACAGGTTATGAATTTGCAGTTGGGGTCACATAACCAAAAAAAAATGTATTCTGGGCCATAGCCTAAAGAATGCCAGAAATAGAAAGAGCATGTCAAAAACAGAAATATGGCCAAAAAAAAATGGTAGCTGAGCTTTCTCTAACAACAAATATTAAACAAGCTCTACTGAACAGGCTTATTTGGCAAAAAAGTTAATAATTTTCTTTATATTAACCAATTAATTTACCTGAAAACCAAAATGTGGCTGTCAGTCAGGGCTTAATTGTAATGTAGCTTATCCAACGGCAGTGAATGTTACTCCTTTTCCTATGACAAAAGTGGAAAAGTCTTTAAAAAAATGGAGAAAACGTTCTGTATGGGAGCTGAGATTAAAGTTTCCTTATTTAAATTTATTCCCTATTATTGCATTGTGCATCCTTTCTGTACAGAGTTTTACCCATAATTAGTGCACACACATAAACAAAATGCAGGGGGATTTTTTTCTATACACCTTCGCTTGCGTGAGAGAGAAATCGTTATCTTGTACACAAGTACATCACTGCATGGTGACCTAGCCTGTTCCAGTCATTCGGTTAGTGGGGAGCAGTGCAAAACTCGGGATTGCGTGATGTAATCACTTTCTCCCCACACCCCTCCCCTCATTTTTCGCTAGCCGTATTTCGCACTGCTCCGCACTAACCAAACGCCTCGAACAGTCTAAAGGTGACCTATCAATTTTTTCTTGTATTTTGAGGCAATGAAATTCTCTCTATAAAATTAATACAGATGATGATCAATCTCAGTCTATGTTTTGCATAGAAATGAGTACTTTGCAAAGGAAGTTTTAATAAAATAATGAGCAGCAGTGTTTTATATCAAGTTTAAAACACGAGGCGCAGTCGAGTGTTTTAGACTTGATAAAACACAAACTGCAAATTTATTGAATGGCTTCAAAATCTTCTGATTTAGATCAACTCATTCTTGCACTAATATTTCGACTTGGGGTTATTTTGGCCTAGAAAATTGGACTTGAAGTTTAGCCGTGTCTTTATCAGATATAAAGACACTCATTAAACAATAATTTCTTTTGTATATTTTCTTTATGAATTATTAATGAGTTTTTGAAGTGATTTTATACAAGGTCTTCCTGCTTCTGAGTGAGTATGGTGACCTCCCTATTTTTTTTCAAAATTTAAGTTCCTTCAAGGCTTTGGAACTATTCCATTGCTCAAGAACTGTCAGGTAGCGACCACAAATGTGGAATGACTTGGCATACGCAGCTGCACTGTCAACCATGCCGTACCCATGCACATAACCCCTTGCCAGCTGCACCACAACCCCGGGGAGCGACTGCTTGCCAGCATTGTTTCATGTTTTAATTAGCCTAAATTAAATTAAGCCACAATTAATGAGAAAGGCGGTCCCGTGTGACCTTAAGGGCTAAATTTAAATGGCAAAAATTAAAATGAAATTAAAGTGAAATTTAAATGGCAAATCGGATAGACTGTTGTCTACTTTTTTGAACTCAAATCATAGTGTTTCAGGTTTCATCGGGTAGCCAATACTTTTCTTGACCAAGGATAAGAAATGAAACGACCATAATTCAAGTGGCCCCGTTTGGTTTTCAACCTGAATGAAAAACTTCAGACTCAAGAGAGAACTTTGCTTTAAGATCAAGGGGACACCTTAGGCCATCATTATGCATTTATTCAAAGCGTATGCACAAAGCGCAACGACTGACATCGACATGAAGTGTACCAAATATTCATGACTGCATAAAATATGGCGCGTGATTTGAAGTATTCATGTTTTCAGTGCATTTTGGTTGTATTTTTTTCCTTATAAAACCGAGAGCATTCTGCCCCTCGATCAGGTTTATGAATAATTTGTCGATGTTGTATTATCGGAAAGCTTGGACAGACTCTTTTCTCTGAATTAGAGATTATTTTCATGAAGTAAATGCATTAAAATTCAAAAGAAAAACGTGTTCTTTTTGAAAACGCATTGTTCTTTTCTGATCTCAACATTAAAGCTTGGAACATAATTACCATAATTACCTCTCTTGGCACTCGTGTTTTAATCAGAACACCTTCGGAAAACTCAAAGTTTGGACTTTTCCGACAATTTTGTGTCCAAGAATTCAGCACAGATTTAGAACTTCATGAGCTGGCACGGCAGAGAGGTAAACTAGGAATACTGTAGAGTGTCATGACAGAAGTGGAATTCTAAAAGAGTGCTTTTAAAAAAAAGATATTAAAAGGAGTTACGGTAAATTCAAATTTGCACATTTAAACGACTTTTACTCGCTGGAAAAGTTTAAATCAAAAAATCCGCTTCTGTCATGACGCACTAGAGATTTTGAGTGATCTTTTTTGATATAAAATCACAGAATGCTGTCTTCTACTTGATCGGCAAACTTGGACACAAAATCATGGATTTTTCATTTTGGCTCTAATTGCTCTCCAGCGTCACTGTAAAGCGCAAAATTATCTACCAAATCATAGACAACATCTGTAAACTTCCATCATTCTTTAATGTCTCTGCAAAATTTCAGCTCAATTGCATCCAAAACAGCCAAGATATAAGCATTTTAAAAGATGTAGGCCAAGCACAATTTTGCCTAATGAATTTATTCATGGCCAGGTGTCCCCCGCGATCTTAACATATCTTGCAAACATTTTCAAATTTCTGATTTTGTTCCTAAGAAATATGCATTTATATTTCTCTTTCAACTGTTTTTTAAGCAAGAGTATGCTATTCAGTTCCCAATAATGGCAATGGGTTTTACTTGTGATTTTGTTTTGTTTCAGTCATTTAAGTGTATTGGCAATTTAAGGTGGCTTACTATAGTTTTGAGGGGGTAAATGAACTCAGCTTTTAACTCTTTTGTAAAATATACAGAAAGGTTTTGCTTTCACTTATTACTGTTTGTTGCATCCTACAACCCATACATTTGAGCAATAAAGATGCTAATAAACAGCCAAAATGAATATCCGAGTGCTTAAGAGGAGACTGGGCACTAGTAATTTCAATGGTGTTTTTCTCAAAATCTGCCCGTGTCAACCTGCCTCAAAAATTCAGAAATTAGAAATTGAATCAGATAAAACATTCATGCAAAATAAATTGAAAATCTGTAAGACAGATTTTTTTGCAAAAAAGGAAAATGTGTTTTTTTGCCTATGTAAAAATAGCTCAAAATCTGTCTCACAGATTTTTTTTTAAATTTTGGCAGTTGACGCGGTTCACCCAATTGCGCATGCCCTTTTATTTGTCTATATGAGTGCTCGGTTGTATTACGCCACACGTTATGAGCGATGAAAAAAGCGAGTTAGAACTGCTCTCTGACTGTCGGTTGTCTATCAACCTATCTAGTATTGTTTTCGTCCTATGACATGTCTAAGACCTTCTGAAACTTTCTGAAACTGTTAACTATCGAATAAAGGGCTCAAACTTGTTAAAATTAATGTCATTTTGTATATATGGTTAGCTACACTAATTCCCAGGTAACAGTGTTGGGATGCTTTGACTGGTCCTCAAACATTTCCTTCCCAACTACTTTTATCTGGGGTGGCAGACTAATCAAGTGGCATGGCCAGTAAATAATTCAACCATGGCAAATATTTTTTTTGGTGGTTTTGGTTTTAATTTCTCTTTAAATTATTCCAAACTCCTTGTCCAGGTCTTCATCCATTTATTTAAAATTTTAAGGTTTCAAATCAAATACTCTACACTCTATCTAGTGTGAAATACATATTTTTTTGGCTCATTAAAGCGTTGATTCTGCAGTTAGTACATGAATACGTATTGCAAACAGGGACTTTTTTGGAAATAACAGTTTTTGATTAATTTTTTTTGACATCTTTTTCACAACTTTCTAATGGCTTTTGTGAGAGGCAGAGTTGTCAAGTTCCTCTACAACAATTGCCTACCTTGCTTCTCTCATTTCTCACATTTTTACTGGCCAGTTAAAAGAGAAGCCCTCAGAAAGTTGTCAAACAGACAAGGCTTTGCAAATCCAGATACTTCTATGGAATTTTAAAGCTCTCTTTCATGCATTATCAGGCGCTTTAATTCTCATTCAGTTTCATAGGTACGGGCTGAAATGTGCAACTTCAATTCAGGCTTGTATAATTTCTCCCTTCTTTATAAACTGTTGCGAAAGAAAATCATCGATTGGTAGCTTTCAGTAGTTTTGCAAAGTCTCTTTTGTGCTACACAAGCATCCAGTTGCTAGCACTTTGGTTTATACAGTCACATAGTTTTCATTAAATCAGTCTAACTTTGTATGAATCAATGTTTTTGCTCTCTCCAACCTCTCTGACAATCACTTAATTTCACCTTCTGCACTCAATTTCAACTTTTTGCACTGAATTTCAACTTTTTGTACTGTTTTGGGATTAATTGACCTGCTCAGTCTGACTCAGCCAATGTGCTTGCTGAAATTTTTGCATGCGCCAGCCAGTAAATAGAGCAAAGGTAAACCGATGACACGATTCGTTACACAACTGGAACCTTTAATAAGCCTGAGCGATCACAGAGCGAGCTCACATGCACGAGAGCACGAGGATCGAGAGAGAAGGACACTGCTACGCAAGCCTATAACTAGCGTACCGCTGACCGGTACTGGCGATGTATATTATTATGAATTGAATATAATAACTTTCTTTCAGTAAAATAAATATGGGCCAATTCTCAGTGCAGAATAAGAAACGATTGTTGGAAACGTGAATCTAGCAAGCAAACATGACTATAATCATGGTGATATAAAAAGGATTTATTGCGTATAAACAAGGTGCTGTTGCTCCTAAACGAGCATGGGGACCCCCTATTTTTATTTCAAAATTTAAGTTCCTATAATATGAACAATCAATATGCAATATATTTCAGTGGAATGACTTTAAGGTGGTGCTGAATCTTTAATTTCTTTCATAATCTTAATTACTGTTCAATATTAAAAATTAGTTCTTAACGTAAGTTAGATAGATCAAAGTCTATTTTGTTGAACTGCCCTAGATTATTTCAATGCAAGAGGTGATTTTTCTAGAAATGATACTAGGGTTCCTAATATAAACCTCGTGGGCAACGCATTTAGTTGATTTACTATAATGGCCATCCATGTTGTGCAACAAAGAGCATGGTGGTCAACATCCCAGGTGACATGCCTATCAGAAACCCAAACGTGCACAACTCCTTATGAGTTTCTGATGCCTATCACTGCACGAAAAATCGTCTTTGTCGTTGGTTAAAGGCGTGGGTAAAGGCGCGTGAAAGGCCACATTTGATCACTTTTGACAGCCTTTGACGCGCGTCAAAGGTCATCTTTTGACTATACCTTTGCATACGGTCGCAGGTAACAAAGGCCGCTCTTACCATACCTTTGCCACCCCCCTTTGACGCGTGTCAAAAATGATATTTGACGCGCCTTTGTCTTTTATCAAATGCGTAGTCAAAGGTGTGGTCAAAACCGTCTTTGAATCATGTCAAAGGTAGGTCAAATATGTTGCCAAATACGTCTGCGACTTATATCAAATGCGTAGTCAAAGGTGTGGTCAAACACGTCTTTGAATCATGCCAAAGGTAGGCCAAAGATGTTGCCAAATATGCCTGCAACTCGTGTCGAAGGTCTGGCAAATGCGAAGCGGATTCTTTTTCGTTATTAGAAAAGCACAGTCAAATGTTTTGACAGTGAGTTTTTCCTGGTTGATCCCTGTTTATGGTGAAATGGAAGAATTCAACATAAAATCAAATCTGTGCTTATTTTTATTTTATTTTCAATCTAATTTTAAAGGTCTGTTACAGTTTAAGTTGTAAACAAAAACTTAAAAGCATTACAGAAAAACGCAAAACATCTCTACATGAAACTGCATGTTTGGCTGATGCTTTGAGTAAAAAAATACATATGAGAATAAACAAAAAATGAAATAGTTTCCCTATTTTTGTTATGTAAATTTAATTCTCAAAACATACACATTTAATAAAACTACAAAGCAATAATGAAACTATGACATTGCTGAAATAACACAATGGTTTCATAGGAAATCATACCCATTGTGATATCATTGTTCCGTTCTTATGCCAGTTATTTCTTAGAAATACTTTTCAAAACAGCGGCAATTCCTCTTGTTCTGACGAATGCAATTGAGTCCCACATTCTGCGATCAGTCTCTTTCGTTCAGTGACTATCAGTCACTAAGTATTCAACTTGGTTTTGTCCTCCTCGTATATTGTTGGTCTCTCCTTAACGGCTTTTCCTTATCGTGTAATTTTCTGCAAGAAGAATAAGTATTACGATTAACATTTCAATTTTAAAATTTCTTTCGCGGCAAGAAATTGCTGGTCGCTTTGCTTACATGTTAAGCCAACCACACAAAGACGTCGCTTAGTCCGCACATAATATAAATTCAACTTCCCTTTGAAATAGCAAAACTACATGGTTCGGACCACAGGCAGACAATTTTGACAGTTTGAGGTCGTGTGACGTCACAATACGCATATATTTACATTCATACATTAAGTGTAATTTTTATTGGCTGACCTCCATTTGATCATCCTCGGAGACCAAGGGGCAGTTACGTCGGGGCAAAACGAAGTAAACCGGGCAGAAAATCGTAGCGGCGAAAGTTTTCTATAAAAGTATTAGAGCCCCTGGAAAACGAGTCTCTCCTGAAGTTACTGTTCGCCAATTGGGCAAAATAATACAAGGGTTTTCTTGTTGCTCAATCAGGAGCCAGTATTTGCAGAGCCGCTTGGAAATGGTCTGGAGAGTCTGGTTTCCCAGGGGCTCTTATACTTTTATAGAAAACTTTCGTCGCTATGATATCTGCTCGGTTTACTTCGTTTTGCCTCAACTATAAAACTGCCCCTGGGTCACCGAGGGTGCCGTTTGATTCAACTGATCGAGAGAAATGCTTCATAAAATACTGAACTTCGAAACTTCAGATCCAAAATTGCGATCTACTATAACCTAAATAAATTAAGTTTAATTACTTTTATTGTTTGTGTGGTCTTTTGTAATGTGATGGGGTTTTTAGGTCCGTTGATTTTTCACTTGCTCCCCATCCCATGCTCCCAACAAGAGTTGGAGCAGCTGCAAGCGAGGAATTGATGGACCCAAAACCCCATCAAATCACAAAAGACTACAGAACCGACAAAAGGTAATTAAACTTGGAATTGCTGAGAATTTCAAAATACTGTTTGACTAGAAGAAGCTAAAAACTGTGCCTCAGCATTACGGTCAAATTTATATAAATCATGCACGGTCAGAAGAAGGCTCACAATGGTTTCCAGCACTATTCAGCTTGATGACTTTGGCGGTCATTACTACAAATCTTTATCAGTTGCTGCTAATGAAATAATGTCAAACAAATGTTCAGTCATTGATGAACAAGTTGTGGTTATTTTCATGACATCACTGTTTACCATGGTAACAGTATAACCTGTTAAAAAGTAAAACACCCTTTATTTTTGCTTTAAGTGCTTATTACTCAAAAATGAGCTGCTTAGTGATCCACATTTTTCATTATTGAATAATGACCAGGCCCCGGTTGTTCGAAAGGTGGATAACGCTATCCACCGGATAAATCACTATCCAGTGGATAAGTGTTGGAAAAGCAAACTATGCTATCCACTGGATAGTGATTCATCCGGTGGATAGCGCTATCCGCCCTTTGAACAACTGGGGCCAGCACGTTAAGACAAAACGTTTTGCAAAGTTAAAGTTTCCTTCAAGTGGCTTCAGAACCACCTTCAATTTTCGACATTATTATATTAACAGCAACTGATAACTAATGAGGCAGCAAACAAGTACCTTTTAATCTCCTACCACATTTTCCAGATGCAGCACCAGTGAGATAATCCTGATTAAATTACAATTTTTGTGCAATTACTTTTCAATTAAGGTTTACGTCTCACCTACTCCAAGGCATTCTTGTCTTCATTTTTCCTTTGCCTTTCTCTGTTTTCTTGTTATTTGTTTCCTTAGTCGGTCCCTCTTTAGCTTTTTTCTCCTTGCTCTTCGCTACTTCTCTGCCTCTTTTGCTGAACCTTTTCTCTTTCTATTTCTCGCTGTTGTTTGCTATTTCTTTGCATGTATAAGCGAGACCTCCCTCGTTTTATCATCGTTGCCCTGCGCCACTCTTTCTTGCTCTTTTTGTCTCTGCTCTTTTCTGCTTTTCGCATGTTTTCTCTTGAACTTTCTCGCTCTCTATCCCTTCGTAGATCACTTGAGCCCAGTATCCTCGAAGCTGAATCTACTATACTCTCGTTTCTCGACTTGACATAACAAAAGCCCAGAAGAAAAAATTTTCCGCTCACTTTTTACAGTTGTTTTGAAATTTCTTTGCCACAAACGATTTCCTCGTCCCCAGGCCTAATCCATGTGCAGTTTGTTGCTTCAGGATTTGTCCAAGTTACCTTCGCCAGCGCTTCCGAATTAATTGATCCTTTAGAACAAATGCATCAAATATACTGTGCTTCATTGCAGTCAAAGAATTAAAAATTAGACGTGCATGGCGTATTTCTGGGGAAACCCATGTGCTGAGTCAAACAGTCTCAATCGAAACAAAAATTCGCGAGGAAAACAAATCTTAAAAATCCTGATATAAAATGCCAGAAATGTAATTCACCTAAGGACGTGAAAAGTGAAATAAAACTTATTTGGAAGTGTTTGACCTCGCCTTAAGCAACGATCAAAGATAACCATCTGTTGCGTATTTGACTTCATCTTTGACGGGCGTCAAATGTGAAGTCAAAGTTCTTAGTAATTTTGACCTCGCCTTTGACGGGCGCCAAATGTGAAGTCAAAGCTATGAGCATTTTTGACCTCGCCTTTGACAGCGATCAAAGGTGTGGCAAAGCTGTTACCTATTTGACTTTGCCTTTGACGTGGGTCAAAGGTAAAGTCAAAGTTATTGAAACATTTGACTTTACCTTTGACGGGCGACAAAGGTTTAGTAAAAGCTACCACATATTTGATTCGTCTTTGACGCGCGTCAAAGGTACAGTCAAAGTTATCAGCATATTTGGCCTCGCCTTTGACAAGAATCAAATGCGTGGCAAATCCAATTTTTCGTGAACTGGCCAAGAAAATCGAAAATTCTACTCCAATCTTAAAAAGCACGCCCATTCGGCACCTCCTGTACCTACAAAGGCCTTGTTTGAAAAAACTTACCTTGTGCATGTGGTAATTAACAAATAAATCTCCAAATTGTTGTGAAGGCAAATGGTGATTTCCACTTTGCGAGACCAGCGATCAAAACGAATCAAAACAGTCAGGATAGCCTTGCCGTTGGAGATCTGGGTTCTAGTATCACGTGATTTTAAAATCCCTTCATGCTCGCGTATCAAAGGCTCGCGTGGACGGATGTGGACGCCGTTTTAGGCCGGAGAAACCGGCGATTTTCAAGCACAAGAGTTGTTGCACAGGCTAACTACAGGGCCACTTTTCTTGCTATGCTAATTGAACATCAGCTCGAATAACCGCAAGTCCTGAGGGTACGGAAGTACGCACGGAGGAGATTGATTTGCGAGCGTTTTGCGACGGTTAACAGGTATTAAATCAATTTTGACTTTTAATTAAGCAGCAATTTATCTCCTTACACAGAACTTGTATTCTGTAGTTTAGCCTATTTAGTATTATTTTGTGGCTCGATGGGAAGTCAGTGATCTTTACACTCTGCACAGATCGAGTGTAAAGATCACTGACTTCCCACCCGTAGTGCAGCGCTGCAGAATGGCTGGAAGAAGCGCTGCAAAAGAGCTGTAAAATGGCGCGCTGCAACAGCCGCAAATTTTGGCTGTTTAATACTGCCACGAGCAGCCCTTTGACAGCGATTAACAGCGTTTTGGCAGCGGCAACGAAACTTTCTGAAATCACGATCAGCGCAGCAGGATGGCTGCAAATAGGCTTCAAAAATTTAAAACATGTGCATTTATGCAATATTTACAGCTTTTGGCTGCGTTCAACAGCCTTTTAGAAGTCAACAAGCTCGACTGCACTGTGCAGAATAAACGAAGTAATGAGATCGATCGATACAATATCAGCAATATAAAACTACAATGGCAGTTAAAACATATACACTCAGTCACAGTTGCAAGAACTAGCAATGCATCAATCAGTGAAACAACAAAATGAACTTTGATAAATCTTTATTTTCACATAACACTACGACCAGTTGAAATTGCAGCCAGCGAGCGCAGACATATTTCTGGCGGTTAATCAATAATAGAGAGGTTAAGCATGACGTTCATTTCTCCCGTGAACGGCAAAACTTCTACTTCTGCCGTCTGCCATTTGACGATTGCATGCGGAAATGAGTAGGTTTGTGTTTGTCGTGAATGTGTGATTTTTTCCCAATTTTCCTAAGGAATTTACTTTAGAATTTGATAAAAAGGTAACAAAATGAAAGGCAAGCTTGCGTTTGCCGTTTGCCGTTTTACGGCATGCTTAATCTCTCTATGTCTCTGTGGACGGCTATTGAAATTGCAGCTACAACTCCTTATTTTTGAATGAAGAACGCAAATTTGTAACAATCCGGTGGGTTTTATTTAAAAGGTAAAGTTTGAAAGAAAATATTGTGAGCAAGTTCCGTTTATGTACTCAAAAAGTATTTAGTAACAAGGGCAGGTAATTTGTAATCGCCTTGTGTATTACAATATTCACTGACATTGTGCTCACCTCGATTGGCCTCCGTCTGTTTTCCTTTGCAAAATTACATAACTGTGCTGGACAAAGCTATTAGACCCAGGGAGGTTCCCAAGTGTCGTGGAGCTCACAAAAGACTGAGCACACATACATGAAGCTGGTTACAGCAAAATATATCCCAACGGCCGACTGCATGAAGACGTGTGAGCTTCAAAGATGAAACCATAAACCGCCACGTTTCAGTTAAAGGAAAATGTTTCCTTAATGTTGCAAAACTTAGTAGCTAGTCGCAAATCTTTTTCAAAAACTGAATGAATCCTTTTCCCAAATTATGCTTGAAGAAACATTGCACTCTTTGCCTCAGACTTTCCCACTTCTAAACGAAAAGATCAACGGTTCTTTCATTGCTCAATTCTGTAATAATGTACACATTGTCACAAGACAACTCATATAAACGATTGGTGGAATCTTTCAACATTTTAGTGAAAAGTTAGCTCGCCCAGGGTTACTCGGGGGGGTTGTCTCGAGTACCCAAGATCATATAAACAGGGCCTTATTCAGAGGCAGTATAAGATGAACGAGAGCCTAGCATATGTCTTGAGGTCATAGGTCTTCATGGCTTCCTGTTTATAGAGTTTGACACCTCTAGCGCTGTAATTTGCCACATGTTTCACTAGTGCGGTTCGTTTTGGATCATTGTTATTTGCAAGATATACTTTAAACTCACAATGAGTTTACTCTGGAAGGACAAGATCTGAAATATTCCAAGAAATTGTTGATTACTTGCATTAATATCTGTGATCACTAGGCCTGGCTGTATTGATCTTATCACGGATGACATACCTTATTATAGGAAATTAACACTTCATGACACGAATTTGGGAAATTCGCATTAATTTTTGTAAGCAGTAATTTGTGCGCCATTATTTAAGTGGAGCGGTAATTTCCGCGACATTAATTTCCATTATTTTTGTCCCAAATTTTTGATACACTCTTGTCATTTTTGACAACTAGGAAACAGTAGCTTTTTATTTTGCACACTACTTTCACACAGTGAAAAAAGTAAATCGTTTACAATATTTCTGCTTCTTCGTCACTGTTGCTGTCAGAAACATATACATCTGCTTCTTGGATTTCAGCTAAGATGTAGTTTGAGTCGTCAACGTGATCTTTCTCGATGGAATATGAGACTTCCTCTGTTCCCTACATTTGGGGACAACATTTTCACCAATAATTGTGTTCAGTTGTGAACAGTTTGCGTTTTGAATTCTCTGCAAGTTCCATTTCTTTGTGTGGTTACGCTAATTTCCTTAATTTTGAAATTTTGGCACCTCTTTCGCGTTAATTTTCTTTATTGGAAAGTAATTTTTCCTTCACTTTGCGTTAATTTAAGTCGCATTAATTTCCAAAACCTTAATTAACACGAGCGTTAATTTCATATAAATCTTGTCTAAGAGACTGTTGAAGCTCAACTTCAATTCGCAAAATTAATGAGGCATTCTGTGTTGTAAGGGTTATACTTCTTGCACTAATTTGATCTAGCGTTTTGTCTCTTGAGCTCGATGTTTAGGTTCTAGCTCCCTTGTGTACTGCCAAAACATCATTCTGTGGAAGCAACTAAATCGCAGCCTGTTTTTCCTCTAGATTAATTTTTCTGCTTTCGCTGAGGGGACATTTAGTGATTACATAGATGTTTTCCCATGGGATGGTTAAGAGGTAACAATTAATATTTGAAAAGGCGTTGGGTTCAGTGACAAGCTACCAAACCACTAGATAATATACCTAGTATATCCAGCTGAAAGCAGCCATGTTGACATTAAAGGTTTCGAGGTGAATCAATCGAATACACTTCTTGTCTGTACTAACTTATTTATAGTTAAATTGCATTAGTTTTAGGGAGCTATTCAGTTCATTTTAAAAAAATATTTACTAATTCTTCTGAATTCTGAGCAATGGTTCACGACATCACACCAACAAACTTTATATAAACTCTATAAAACAACATTTTTTGTTTAAACTTACCCACTCTGCCATAACCTCTGTGAATGTAATATGAAACTTTTGTTTTTCTTGCAAAGGCTTGCAAACATTTTTAGCATGATACAGTTTATGTGTTTTGCTTACAAAGGAACGTATTGATACTTTTGGTTTCAAGAATAATCTTGAGAGAAAATATCACGACTTCATCCCAAAAGTTGTCTTATTTTAATTATCAATCATCACGGAAGAGCACGTTCGCATTGTAATGCCGCCACCAATAGTAGTTCCCTTGGTTTTAACGTTGAGTCCACTAAAATTTAAGACGCATATCAAGTTATTAAAGAAGTGGGCGAAGATGCACAAAAGACAGTGTGCTTCTTTCCCTAGTGTTTATCCTGAATCAGTGAGATCAACAAGACGCCTCAAAGAGCGATTAAATGAATTTGCGGTTTTCAGTAGCGCCACAGAGTCTGCTGCAATATTTGGAAAGTTTCATTGCCACAAACTTTCAAAATTCTTGGGAGTGCACAAATTTTCTTTTTAAGTATACTATCCATCAATGCAAAGATTGAAACCTGGCGAAGACCCGAAGAAAGTGGCAACTTTATTTCTACTCTATTTGAAACCGTGACAAAGACGTATTTTATGGGTGTCAAGAACGCACTACTGAGTTGAATTACTTAGGAACATTTCCGGTTAATTTTAAACATTTTGGTCTCAGTCTTAAGGCCAAAGAAAGCAAGAAATTAGCAAGTCACAGAAGAGAATCAATCAGTTTGAAAACAGTGGAAAATTACAGTGGTATCTTCCACAAAACCAATCTTTTGCGCATGCGTTCAAGGCAAACTTCTTTGTTCTGCAAAGAATAGTTCCACAAAGATGGAACACAGCGCACTGAAACAAATATAAACCTTTGCGATATACAAAAGGTAATACAGATACTACGTTTTACGTAGTGCACAGAAGTACCTCACCTTCTCCCCTTACCACCAAAAGAATAATTAATTAATTGACTATTAAAGTTTATGACATAGCTCCATAGGGCCTTATCACGGACGACAGCCCCCTAACCATTCCAATAGTGCATTCTGCACTAAAAATGATAGGTCACTCTACTAGTTTTTTTGAGAAAATGACGATTTACATGTACCTCTCTGGCAAGGTTCAAATGTAAGAAAAATCCGCCAT
This sequence comes from Meandrina meandrites, assembly GCA_963693305.1. NCBI lineage: Eukaryota > Metazoa > Cnidaria > Anthozoa > Scleractinia > Meandrinidae > Meandrina > Meandrina meandrites. Next base: position 1,983,735 of record OY855908.1, on the reverse strand, counting down.
TTTTTAATGCATGAAATTATGCGCAGTAGGGATGCGCAATATTATACTGGGGAAAGACCTTTAAACAGTACTGGCCAGCAGTCTCCCACAGGGTTGTGATGCGGGCTGGCTGGCGGTTATGCAGAGGGGCCTTGCATGGTTTACAGCTCTGCTTTTGGGTGTTGTCATTTCACATTTGTTGTTGTTGCTACCAGAAAGTTCTTGCTGTGTTGTCATGGATACCCTACGCTTGGGGTTAAGTGTTTTCTGACAAGCTGCTGACCCACTACAGTTATACCAATCCAAAAATTGGCTCTGTATACGTAAGTTGCTCTGTCACCTTACTGTAATAAGTTCGTAAACGTTGTGTGCTTTCAGGGTCATGCTGGGAGACTGCTACATACCATGCAGATACATTGTATCATGAAGAAATCACAAAAAAGGTAAGCTTATACCTTGTTATTGGTGGTTTTCACTGTCACGCAATAAAAAAATAAAATCAAAACCATTCAAAGACAGAAGCTATGAGCTTCAGATGTTAAAGAAGATAAAAAGATAAACAATTTGTCCAAGTCTCAGGTCTGTGCGGTGCACCGTTTGCGAGTTATTTGCCGAAACTTTCCATGCAAATTTAGAAAGCTCAGTATGGAGACGCCATATTTGTGTCCTTCCGAGGGGCACAAATATGGCCACCATGATGTCAGAGAAACCATCTGGAACTTAATTTTACTATTAATAGTGACTACTTTTGGCTCATGATCTATTAGACTTTTACATAAACAGCACTTTCAGTACATTGGGAATGTTCAATCTGCAAAAATGGAAAGGAAAGGCCTTTTTTGAATCAAAACAGCTTTGTCACGGCACTCAGCTTGATATCACATACGGTGGAGAACTCAAATATTCAAAATGTTCTGTTTTAAAAACAAAGGGCACAACCAAGATGGAAATTTGCAAAAATATATACTTTTAGTTCATCTTACATCTAGTGACATCGAAAAGTTTAGCAGGCTTATTGAATTTTGATCTCAGAATTTTATGACGTAACATGAAAACCAAGATTTCTTTACTTTTACAGCTTAATGTTCTATTTGATTCCAAAGAGTAGTTATCCCTTTTGTAGTTTTTTGTGTAAAAATTGCAGACTGATACTCTCCTTTACTGTGCATATATAATAATAATATTATGTAAAGTAGACAGCACTGCAAAAACCCAGTAAATCACTATTTTGAGCTACAAGGACAACAAGGCACAACGATTGCCAAAATTTATTAAGATTGGCTGTGTTTTCACTAGGCCGATTAACTAGCTGAACATTCTTCTTAGGTGTTTGTTTACAGACCGACATTAGCTAGTTAACCATGACATCTGTTTTCACTGGAAAATTACAAATCCACGCAACTTTCAAAAAATGTACAGTTGGAGCCACGGTTCCTATTCGTAGCTCCTGGCTTTGTATTTTCTTCGTCCGTTGAGCTTTCGCTTTCGTTGCCGTAAGCAGTGTAAGTCAAGACTACTGAGCTTGTTGAGGGTGTTGCATGTGGCAAAGGAATTTGGTACTGAAGAACTGCTGGTTGCCCGTAATGCGGGAAATGATTCTGCATGCCAACGCTGTGAAACAGGTAAGGCCCGGAGGAATTGTAAAACGGCGAAAGAATTGGGGAAAGGTTTGCAATTCGTGAGCCATGTTTACAAGCATACAAGGTTTTGTTTCTAAAGAACCACAATGCGAGCGTCTGGAAAATAATTTTGCCAGATTGTTTGTCAGGCATCTGTCACTACACGCGATGCGATTAGCTGCGGTATTTGTTGGGACAAGTTAAACCACCTTGCGAGGTAGTATAACTCTGCGTGAGTTTCCTGTCGTAAAGGGGAGAAAACCCGTTGTTTTTCCTTGTGAAAACAGTTGGCATTGTTAACTCGCTAAACACTAGACAAAGTGTTTTCACTGTATTTCCGGACTTTTCTGACTTTATCTAGCTAAAATTGTCCTGGTGAAAACACAGCCATTATTAAGTTTTGCATGTGCTGGTCAGATTAAAGTTCAAAGCGAAGTTTTTGTAATCGCTAGCAAACAGAAGATTATTGGTGTCAAGCTGTGTGCCACAAAGATCTAAGAAAACCCAGCAGATTTCATAATAAACTTTATTTAATGGCATCTTAACATTTAATTTGAAGAAGGTGAAATCAAACTTATTAATATGCTTGTAAATTTGTAACTTGTGATGCTGGATTTGAAAGGCATTACAACTCCCATGTAAGTGTTACAACGGCAGCTGCCAGCTCAATGCTGCTGTAAAACACAATTTATTTTGTCTAAAAAACCTTTTTTTTCTTTTTGAAAGGTGGAAATGGAAAACATCTTGCATATACATGGTGAACTACAGTGGAGTAAGCAATAACAAATAAAAGCAATAGATGAGTTAATTATGTACACTCACAAAATTAAGGTCTCACCTCTCAGCTGTGTGACCAGGGCGCAAAAAAGGAAGGGTGTCGAAACGGCCTATGAGCTCTTGGGCGATACATGATTGGATGCTTGAAAAATGGTATACCCCAAGGTATACCAATTGTCATTATAACAATATTAAAAGTATTAAGACGGAATCCACCAGGAAGTCAAGTAATATTTATTTAAGTTGGACAAAAATTGAGTACCAGAATAATTTAAATCCTATTGCGTTATTTTCTACCCTAAATGAAAGGTAAAGATGTAAGTAATTATCCCTGATAACACCGACAACACCTTCTTATCAGAGTCTTAGAAAATGAATTTCAAAGTTCACAAGGTATAGGCAAATTCTCACGTGCAGCCATTTTGTAAAATCGTCTCTAAGCGATTCAGTGGAATTCAGTGGGAAATTCGAAATTTGTTTTAGGTGTTTGGTGTTGTTAGAAAAGATTTCTTTTGATAAGATATTTGAAGCAGCAACACAAAAGTTTGCAATAAGGTGTAAATAATTTTGGAACAACAATTTCTTATCAGAGCCTGAGAAAATGAAATTCAAAGTTCACAAGCTATAGGCAAAAGCTCACGTCTTTTAAGCGATTTAGTGGAATTCAGCGGAACTTCGAAATCGGTTTTCGATGTTTGGTGTTGTTAGAAAAGATTTCTTTTGATAAGATATTTGAAGCACAAAAGCTTGCAATAGGGTGTAAATAATTTTGGTACGTAATTTTGTCCAATAACTACTCGAAGTCCTGGCAGATTCCGTCTTAACAGTATGAACTTTCAAAACACTACATTCACAGAATCAAAGTCTTTCTAACTTCTTACAGTTTAGGAAACAACATTTTTTCATTTGCAAAAGAATTTAGTGGGATCCTCTTACTGGTTTTGCATAGCAATCACGTTTCTCCACCAGCCATCAAATATCACTTGCCACCATGTTTTGAACTTTGCTGCAGTGAAGCGCGCTCGACCCAGTCCTACTCTGCATCAAACATTGCCAAAGAGCTCAAAGGCCGTTTTGCCACCCTTCCTTTTTAGCATGTGACCAGCACTTAAATCACATTTTTTCATGCATTCATTATCCAATAGGACCAGAGTACACATTCCAGTTGAATTATGATTGGATTTAACTTGCCTTAATGCAAATAAGCAAAGAGTTGTCATTTACATGTATGTCGAATTTTTGGGTTAAGATAGATGAGTCATTGTTGATTCAGCATAACACCATGAACATGGCAAATGAAAGGTAGAAAAAATTGTCATGTGAAAAGCTTGGTACCAGTGCCAGCATGCAGGCTACTGTACATATGTACAAAAGTTGCACCTGGCACACAGGAAATTTGTCAGTTTAGTAATCTGTTGTGTTGTTACTTTTAAATTGCATGCACTGGAATTTCTGGACTATGGCATTTTTAAAACAATTTTCAGAGGTGATCATAAGAATCGGACATTCTAATTGGTTATACGTGTCAACTATACAGAACATACTATGCAGTGATTGTAGCAGTACTGTGAAGCTTGGCTGTGTTTCTTTTGTAAAATTAAGCAGTGGTACATATATGAAGTGGCTATTAATTTTGTCTGCTGCTTTCAATTAACAAATCAAGCAAATCTTCCTATGGTCTACACTGGTATAAAATTATACTAAAACTGAAAGAACAAACAAAACTACCAAATGCAACCAAAACAACCAAAACAGCAGAAGAAGCAACCAAAATAGTAGAAATAACACTGGTTTCATAACCTGCAATCAGATGGTCTTTGCTTTATTTACATTTATTTGATGAGTTGTCTGCCACCTTCTGATTAGAGTGTCTGTCAACGGGAATGTTTAAGCGAAATTCACTTGTTCTTTCATTCAATTGTTAACCAACTGCCTCGTGTATATGGAGGATGGGTGCCTGGGATATACAGGGGGGCGTCCACTGAGGTCAGCCAGCACCCTAGATGGAATAACGCTCTGGCAATCCCCGCAAAGCAGCCATGAGCCCCCAAGCCCAGGCATCCGTCACACTGACTAGGTCAGTGGCATGAAGAAAGAAAGTAAAATAAAATAAATAAATAAATGAAATAAAAAGGGAGGGAGGGGCGGAAGAACTCTCTAAACAAAGCTGATATACCGCCATGATGCGAAGACCTGACACCACGCTTCAATGTCCAGGAGCATAGAAACCTGAGCCTGCCAAGAGTAAGGAACCGCTGACCACTTATACAGTTCACTGCACACTCGTTGTAGGTTAACTTGGTTAAATTGCATTTAACCTCATTAAAACTTGAGTCATTGGCATAGCCCAAATAAACGTGAAGTGTCGAAATAATTTATCTATTTTTGTCACATCTGTTTTCAATCAGGCACATTAATGCTTTAACGGTTTGATCCCAAAGAGCAAATACGAAAATCAGGCAGCTCATAAAATAGATTCCAACTTGCTTCATGCCAGTAACAAATTATGCTATAGGTGACTAATTCTTTGTCCATCTATGAGTGTTTTGCACCCTGCAAGCAGAGCCTTTTTCTTGAAAAAAGGGCTCTGCACAAATCAGGTAAAATCTTTCTTTATCATACACAAGGCTTGTGCAAACTTGCCCGAATAGTATCTCATTACTATTCGGCATGTGCATTATCTCCGTTCTACCTACCTGTCATTAAGCTTTGATCTGGCAACTTTTATTGTAATAGCTGTGTGCATTTGAAACCAACAAAAACCCACACTCAATGGATGTGATATTTTTAGACTGGAAGTCAAATCTCCAGTCAGGATACAGCTCAATCAGAAAAAAGTTGACTTGTCAAATAAACGTCTCCTTCCTCTCGCTGCAAAAAAAGAAGAATTTACCTTATCACAAGTTACTTGTTTTAATTATTTTATTTGTTTCATTTGTTTTGGCAGTTTGGTTTCAGTGGTTTTGGTTGTTTCATTTTCTTGGTAGTTTTGTTCCATTGCTTATGCATTAATACATGTTTTTTTGTTCTGCTCTTTTCTTTGAATTCACCTCTGAAAATTACTAATTAACAATAATATTGACCTATAATAAAAAAACTAGACTTCAATGTTATACTGGAAGACTTAGAGAACATACATAATTTGCGCCAAATGGAGGCTTTTGTTTATACATATTTTTTTAAATTTTATTTCACCTTTGAAATTTATCTGTACATAGAGCATGTGCTTCTGAAAGAACTCTTAAGGGGGGAGACTCTTAACTACAGATCTGGAGCAGTTGCTAAGGAGTTGCTGTATTTTGAAGCAAGCGATTTTGAAGCTTTTTGTAACACTGAATGGTGAATTTTATTTGGGGGTACACCTGCTTTAAAAAATATATCATTGCGCGTGCGAAACTAGTGCCAGTCCCAAACTGCGCGTTAGAATTTAAAATCCCTAAAACTCCACGGAAACGAGGTAAAGTTCCGATTTCTCTTAAGAATCAAAAATAACGTAGCTGTCTTTATAATCTGACGTATGCTTTTACCGTTTACACGAAAAAAGGATACGCTAATGATGAAATTCTGTAAATATGCGTGTTTATTACGCCATAACTCTTATATTAATGCAAATTTCACAAAAACGATACGTCACATTATGCATGTGCACGTTCTTTATCTATTGACACTCATTTTAATTTTAAAATCTATCCGCCGTTTGAGTTTTAGGGTTTATTCTGTTCTGGTCACGTGACGCGTTAAATACGACTGTGATCTGAAACTCTTGGAGGAATCGTCAATAGAACAAACTCATGGAAAAAGCTTATCTGTATGATGTCTTGTTTCCAAAATATAGCAATTAGAAACCTGCCTTAGAAACAAATTGGTAGTTAAGAGTCACCCCCCTTAATGTTGTTAAAGTGAACCTAACCCCAAATATTTTTTTAGCCCCTCAAAAACTCCTTGTGCTCCTGATTACAACAGTGAAAAATTATCATCATACGACTTTGCAAAATTCGCGCCACTTTGGTTCACCGCCGAGTCCCAAGGGAAACTGGGCCCTAGTAAGGTTGTGATGTCGGCTGGGGAATCCAATAATCCGAGTCTGAGTTGTCTGATGACATCTTTTGAAGGCCTTAAATTTGAAGCGAGAAATTTCACGAACTGCAGATTTGTCGCACCATTGGCACGAAAGCTGAGAATTTGGTTCCCCCGCTGACGTCAAAACAACATTGGGTTCCAGATCTCCTCACGCGCGGTCTTGAACCAGAAAATCCAAACTTCAAACCTCCATAAATTCGCGGGGATTTAATGGCTTCGCATAATTTTTTTTTTTAATCTTCATCAAATTATGCATTCTTTTTGAAAATAAGTAGAAAAAATTAGGGGCTAGGTGCACTTTAACATCAACTCAGTTTGGCACAAGTCGCTGTATGGAGTAAGCAAAAAAGCTTTCAACTTACATCACAATAGGCCGTTTTCATATTCTCGGTATCGAACTGGAACTAGCTTGCAATTGAGGCTAATGTGGGTAAATCTTTTCTAATGCAAATGAGATGAAGCTGTTTTTAATGATATTCCCCCGCATTTGCCTCCATTGCATGCTAGCTCCTGTTCAAAACCGAGAGTACGAAACTGGCCTATTGATGGGTCAATTCCTAATATCAGATACCATAAAATTCCGGTTATAAGCCCCCCCCCCCTTCCCCGGTGGATACAAGTCCCCCTCTGCTGGATGGCAGTGCTAAATATTGCTCTATTATGACTTTTTAACTTAAAAACGTATTTCGATCAACACTGCCATAGCTTGATTTGAAACATTTTTCATTCCGCTTATAAGCCCCCCCAGTTATAAGCGCACCCAAAACCCCTTTACGAAGTTGTATAAGCCCAGGGCTTATAACTGGAATTTTATGGTATATTTATCATTTGACTAGTTTTGTACAACTGTGCCTTTTATTAAAATAGCATGCATACTCTGATGTTTAGAACCGAATTCCAGCCTTATGGTTGAATTCAAATCTTAGAACAAAGTTTACTTTGACAAGTTGAAAAGATCACATCCCTGTGTTGTGATTGGTGGATTTTGGTCCTTTTTGTTTTGCTTTAATTTTATTTAGTGCCCACTGGATGCATGGTTGTGTAAAATGAAATCCTAATCCTGAAATATTGTTTAAAGGTATAGTGAACATTTCCTTTGAAATGTTAATAGCGGTATTTTATTCAAACATTGTACTTGCTTCGAGCTGTTTGGTTTTTTAACAGTGTCCCCACAATGTTTGTGTATGTTTACAAAGTCAGGACGTTTTAATTAATAGATCAATTTCTTTGTTTTATCGTGTAATTATATAGCTGTTGATCTAGTTTGCGTTGTGATAATTAAACATTTGAAACACTTTTCTTCAAAAATCTCTTGTATTTGTCTTCATATGTAATTTTGATTAATGTCCCCACAATGTGTGTCATATGCTTCCTATAAAGCTAGTGTGTAAACAAAAGCAAAGCCCTACGGTGAAAATCCAAAAATCAATTCTGTGACTACAGTTGCTGCTGAGTAACTTTATATGACTCCCATGGATATTGAATAAAAATACCATACACTCTTAGTGACATTGTGGGGACCTTTCCACACAGCATCTTACACACTTGGGTGAGTTGTGGGGACCTCCCTACTTTCATGTCAAAAATGCATTTCACAACAAATCTTGAAGTTTGGAGGCAATGTAGTTGTGGGGACCTACATTTGGTCCCCACAATGTCGAAGGTCCTCACAGTGCTGGTGTGTAAACATATGGAAGTCCCCACAACTAGGTGTGGGAAAGAACATACATACATACATACATACATACATACATACATACATACATACATACATACATACATACATACATACATACATACATACATACTTTATTTGCAACTCCACAAAGGGGCTTTTCAGTTACAAAAGGAATAAAAAGGATAAAAATACATCAATTAAAATAGGTAAACAAAATGGGAAAGGAATTTTTCAAGTTGAGATTAAAAGCTCCCGATGGTATCACAGTGGTATCACTCTATATTTAGCTTCAGTACACTGTTATAGTAATTTAAAGAAAACTTGACCACTGTTAATAGGTTTCCAATGGTGCAAACATGCTTTTGGACTGTTGAATTTTTGATCGATTTTGAAGTTATGCTTATGACAGTGTCCCTTTAACCACTAAACGGAATAAAAGTAACTAATACGTAATATTTAAAAAATATTATGTATTACCTTTTTGGCGTTTTCCTACTCTAGTAAAGTCAATAAATCAATTATTTTGCACATAGAGTTCTCCTTTGTGAACTAGCTCTTCAATAACTACAATATTTTCTCGGTTAAACGCCGGGTTTTAAATAAACTTCAGTTCAAGATGGTAGAGTTGATTCGTTGTTAAATACCTGTAGGTATATGACTGTAAACGTAAGGACTCAAATAAATACGTTTGATCGATAAAATGCCGTAAATGACCGACTGTTTTTTTATGTTTCTTTACATTTGTATCATTGAAAGCTTTTTCTTTCTGAAAGTTTAACTTTCTTCCACTATTTAATGCTCTTTTGCTACAAAACTCTTCCTAGTGCAAAACACCGGCGAATGTCCTCCAATGAAGTGGTATTCACACTGTTCGATACCAGTCACTCATGAATGCGCGGTGGATGTAGACTGCGGAAAGAATGAGGAGTCTGAGTACAAGTGCTGTTACAATGGTTGCTACATGACGTGCCAAGCTGCTGTCGAACCCAAATCTGGCAAGCCTCAACACAAAATCAAAAGTAATTCTTTTCATGTTTTCTAACCCTGTTTCTTACTAATTAAGATCGAGATCTGAAACAATTGCACGCCTTGATTTTAAATACTCGTTTCGTTGTTTATTCCTTCATGCCCGTTGTTCCCACTAAAACATTTAACCTTTTCAGTACTGTTCCCACTAAAACATTTAACCTTTTCAGTACTGTGGTACTTCGTTTTGATAGGATTATGACAAAGATACACTTAAAATTAGTTTTGGAGAAGACAAAAGCGGAAGAAAGGATAGCAGCTTCTGTTTCAACCCCCAGTTCACCCCAGGCAGTGTACAAAATCACATTTGTCCATTATATAGAAAACTTCAAAGGTACATCTTGACAGCATTTATTTCAAATGGCACACTTTTAAAAGCAAAATAAACAGTAGCACAACCAAAGAACTACTCAATCCTTTGGTCACGCTCTAGGTTTTTTTAGACTTATAAGTTGGAACCACCGTGTACGGCAAAAAAAGAGAAAAAAGTGATGACATACACCTTTTTCCAAAATGGCGGGAAAATACATTATTCGTTTGCCTTTATGTTAAGTCGCCCTCGTGCCAATTAACATGAAGACAAATAAACAGTGTATTTTCCGCCATTTTGGAATAAGGTGTATTCTTCATATACATGGGCAAAACTACATTTTTGTACACTATAATATATAATTTATTTCTACGCAGTGTGTGAAACACCTATGGACCTCGTGTTTATGATCGACTCATCAGAGAGTGTTGGCCTTGAAAACTTTAACAAAATCAAAAAGATGGTAGACAAAACCGTGACTCTCTTCACCATCTCGGAAAGGAAAACCCATGTTGGTGTCATTGTGATTGACAGCGTGCCTCACATTGAGCTGAATTTGAACACCCTCCAGGGAAACAATGTCACCCAAGATCACGTGATCAAAGTTGTCGACAGCCTCCAGTTCATCAGCGGTCAAACTCGCATTGATCTCGCTCTTCGCATGGCACGAAAAGAGGTCTTTTCCAAATCGGGTGGAGCCAGGAAGAATGCTCGTAAGGTAAGATTATAAAAATTGATATTCTGAGCTGTTACTATAAGTTAGCTTTCGCACCTCAATAAAATAATGAAATGTATGGCAAACAGTTCGAAAAATTGATATTTCGAGCCTCATAAGCCGAAAAGTTAATGCTTGGACTGAATGCCAACAATGCAAAGCAAGAACAACACAAATGATGGCCTCCCAGAGCTTTTTGAGGAAATGGGAAACTTGTCATTCGTGAAAATGTCAGGGAACAACTGAATTTGTTAGTTAATGGCGAACAAGGGACTATGTCAAATTTTTAAGGGATCGTGGGAACATGCATGTATAGCATGATATAATATAAATAACAACAGAGAAGTGTTTCGCAACTTATGACAAGTTACCTGAAGTTATTATTATAAAATTTCGAATACAAATTAGCACAAAAAGCAGAATAAATTATTTTTGGTAGCACTCCTGTTGAAGGGATATGGTCGGCATGTACTAGACGCGTACGTAATCAAACCGAAAATAATGGCTGATCAACAAGAGTAACCTTATCATCAACTTCTTTCCATTAAATTGCAACCAAGTTATTTTCTTTTACTTTTCCATTCAGCTTCTTCTTGTTTTTACCGACGGAGGACAAACATGGGATCGCACCATGCTTAGCCTTCAAAGAGAGGCTCAGAGCCTGATAAAGACCGGGGTTGAGATTTTTCCGGTAGCAGTCTATTCCGAGACGCTGAGCCTGAAGACCCTTGTTGACATTGCACCCGACTCCCGAAATGTATTCAACACCGAGTTTTTCCCATATCTTCTGGAATTACTCAAGAAAATGTCAAAACGACCCTGTTATGGCAAGTTGTTTTATTTATAATTAGTCAGTTTATGTGTGACTAGCCACGGACAGATTTCTCAAGGCAAAGGATCACTCACCTTTGCAAGTGTCAGAAAACTGCTGCCATGAATTCTGGTTTTGTTGGGCCTAATTCTGCACTCAAGTAACAAACACACCATCACACCTTCATTATTTTCTTTGGGTTTACAGAAACATTACAAGCAAGCCGGACATGTAGATGTAAAAATAGCTAATAAGCTCCGCTCTCTCTCTCTCTCTCTCTCTGTGGGCTGAGGGGGGGAGGGGAAGAGAAATTTACCAGTATCGCGGAAAACGTGGGGACCAGCAACACTAAGTGCGCTGTGAGGACGTTATTAAGTTAATATGGAAAAGTTGGATAAAGAGGGGCTTAGATCAGGAGAGGTGTGCTCATCAATTTGACCCAAATGCCATAGCAGCAGACACATTGACCCATAACCAGGGGGGGGGGGGGCAGTTATAAGAGGGAGGAGGGACGTAACAGGCATTTTACAATACCATTTATATACTTCACCTCGTGATCATTCTGCACTGAACAAGTATAATTTAAACCAATTAGCAAGTGGCTTCAAACCTTAGTGATTGCACAGGAATAACATTGTTGAAGGATTCGAATCCCATTTAGCCTGTTTTTTTTTTTTTTCTTTTTTTTTGTTGTTGTTTTTCAGGCCAAAGAAGTGATAATTGACCAAAAGTAGATAAGAATGGCTTCAACTGATGAAGATTTAGACGGACTCCAAATAACAAACTGCATAGTTCCCTTTCGAAATCGAGAGCCGCAACTCCCATGGGCTGATACAAAAAAAAAGAAAAATAATAAACTGGCCAACGAATCTATTAATCCTTTGCAACCTTTTTTGTTTCAGGTTCCCTGAAAAAGAACGTTCGGAAAAAGCTTTTAAGGAGCCTAATCAAGAAGGATGACTAATCTTTACAACATAACACAAATTCTGTTGTGTGGATCGTCCAAACTTAGAAAAAAAACTTAAAGCCAAATAACAGCCTTTAGGCAGAAGTTAAAGATGTAATGCTATGTTAGTTAATTGCATTGTGATTCGTTTGGAAGCTTTTAAATGCTTGGTAATAAAAACTGCATTAAATTTACTGTGCGTACGTTTCCTAGCAGCATAGGTGATGGGAAGGCAAGACTTAAGTGGCACATTATCAGTGCTTGGAATTTACGAAGACTGAAACATGTCGTCATGCAATAAATCAAAAAAATCACGTCATTTTTACGTGGGTCACGTGACAGGACATAATTCGTCCACTGGGTTTGGTGGTAATACCAAAATAAAACCTGAAAAAAGTAATTTCACCAAGATTTTATTGTAAAAACTTTGGTTTATTGCACAGAGCGGAGCATGAATTCAGAAGATATGTTTGTTTGAAATTGAAATCTTGTTTTCTAATAAACCTACAACTGTTGGCGTAAAGGCTACAAAAGCTTACCACAGAAAGTCGCCATTTAACTTGTTCTTGCATTGGATTATTCCACTTTGTATCCAAGTTTGAACAGACGCAGACAAAACACTACTTTTTTGGGCACTCGCTTTGCAAATTTATTTTAGCATGTTCAAACGCTTATTTACAATAAGATCGCGTACAACTACAATATGAAACCGATCGATATTACGTGCTTTTCAGTAAGCAAACTAAAAACTGACGGCGACTATTTGACGCTACAAATAGGTTAGAGTGATTTGCAAGTAAATTTCAATTTTACATTTTTACAGCAGCTAGCTTTAAAAAGAAAAATGCAGGCCACCAGGCCAATGACAAACTTGAACAAAATGGATAATTCTTTTCAAGAAGCCTGTCTGTGACGTAACGTCTCTAAAAACTGCAAAACCCTAACGTGGACATGCTAAGTAAATGGTCAGGGTTCGACGATCATTGTTTATTAATATTCAAGGCCAAACGTACGAATGAATAACATAATAAGCATGTGTCGCTAAAGAGAGTATATTTTCTAGACCAAGGTTCTTGACGAAGAATGGTTCTACATGACTTACGCCATTGCTAATTTAGAATTCGCCTTCTGAATTCAGGTTATTATTTTTTGCACGGTTGTTTCTCCAGCTTCTTTAGCGTCCACAACATCTCGCGATTAACACCAGGCCAGACGTAAATATCACTTGTAGCTATTTCAACCAAGTGCATTAAGTTCATGTCCAGTGTAATACCCACAGTCTGTACCAGGATTCCAGATTCCCTCAGCGACTTGGAAGCGTCTTTCACGAGATCGTTTTCGTCTGAGTCAAAGTTAGCGTCAGTGACAACAAGAAGCACCTGAGAAAGACAACCAGAACATAAATTCTCCCTTCTGATTTTCAGGTCTTTCTTATTATTAAAGGAGGAGAGTGTTTTACTGGGAACTAAACCACTCGTAGATTCCATACGCCATTGCATCCTTATTCAACAAACTCAAGCGACGCCAAAATACATGGTAAGAAAGTCATTGTTATCCTTCATCCGTACATAACAAATATCCTGCGATGTAAGTAGGTTGCCAAGATTCGTCCGAAATCTTGCAAAGCGCTGCACAACCAAAGCTTTTCTCGCTGCAAAATCCGTTTCGTTCACAATTTGTTGAATAACAAAACAATTATCTTGCTCAATTTTGCGGAAATTCGTCTGATTTTAGCCACCTCGGCCCACGGCCTCGTCGGCTAGGTATCAGGCGATATTCCGCGCGATTTCGCAGGATAATTGTCAAATACATGTTTTGAGAATTTATTGACACATCAAGAAAAGCGGCCGTGAATCCTGAAGGAAATTTTACAGTGTTTATATAGAATTCTTATACATTATTTTTATATATTATTTAATAATTATATCATTATACCGTTTCCAGGACTTCGGCGACAACCTTACCCCCTTCCCCTCCCCTGTCCCTTATCTCCTTTCCTCCTTCTCCTTTTCCTCTTTCTTCCCACTTGGGTAAAAGAAAAATGTTCCTATTGTCCTCTCCAATTCAAGGCCCACTGATGGTGAATGAATACTAATTCCAATTAAGACCTCCAGAACCAAATTTATCCCCTTTAATGTGGCTATTTTAAAACAAAATATGTCTCAAGTATGGAGAAAACTTAAGTTTCATTGCCTCTGAGTGGAAATATCGTTTATGTGGATATCCAGCTATACACATCAAGCTCCTAACTTCATTAGTTTACCTTAATAGCATCTTCCCTGACACCGTTCGTTTCGTTAAACATTTCTCTGGCCTTCTTCAAAGCTGTACTGAGTTTACCACTCCTCTTCTGCGGTGCAACTGCCTTGATTTTGCTCCAAACGTGCGCGCGGTTCATTTGACTATCAAACGTCAACAGTGACTGCCTGTGTTTTGCTGTTGTTGCCAAGGCGATGTGGGTATCATCCGTTCTGATTGACATTTTGTGAATGACTTTGTTGATCATTTTCTGCACCTTTCTCAAAGTAACTGCCTGTGTGTCAAACAAAATAGCGAGGTCGACTGGAGCGATGCACCCTGAAGACAGAAAACAAACGGAAATCAGCATGTGATTTTTCTTAAAATATTGATAAAAAGTAAAGCAAGCGGGTCGTGATAACAAAGAAACTCATCGTTAATCGTTATATCTTACAGAATTTTCTCAACAAGTACTATATAAACTGTATAGAGATCAATAAGGAGAATTCGTATCTTGACATCAGAACTACAAATTCTCCCAACTAGTACTATACGAAATGTATGAGAACAAGTATGGAGAAGTTGCATGTTGACATCAAGGTTTATACATCTTTCTCCCAGCTATTACAATAAAACTGTATGGGAACCAGTTTGGAGAAGTTATATCTTGATATCAGGGTATAAAGACCATACTTGCGCACCGTTAACCGTAAATAAAAGGTTTAAACTGTTTTGTGAATTTAAATTGCTATATTTCTATATTTCTACGGTGTGTTGTTTAGCTGCGCGTGTCTCTGTAGGTGGTCTTCTGTGTTCGTGGTACAGACTGTTTTACGTTTTAATGGCCGCACTGATTATTCACAAAGTGAAAACAAGGCACGATTCCAATCTGAATAGTCAGTGATACTATAGAAAAATTGTTTACACGGCCAGTGAAGACCACCTTAAATTTCACGATTTATGCACAGGCTGATGAGTAAAACGAAGGAAACAATCAACGCAGTGTAAAATAGCGCAAATGTCTCGCTTGGAAGATGCAATTCCACGCTCAATGCTCTTTTTCGACAGCCAACTGACACGCGAGTTTTTACTGAGCTATGAAAATCTTCGGGATGAACCACACATAAATTAAGGAGGCCGGAGGTACTTACAGCTCGGATAGTTAACAGGAGCAACACATTTGCTTGCACAACCCTGCATACAGCACTTGAAGGACGGTAAGCACTCGGCGTCAGCAAAACATTCTGATTCATCTTCACTGGCGAAAAGGAGTCCTTGCACACAGTTCACTGCTGGTCTCTGATAGGGGCAGTAACCGTCTCCATCACCGCGAATTCCTGTAAATTTCAACAAACAAAGATGTTTTCTTTCAACGTTGTCCTATACAAGATTTGCTATAGTCATAATACCACAGAGCTGAGAAACGAACATTGACCGTTTAGACATATACTGTGCTGTTAGACAAAAAAAATACGCCCAAACAAGTTAGTCAGTGCTGCGGTGTTCTCTGACCGCTCTAAGACCTCCAAACGCAAAACAACAGGTCTTAAAATCTGGTTTCGAGAATGAAAAATGTTGAAAAATTAATCTTCGTATTTGACATTTAAAAGTGTCTGTACAGCGACTCTACGCACTTAGATCTAAAAGGATATATGCCTTGTATCATTATAAGAGAATGTGCGGAAAACTCCCGGGGGAGGGGGTACTCCCATATATGGGCTATATAGGTATGTGCCGCGGGATAGGGTATGTTTTTTGAGGTTCTCGGTCCTTAAATAGGGTATCATTTTTGGTCCTTTTGGCATTGTGTTCCCTGTGTGATCCTTAGATAGGGTAGCTAAATTCTATCAGCTAAAATAAACGCCCACCTAAACGAAAAAAAAATTGTTAAAACTGAACTATCCGTCATTAAGTATTAACAAAGCGATTTTGAAAGATTTGAGCTTTGCCGTGCGCAGTTAGCCGTTATTTGAGTCGTCACGCAATGCTTCTTCTCCCCTTGAATAGGGTGTCAATTTTCGGGTTTGGGCCTTAGAAAGGGTATTAATTTTCGTTTTCTTTATCCTTAGATAGGGTCAGGGTTTGAAAACATTCGCGGCACACCCCTATCCGAAATTTAGGGGAGTACCCCCCCCCCCCCCCCCGGCGGAAAACTGCACGATAACAACAGACTGCGCAAGGGACTACAAAAAGTCAATCTCTAATAAATAACCTATCAAACTTGCAGACAGGCGGAAATCGTTATCAGAAGCAAATACACATTTTAATCTGAATCATTTTACGCATTCTATTTGATAGGTTTCCCGTGTACAAGAAGTCAATCTCTAATATAAATAACCTATCAAACTTGCAAACAGGCGGAAATCGTTATCAGAAGCAAACACACATTTTATACGCATTCGACTTGATAGGTTTCCAGTGTTGAAATATTCCGTAATTATATTAAGGGAGAATTTATCGGTGGTGTAAGTGAATATACTATGAACAATCCAATTAACTAGTAAAACAAGTTTAGCTACGTGTTTAGGGCAATTTTAATGATAGAGGTTGCTCTATTTTTTGATTTTCATTTTGTAAAAGGAAGTAGTATCATGTTCTTGGCTCTTGAATGGTTCTAATTATTTTCTGATGTTCCGCGGGTCCGTTAGCATAACAGTGTACCCAAAGCCACACAGAAAGAGCAAATAAGTTCTCTGTGTTTACGTCACCAATGACGTAAAAGAAAAGACTCGAAAGACGGTAAGCAATACCCACACCAAAACAAATATTGCAGAAACATTGGGTTATTTTAATTAATCCTATATTTTTTTATCATTGATAGCTTTTCATTTTGTGTGACCTGTGTTAACCGATAAGTTCTGAAGAAAAGCCTGACAAACCAAGATAGGTACATCTTGAAAGATTGATACATTAATTGAATTATTTATAACCCCTATATTCCTTTACTTCAGATAACATCACCAAATAGTCTTACGTTTCTAAGTATCTCCTGCTTGGTCGGCACACAAGAGAGACTTGCCTGCAATAAATTAAGGGGACATGTCCCTTCGCGTGATCTACCCATTCAAACCATCTAGTCGCGGGGACGTCCCTACGACATGTCCTACGAATTCAAACCGGTTTAAATTGAAGGAACGGACAAATCTTTCAACGGCTTCCAATAAAGAGAAATCTCGGAATTTAGTCATTTCTGCGTTCCGTTTTGGCATAGTATAAAACCTAGACTGGACCCTGGACTGGACCCTGGACTCTGGACCCTGGACTCTGGACTCTGGACTCTAGATTTTTTAAAAAAAACCTGGACTGACACACAAAAAAAAAAAACAAGGAAATTAAAAAAAAATTAAAAAAAAAATTAAAAAATTAATGCCTTTCTGACGTATTTCGTTTTTAGCCGAAGAGAGGTCTATTCTAAAAAGAGCTTAGTAAAAGGATCTTTACCCCTGTGCTATGATGCTATTAGGCTGATTAGTGTTCAATCAATACTCTATTCCTGCTAGCACTAGTTTCATCGTTTATAAAGCTGTCACGCAACGCTACCCAAAAGAGAAGCAGCGTTGCGTGACATCCCATCCATCGGCTTTTTCGATATCAGCTAATCAGTTTGATGACAAAAAAATCTGTTGGCGGAGGTGAGCTGTCACGTAGCATAAACTAAACAGCTTAGCAAAATAGTGAAAGGTTAAGGTGATTGCTGTAGCATGCATTGTATCGTCATTTGCGTTAATTTTTAAAATTGTAACTGCTATAAAAACCTAGTAATAGGCTCTTAATCACCAAACGATGAGCTTCAAAATAACGGGCGCGTTATCTGACAGCCCATCGAGTTCTCTAGCTGCTCAGAAAGGCATTAATTTTTTAATTTTTTTTTCAATTTTTTTAAATTTCCTTATTATTTTTTTTTGTGTCAGTCCAGGTTTTTTTTAAAAAATCTAGAGTCCAGAGTCCAGAGTCCAGGGTCCAGTCCAGGGTCCAGTCCAGGTTTTATACTATGCCGTTCCGTTTTGGGTTTCTTTTTTATATTATGCAGATGTTTTTGACTTTTTTTCTAAATTTCGGCGGATGAAAGACATTAAAAGTGACCCCAGATAAATTTAAATCAGCTATTTTTCTCTCTCTATAAATGTTCGTCATTTTTTCGCTTGGGTCCAAGATTTGTTTGGAAAGCCAGTAATCCAGATGTTCTCAAGATACTCACTGATTCAGCCGACCAAATAGATATGCTCTCAGTTAAGCTGCTTTTGATGTTTCATGACATTTGACAGCTTTTGTCGAGGGTCCACTCTTAAATCGAATAAATAAAATTAAAAAGTCACGGAACAATCAACAGAATGCAAGACTTTCTGGCATGGAACAAATAGGAGACCATTCCAATGAGATTTGATTTTGCGCCAAAAAAAACACTTTCGTGTGTTTTCATTCAATTGATAAAAAAATGCTATGATAGATAGATGGCCGATCAGAAATTGCAGCAGTATCTTAAGCAGTTAATCTACTCAAGCAAATCCCAGAAAGTATCTGATAGCATTTTTCTGCGATTTACCCAAATAACTTTCATCTGCTTCTCGGCAATTCTTCAATTAACACCGGCTTGCCTCTATTTTGTAAAAAAAAAAAGCTTGTTTGAAATGTTATTTTTTCTGCCTTTTAAAATGAGAACACGCTGGTAGTGAATTCATATCTTTATGCATACGGTATTTTTAGGCGAAAACGTATACACCTCCTTGAAAAAAGATAACACTGAATTCACTGAGTTCGGTTGAACGCTTAACGGGCGCGCATCCCGGATTTCAGATGAAAGAACACAAAAAATACCTTCCAAAGAGTCGGCTACGCTGCACTGGATAGCCAACAGAGTTACAGCAAGTAACCCAATGGTGATCATCTTCTGCAGTGTTGGTTAGCACTTCACTAGTTTGTCTCTCAGTTCTTGATCAGCTATCAGTGACCCTTCAGCGATTGAATTCTGCGGAAAAACATAATCCCTTTATACCATTTTCTGGATGACCGGACGTGTAAGCTTAGACACATGTCAAGAGCTATTGGCAATACGTCGGTAACTAATCAGTCAAAGAAAAAACTTGGCAGCACTTTAATAAACGGACAGGGATATTATTTCCTTTCGTGCCAGACTGCGAGCAAGCTCTCCGCGCCAAAAAAAAAAAAAGAAAAGATTTTTTTCGCTCGGAGAGGCTGCTCGCAGGCTACTTTTGTGCCAACCTTTCAAATCTAATTTTCATTAAACCATCAGGAGGAGGGGGGAGCGGCTGCTGGAAAACTGTGTCGGTATGTGTCGGTCAGGATATGCAAAGTAGCTGAAAGTCTTATACAACCTATCACACACTCGAACCTCGTTAACAAACCCGAGTCTCGCTCAGAGACTCTGTTGTTGAATTTATACATACGTTTCCGTCCCAAGTATAATTTCCGCATTGTTTTTAATAACTGTTTTATTGTAGAGCTGTCCGCTTCATACAGAACACTCCCCAGCCATATTTCCGGAGAGCGTCCCTCCTGGATTCCAATTAATGGTTTGCACGCAGAAAACGTATGCGTCGACTTGATGAAATTGTTTTCGCTAAACACATCACGATCAAGTATCATTGGATAATATTCCATTTGCAATCTGCCGTGCACGTTTCTTTGCTCTAGTTGATAATAACAAAGTTTTGTCTGCAGAGTTGTCGTGTGCTAGTCAAGAGTAGTTTTCAAATAAATAATCCATGATCTTTATCAAAGAAATGGTGATAAAAACAGTTTCAATCGCCATCGGCAAAGTTGCTAAGCTTCATGTCAGTCATCAACCCTCATGGCCGTAGCTCAACCTTTGTTTTATCTCGAAAAGACGAACCTCTTCAATGGGCACAAGTACATGCAATGACTATAATTAAGTGACGTTCCATATTCCGGAAATAAATATACCATGAAATTCATATCAGTTACGAGTGTAACTAAAAACAACTTTTCCAACAGGTTCTAGAAGATTCTTTTCGATTAATTGTACATGTGCAGTCCATGCATACATCCCTATTCTAACTAATTTTTATCCGCGGATTTATTTAAGAGACCGATTTTTTACACGAACATGGCTATCTCTAAAACAGGGAATGGGGAATCGGGGAATGGGGAATGGGGAATGGGCTGGGGAATCTCTAAAAGCGGGAATCTCTAAAGTGGGGAATCTCTAAAATGGGGAATCTCTAAAAGCGGGAATCTCTAAAAGCGGGAATCTCTAAAGTGGGGAATCTCTAAAATGGGGAATCTCTAAAAGCGGGAATCTCTAAAACGGGGAATCTCTAAAAGCGGGAATCTCTAAAATGGGGAATC
The DNA here is from genome assembly GCA_963693305.1 of Meandrina meandrites. Lineage (NCBI taxonomy): Eukaryota > Metazoa > Cnidaria > Anthozoa > Scleractinia > Meandrinidae > Meandrina > Meandrina meandrites. The sequence goes on along the minus strand of OY855908.1, from coordinate 1,963,229 downwards.
TCTAAAAGCGGGAATCTCTAAAACGGGGAATCTCTAAAAGCGGGAATCTCTAAAATGGGGAATCTCTAAAAGCGGGATTCTCTAAAACGGGGAATCTCTAAAAGCGGGAATCTCTAAAATGGGGAATCTCTAAAAGCGGGGAATCTCTAAAAGTGGGAATCTCTAAAACGGAGAATCTCTAAAAGCGGGAATCTCTAAAACGGGGAATCTCAAAAATGGGGAATCTCTAAAATGGGGAATCTCTAAAAGCGGGAATCTCTAAAACGGGGAATCTCTAAAAGCGGGAATCTCTAAAATGGGGAATCTCTAAAAGCGGGAATCTCTAAAACGGGGAATCTCTAAAAGCGGGATTGATTACAACCGTTTCGGCGGGCTTACTCTCTTCTGGTCGGTACCTAGAAATAAATACAGCTCCATACGTGCCTTGCCCGACCACATCTTGACACGATATATCTTCCCAGTGGAACTGGGGGAGGTTGTCGAACCGATCTATTTTTTTCCTCTTTTTTGTAAAGGCCAAGGGAAACTTGAATTCAGCCACGTTGACCGACCATCAACAAGACTGAGAAAGGGGCAAAAGGTTGCATGACACATCGATATGTCTCCCTCGTTTTTCCCGCCATTTAAAACGACTTTGGGAGAATTTTAGTTTGTGTTTGTGGTACTTTTTTTCATTGGAAATATTTTCGCTATGTTTCTTTCTTTCTGTGAACGGTAGCATTTGAAAATGAGTAGCAAACAAATAATGATAAAGTAAATCTAATTATAGTGATAAAAAGGAACGCAAAACTAACATAATAAGAATTCTATGATTGTATATTCTCATTATTGTTACGTGTAAGATGAAACGATTAGGTTTATCTTGGGATCAGTGCTGTGACGTACTTCCGCTAATTGTCTAGTACCAGTCATATCCCGCCGTGTTGCGAAACAGTCAGTCCTTCTCAAACGCCTTTCAATAGCTCGATCAATTTCAGCTCATTCCCTACCCACCCTTTCTTTTTTACTTTTGGTTTTATCGTGTCATATTTTGTTTTCTGTTGTGCGTTACCTACGGCAGGGGTTTGTGATTGTGGGCGGCTTTTCGAAATTAATTAATACCTGTCAATAAATAAACTGCCGGTCTGTCACGCCAACACTGCTTGATGCTTTCACTGTCTCAAACAGGAAGCTTTACGTGAAGTCATTGAACGCACGCGGGAATTAATTTTAATTCCTCATTTTAGAGATTCCCGCTTTTAGAGATTCCTCATTTTAGAGATTCCCGCTTTTAGAGATTCCCCATTTTAGACATTCCCGCTTTTAGAGATTCCCCATTTTAGAGATTCCCGCTTTTAGAGATTCCCCGTTTTAGAGATTTTCCATTCCCCATTCCCCATTCCCAATTCCCCGATTCCCCATTCCCTGTTTTAGAGATAGCCCACGAACATTTGGTATTTAATGCATAGCCGACGGTTTCCTCTGGCGCCGCACGGCGAAGGCTCAGGAGTCGGGAGGGAGGGATCGACCGGGAGTCTGGCGGCATCGCTGTTCCTTTTCCTGGCTTTATTTCGCCGTCTCGCCAAGAACCACCGACTATTCAGGTTATTGCGGCATTCATTAGATTAACGAGTGTGGTTTTGAGTCAAGAATAGCTTCTCAAGTTATGTGTATCAAGCTAAAACTGACTTCGCTAAAGTCGACATAAAGGTCATTAAGAGAGCTGGAACGCACTTGCTTGAAGGTTCCCAGAACTTTTACGTGATCTACGTAGTCTTTTGTATATTCGTGATTCTTTATTTTTACGAGCGTGTATGCGAACACACACTTATTGTTTTAATGCGTTAACTTATTAATTATGATGATTAGTGATGACAACGTCACCGTTTCCGGGGTTTGGACCTCGCCCTCTTGTGACCCGTGAATGGAGAATAAACTTTCCGTGATTATATATATTTTCCTACGTCTACGACTGCCCGCTCCCAGATTGATGCACGATTTTTGATTTTTGCGTGACTGGATATAATTATTCTTCGTGAAAGTAACGCGATTTTATATTACACAATGGGACATTTGGTTCGGTTCCCTGTTGAAAAATTTGTAATTACAGCTTGCTGAAACGGTTGGCAATAAATTAGCGTTGCAATTGCCTCCAATTTCATAACCACAGTGATTCGCGTGCCACCCTCAAGTGCCACCTATGGTGCATGAGCGTCTCTGCCTCGTCTCCAGTCGCCCTTCATCTTTGTGTAGCTATTGACAGATTCTTTTTTTCTTTTCTTCAGTGAACATTATCGGCTCTGACCTCATGCTTTCATATACAATAACTAGATAATTTTCTTTGGTCCGCCGCGGCGACGGCCGACAATTAACTCCTTTTGACTTATGCAATGTATGCATAATTTACAGCTCCGCTATTATAAAATAATAAAAAGAATAATACATAATATTTTAAGAGGAGGCCTCCAATCACCTACAGGTGGTTTTCAGGAGGGTCCTCTGAGAAAATAAATGTCAAACCTTTAAAATACATTAAAATCTAAGATACAATAAAAAGGACAAAACCTATGCGGTAATAAAAACTAAAAATATCTAAAACTGTAGCTAACTAAGATTAAAAACTAGAACAAGAAATTAATATACTACTAACTTATCTTCCCGTTGTCTTAACGTTTCATGATGTAAACAACTTAAAAGAAGATTAAGTGAGGAATATTTACCAAGAAATATTTTCGCCTGGTCGCTTTCTTGAGTTTCTTCACGTCTTTCATTCAGCTTACAAATAAACAACGCGTCAACGATTTTCCCGCCTTTTTATACAAACACTTTATTTAGCTAAGACTGAAATGTCCAGCTAGTCCAGATCATTTTTTAACCTAAAAGGTAATATTATCTGAAATAACGTAGTGTTCTTAAAATTAAAATTCTCTGACAGTAACAGAAGTAGCCATTTTCTAAATTAAAACAATTCTTCTATTCTTGCGGTTTGATATGAGATGATTATTTATCGCTGCACTCCTTTCCGACGTGTGCTTGCGGTTAATTACGGTCGAAGCTCTCCTTGCGAACACTCTCGTAAGGAACAAGTTCTACTTCAAAGATTCTGATTCGTATCACCTAACAGTTTAACAAAAGTATACACTATCATGTTCTTTAATAAATATATCGACTGAAATACAAGATAGCTTGGATGAGTTTACGGCTGGAGAAAGAATGTTTCCCTGAGGATGAGGTCAGAAAGCTTTTTGCTAAAAGCTCTAGAAAGCGACCAGTACAGTCTCTCTTGTTTAATTTCGGTGTTTGGTCTCTTATGATAGCTTATTCTTATAAATGACCAGTTTTAATTGCGACCACACATTTTCTAATTCCCGAGGTGGTCGTTAAAAACAGTTCAGAAATCCTGAGCTACAATTAAGAAATTCGCGCCTTTTTCCGTTGGCGCGCTTGCTTAGTAATTTCTTCAGTCCCTGGGTGACCTGGGTTCTATAAATTTTTCTCGGTTCTCAGTGAAGGATCCTTGATTTAACAAGCTGCACGAGAGACGTGCATCCAGAAAATTTACTTTTAATCCTAATCCTTTGGTTACTTTATTTTCCGCTCTCTTGATTTTTTATTCTACACTGAAAGGGTCTCTGGACATGCTGGATTAGGCATAAAAACTTTCTTAATTCAAATATCAGTTCTAAATTTTGGTAGGTATAAACATGAACGACTTCCTTTAAAAATAACACTACATTTACTTACTCACTTTGAAGCTGTTGGATGTTTTTGTTGTGCCGATCTTCGTCGCAGCAGCTCAAACTGGGCTCAAACTGAAGTTATCGTTAATTCACCGATAATGAGATAATGTGGTTGAAGTCTTAACATTTATACGTCAATATGAATTCATTACATTCATTACATATTTTTGCATTTATTGCATAATTTATTACATATTTTAAAACCGAGCTCACTTTACATAACTTTAGAAATGCGTTTTCGCAAAATCATGCGACGTACATAATTTGTAACATACATTCCCCTAAAGGCACATGCATTTTCGAGATACGAGCTTTCCAAACATAATTATATTTGTGGTTGTTCGATTAAGTTGGCGCAAATTTCAATGCATTTCACACACCGTTAGTTTTGGGTTGGGGGAGGGGGGCGCAACGAATCCTTGTGCATAAAGTTGCCTGGACACGGAGCTTGTACAAAGGCAGATTACACGATTGCTCATAAATTACTCTGTGGTATTGTAATAAATGTTTGTTTTTATCACATTGTGTTTAAGTAAAACAAAGACTGCAGTTATAGTTATCAAAGAAAGGTTTGGATTCAGACAAAATGAAACGGTGTAATCGCTAGCTGACAGAAGATTATCAGTGTCACGCGACAAAGGTCAACCTAGCCGATTTCAAAATAAATTTTATGCGACGCTTAATCTTCACAGCAATCAAACCTGCTCGTGGCACTATCAAAACACATTCCGGAAATTGAACGTCAATCGTAAACGCTGTACAGAGAAAAGAGTGTACACACGCTAGCACGAAAACACGCAAACAACACGCAAACTTGAATTTGTCTGCTTGGAACTTGCTTCTTTAACTCCCAATGCAAATCAAAATGAACTAGACGCTTAACTGCGTGTACTCGGGCTTCTCTTTAAAAAATTAACTTGGATCACGCTGTTTACATAACCTCACACGGCAATAATTATAGTAAACATACTTCGCATTGCGAGATCTCATGTCTTTTCTCGCTTTTATTGTCACCATTGAATAATTGTTTACATTTCCGGTTGAGTAAATAGCTTTGTCTAAGATATCACAATCATCAAATGCCGAAATAACAACATTCTCTACATAGCCATCTACATACGACATGAAGTGCTGGACAAGAGGATATGCTGTTACAATAATTGAAACGATAAAAACAAAGCAAGATAAACCCAATGAAACAAAAAAAGAAAAAGCAAAAATTGAAAGAAAGAATATAGTTACCCAAAAGCTGCTTGAAGTACTCATTTCGTTTTTCGTTTCTTCTTTTAGAGCGCAACTAAGCTTAAATATGGTGTCCATTGCATCTTCGAGAAGATTCTTGTGTTGATAAGGAAAACTCTGTTGCATGTCTGTAGTCCACTTTTTCGCAATGCTTGAGTGCTCAACAGCGTCAGTTCCCGCAAGTATTGATGATTCTCTTAACGTTTCAAACTCCATTATATAGATAGCTCACTATAAAATCGAGGCTTCTGATAAAGGTTTCACTCGGAAGAGTTCGCTCGTAAAGTTCTCTCGTATTAAAGTTCATGCACCTACCCGCTCCGAAGTAGTCATCAACATGTTTCAGTGTGGGTGTACAATCGATTTCGCGTTCTAGAAATCACACTAAATATTTCAACCTTTACAATCTTTGAGATTCCACCGAAAAGAGAGTCAAACGAGACAGCTTCGTACCGTGTATCGCTTTTCACTTTATCACCTCGTGTCGACCTCGTGCCTCCGTGCAATAAAACACGTCCCCGTCCGCTGACCTTTTCCTACGCATACTCATATCTTGCGCAAGTGCAGAAGACGTCAGAGGGCGATTTGCGCCGGGATAATAAACCCCGTTTGTAGAAGCCCGAGTAAAAACAACGTAAACCCGTATAGATCTTTACAAGTCATGCATGTATAACGGCCGGCAGCCGCTACTAGCTACTCGAGCGATCAACGCTCAAAGTTGCAGAACGACAGATGCGCGGATCGATAAAAGCGATCATATATTTCCAAGCACGCATAAAAATACAGAGAAGAAAACAACTTGCCTCCAAAGTTATGCAGATGTCCACGCAATCGAATTCAACCAAAAATTCGTTCCACGTGTCACCGACTCCATCACAAAATCAGACTTCGCGGCTCAAATTTACAATCATCGGCGAAGAAATCATTGCAACGACATCACCAATATACTTAGCCGTACAAACGTTGTACAACTCAGCATAGCCACTGGGAGCTGCGCTCAAAAAGCTAAGATTCTCGCTGTGACTGCAGAGTTTACTGTACTGACTGTAATCAACGCATTGCGAAAGATCTATTTTAATCGAGAATACAAAAGGGTTTGACAGATGGTTGACAGACGTAACGCAACTCCTGTAGTTTCGGGTCTTTTGGCATGACAATTTCGTGTTCCGGCTTGTAACAGTCTAGGGTGCGAATGTAGACGTTTGTATAGCGCAATCGCTTTTATCAAACCGTCCAAGTACAAAATTAGCGTTTAATAAAATTTATATTTAATTCTGTTCATTTTGCCGTTGACCGTTTTTGTCGTTTGTAGCATACAGTATTTGACACCCATAATGTTCACTTGGCTGGAGATTACAGGCCACTCATTTGTTGCGCAACGAACCACAAAGGACAACCAGTTGCCGTGTCTTTATTTTATTTACCAAATAGGTTGATATCATTGTGCTTGCTACTAATGGATCGGTGTAGAAGTTTTAACTAGAGTTATTTTCTCTAATCTGGACCCCGAACTCCAACGTTGTCAGGTGTGACCCCAAATCCTCATTTATTAATAATTCATTTTCCGAGTTCAGTAGCTCATTGCCACTTCCAAAATAAACGGCACGCAATGTGCATGAAGAAGCGATGACGTTTCACAAGGGGTCTTTAAGAATTTTCAGGAAATTTGACACAACTTCTGTGTTGAATGATTGTTCGACAAAAGTTGCGTTATGTTGCAGGGAGATATCTGATACCGACGACATATGATACAAGGTCAAATGCTGTCCTGAAATTGTTGAGCCCTTTTGTTTTAAAAAAAATTAAAGATTTCTGTTTACTAAATCTTATAAAACACATCAAATATAATTAGTCTCTTTCACTTATACTTAGAATTAGTCCTTTCTAACTGCCCGGGAGTATTTTGCTTTAAGTTCTACGCAGTGCTTTCTTGTTGAGTTAAACTTGATTTCTTTTCTACTGACGTTTATTCCTGAACAACTTCTGTGTTGAATGACTGTTTGACAAAAGCTGTGTTATCTTGTAGCGCGACATCCGATACTGACGACATACGATACAAGGTCAAACGCTGTCTTGAAAATGTTTAGCCCTTTTCTTTTAAAAAATGTAAAGATTTCTGTTTACTAAATCTAATAAAACACATCAAATATAATTTGTGTCTTTCGTTTATACATAGAATCGGTCCTTTCTAACTGCCCGGGAGTATTTTGCTTTGAGTTCTACGCCGTGATTTCTTGTTGAGTTTTACTTGAATTCTTTTCTACTGACGTTTATCCCTGAAGTTAGTTCCAAATTGGCCATGTTCTAAACGAGCAGGGGACTGGGTACGAACATATTTTTTTCTTGGTGCAAATATTCAATATCGATTGAATTGAAAATGGGGCACGTCATCTCAAAGAGCATCCAAAAATTAGTAAATTCACCAAATTTGATGGTTATTGGTTTAAACGCAAAGGCATGGTACACTTTGAAAATAAGAGAGCTTAGTATGGATTGGAGGACGCCTGTCCCTCCAATCCATACTAAGTGTACCATGCCTTTGGGTTTAAACCAAAAACTGTCAAATTTGGTGAATTTACTAATTTTGGATGCTCTTTCAGATGACGTGCCCCATTTTTCAATTCAATCGATATTGAATGTTTGTACCGAAGAGAAAATATGTTCGTACCCAGTCCCCTGCTCGTTTAGAACATGGCCAATTCTATTCGGTTCTAGAAAGATCGGTCGATTGCAGCAGACAACAGATCCCGTCCACTCGCACGACGACAACAACAAGAACACAAACCATGCACCTAGTTCCCAATGCTCTTCGGTTCAATTCAGGGAGTAATCGCGCTCACACCTTAACACCAAAAATTCCATAAATTTCATCGCTTTTCCGCTTTACAGCATCAACCGATGACGTCATTCTATGACGTCATCGCTTAAAAACGGTCGTTGCACATAGTGCCTTTGATTTAACCTAAAAGATATCTGAAGTAACGTGGTGTTCTTAAAATTAAAATTCTCTGACAGTAACAGAAGTAGCCATTTTCTAAATTAAAACAATTCTTCTATTCTTGCGGTTTGATATGAGATGATTATTTATCGCTGCACTCCTTTCCAACGCGTGCTTGCGGTTAATTACGGTCGAAGCTCTCCTTGCGAACACTCACGTAAGGAACAAGTTCTACTTCAAAGATTCTGATTCGTATCACCCAACAGTTTAACAAAAGTATACACTATCATGTTCTTTAATATATATATCGACTGAAATACAAGATAGCTTGGATGAGTTTACGGCTGGAGAAAGAGTGTTTCCCTGAGGATGAGGTCAGAAAGCTTTTTGCTAAAAGCTCTAGAAAGCGACCAGTCTCTCTTGTTTAATTTCGGTGTTTGGTCTCTTATGATAGCTTATTCTTATAAATGACCAGTTTTAATTGCGACCACACATTTTCTAATTCCCGAGGTGGTCGTTAAAAACAGTTCAGAAATCCTGAGCTACAATTAAGAAATTTGCGCCTTTTTCCGTTGGCGCGCTTGCTTAGTAATTTCTTCAGTCCCTGGGTTCTATAAATTTTTCTCGGTTCTCAGTGAAGGATCCTTGATTTAACAAGCTGCACGAGAGACGTGCATCCAGAAAATTTACTTTTAATCCTAATCCTTTGGTTACTTTATTTTCCGCTCTCTTGATTTTTTATTCTACACTGAAAGGGTCTCTGGACATGCTGGATTAGGCATAAAAACTTTCTTAATTCAAATATCAGTTCTAAATTTTGGTAGGTATAAACATGAACGACTTCCTTTAAAAATAACACTACATTTACTTACTCACTTTGAAGCTGTTGGATGTTTTTGTTGTGCCGATCTTCGTCGCAGCAGCTCAAACTGGGCTCAAACTGAAGTTATCGTTAATTCACCGATAATGAGATAATGTGGTTGAAGTCTTAACATTTATACGTCAATATGAATTCATTACATTCATTACATATTTTTGCATTTATTGCATAATTTATTACATATTTTAAAACCGAGCTCACTTTACATAACTTTAGAAATGCGTTTTCGCAAAATCATGCGACGTACATAATTTGTAACATACATTCCCCTAAAGGTACATGCATTTTCGAGATACGAGCTTTCCAAACATAATTATATTTGTGGTTGTTCGATTAAGTTGGCGCAAATTTCAATGCATTTCACACACCGTTAGTTTTGGGTTGGGGGAGGGGGGCGCAACGAATCCTTGTGCATAAAGTTGCCTGGACACGGAGCTTGTACAAAGGCAGATTACACGATTGCTCATAAATTACTCTGTGGTATTGTAATAAATGTTTGTTTTTATCACATTGTGTTTAAGTAAAACAAAGACTGCAGTTATAGTTATCAAAGAAAGGTTTGGATTCAGACAAAATGAAACGGGCACAGAGTTCAACATATTACGTAAAGTACTGACGCATCCGTAGCAGAAAAGAAATGAGGTGTCAAGCTGGAAACGTTTGCATGAAAGCAAAAACAACGATAGCTGAGGACAAGATGAAGTGTAAGAAAACAGTTTCTTCCCTCCTCTGTTGATGTAAACCTCTCGGACCCCCCCAGCTAAAACTGACTTCGCTAAAATCGACATAAAGGTCATCAAGAGAGCTTATCCTTATAATCGACCAGCTTTAATTACGACCACACATTTGCTAATTCCCGAGGTGGCCGTTAACACTTCAGAACTCCTGAGCTACAATTAAGAAATTCGCGCCTTTTTCCGTTTGCGCGCTTAGTAATTTCTTCAGTCACTGGGCTGTATAAATGTTTCTCGGTTCTCAGTGAAGGATCCTTCATTTACCAAGCTGCACGAGAGACGTGAACCCAGAAAATTTACTTTTAATCCTAATCCTTTATTTCTTTGGTTATTTTATTTTCCGCTCCCTTGATTCTTTTATTCTACACTGAAAGGGTCTCTGGACATGCTGTCTTAATTCAAACATCAGTTCTAAATTGTGGTAGGTATAAAATCTGAAATACAAAACAATCCTTACCACCTCCCCGTCCCCATAAATCCGTAGTACCGACCACCAACCCCCCCCCCCCCCCCCTTCCCCTCCGGCTGCGCTTTTGTATTGCCCTTGTATTCCGCAGTCTGGAACGCATGCTTTTCTTGCGGCATTGTTGAAGTTTGATTCAATTTGAATTTATAATCCAAAAAAGGTCCCGTGCATTGTTTTTGAGCGAAGTATCTTTCTCATAGCAGCGTGGCATGAATTTTCATTTCATTTTAAAAGAAGTGTCAAATGACACACCCATAATTTTGCTGTTGGTCATCGTTATACTGTGACGCCAAGAGCGGCCATCTTCCTCCATGTGCTTAGCTCAGATAAGTCCATATTTTCTTACTTCTTTATGTCAGTGTTGTTCGTCTAGTTTTAATATAGCTTTAGTGTTTGGAATTTCGCCAGCTTCCCTTTCAACAAGCCTTTGAACGGTCTAATATAGCCACACGGTGAAGTTCAGTTCGAGCCGAGTTCTTCATCGCCCACGCCGCAGAAGTCGTTGAAGTTTAATGACTTGTCGCAACACAGGGCTACCTATGAAACATTTTTCTTGTTGGTAATTACTGCAGGATTCTACTCGTCTGTCTAAGCGCAGAACATTCAGTCATAAAAGGTTTTCACTTACTGCTTAAGAAACCTTTCATCTTCAATTGACGTTTTTCATTCAAATTTGTACTGTTCCCTTCGGAGCGTTGCCATCAGCATTTTGTACTCCTTTAATAAAACAAATCAACGATTGTCTGCATTCATTGCTTTCAGATGAAAACAATTTTAGCAAAATTCCGGTCCGTTTCCACTACCTTGTAAGCAGTTGAAAACAGCCGGCTGAGATTAAGAGGGTTATTAGAAGAGAGCGAGTATTGAAGATCTTTTGTTTGTTCATGTGTTTTATTTTCCTGTTGTATGTTTTTGCACAGGATGTGAAATGAGTTGTAAGAAAATAATGTTGTACAGCCATCCTGGTTCTTGCCACATGCTGTTGAACAACAAGGTGTCGGTCCTCGATTCAGGCCTGAGGCAGCTTAGGTTTGTATGGGCTTTCTTTAAGTTAGCAAATCGCAACACGTCGTTGTACTTTAAGAGTGAATTAAATATGCATGCGTGGTTCTGATGACAAAATTACTGACCTGCAGACTACGTCATGCAGTGGCGTTGAAGGAGGATTTTTTTTTTTTTTTGGGGGGGGGGGGGGAGCAGGGAATTGCCTCACTGTCTTAATACCCCCGTCTTTTGGGTACGCTAAAACTCAATGTATCGTTTAAAATGTCGAAAAAGGTGCGAACGTCTCTCTAAGAACCTAGTGGTTTACCTGGCCAAGTCACTTTCTGAACTCTGCAGGACTTGTCTGCTGGTAAATCTGGTTTAACAGGTTTCAAGTACAGCCTTGGTTATTTGTATGAAGATTTACGTTGAGACAAAATGAAATCAGCATACAGAGAAAAAGCTATTTTTGAAATCAACCATTCTGTTTAAGAGATGATGGTAACATGTCTTTTTGTGCTATTTTTACTTAGTGTGTTTCCTTGAAATGCCGTACAGCCATTCTGGAACTCCACTGTTACGGTGGATCATGTCATCTCCATTCCAAATAGGTGAGTTTTTATAATCCTACTTCACATCGATTTTTTTTTTGTCCATTTGCACAAATTCGTAAATGTTGTTAACAAAAACTAGACATGACGCGTTCTCTCGAAACGTTCAAATCTGTCGAAGTAAAGTACTCCTGATGGAGTAATTTGACAGATGTGATAATATTTCGTATAATCTAATATATAGATTTAGGCAGGCCTAAAAGCGGAGCTCCCATTTATCTTCTTTTTTTTTTTTGCTCGAGTAAATTACAGTGTTACCAAATAAGAAACCACACTATATTTCTAGGCTTATACGGTGGCCCATGTAGGTACAAAAAACCTCTCATGATTTTGTTGACGAAAGCGACGTCAATATATTTCGTGATTAACCCGTCTGAATTTTCCTGCCTTTAGTGACAGGTTCTAAAATTGAAATTGACGAGTGCACTTTATTGGGTTTCTCACGTACGCACGTAGGCGCAAAATAAATCTTAGTAAAACTTTTTACAACGTTTACTGTACACTAATTCGTAATACACCTAAGATCTCTATGAGTTATTCAAGGTAAAAAGAACCTTGACCTTGTTTTGATTACTACAAAACTGTTAGGGCAAGAAAATCAACTCAAGGCAAAAACAAAGTACGTACAGAAAAATAAAGTGAACTCGCTGCTAAACACAGTAAACTAAATGAACTCACGCCACGGCAAACTGACAAAATCACGGCGGCAAAACAAACACTGCAAATTGATGGTGCCGGTTATGTAGGTCATTTTAAAGCAGTGTTTGTGTAAGAATTGTGGCAGTTTGTGATTTGGAAAGTGGTGCACGCTAACTTAGAATAAGCTTACAATGATGTTTTGACTGTTTTGAACCGTCTTCTTTTCGTTGCGGTTTGGTTGCATGATTTACTAATTCTGTTTTATCGTACGCGTTGCTAAATACCTAAGAGAATTTTATGTAGAGAACTGAATGAATTTTCTTCATTTCTGGTAAGTAAATATGCGGTAGGTTAAGTCTGAACCCACTCAGCCTAGCGCAGGTAACTCGCAACGAAACCGGCAAATTCAACACACTCACTAACAAGCAGTGATATTATAATAAGAGAAACAAAACAAATGCAAGCGAGCCGAAATCGCGATTTTGATCCGTGAAGCTAAATAATTTGTTTTCAAAATCCAATAATGAACATCACAGTTAACTCCAATAACTAAAACTGAAAATAATTAGTCTAAACAAAATATTTACTAAACAAATGTGTAAAATGTACAAACATGAACAGGCTTGATAAATATTTACGTGAAGATCCTGAAGATCTGAAAACCGACACAACTTCAAATTCATTCATAAATGAAGTATAATTCTCTCAATATAAAATTAGGCTTATGCTTAGTGCATACATTTACGTTTGTTACCTCATTATTGAAGTCGGCTTATAAATTCTGCAGGGATAAGCTTTCAAACCAGCCCAATAATATCGGAGACGAACACGGCAAATTCGTTGCAAGCTTAGTCCAACACAACCGACATATACATTATATGAATTATCACCGAACATCAATTTCTCTCTTTCCATCGGTGTAGCCTTTAACAGTCTTTTATCCTTTACTTCAATGAACTTGATCGGCTCTGAATTCACTTTTGTTTGAGCTCAGTTCAGTGATATTCAGCCTTGCTCAGCCGTAGGTCGAACCCTGCACATCGCGCTCTTTTTGACTTGTTATCCAGTATATCACGTTCAAATCGGCAATTATTCCGGATCTTCCCGTTAAGAGGTTGTCCTAAATCATTTGGCATAAGTTTCCATAATGTAGATGAGTAAATAAAGCGAGAAATATTCACGAAAATCGATGTTTGCCAGCAGCTTTCTTCGTGTCTTTCATTCAGCTTTAAAGGTGAACAGCGTTCCAAAGATTTGCCGCCTTTTCGTACAATTGCTTCGTTTAAGTTGAAATGAAATGTCCAGATCATTCATTTAACATGCGAAAAAACTAAACTAATTATTTCTAAAATAGATTTAGCCAAGCCTAAAAGCAGAGCTTGTCGGTTATTTACCTTGCCCTTTATTTAAATCTGAATTTACGCGATGATAAAATTTATCAGGCTAAGCAAAAAACTGAGTACTTGAGCCCGCGATCAACTGGAAAACCATTACCTGGTCAGCGGTCAACTTCCAAAAAAGACGTCACCTCGATTAGCTCTACGCCTGAGCCCGCGATATGGTCATGTGATACTGGTCAGCGGATACCTTGTTTTGACAGCTGTCAATTGACCATGACATGGAAGTTCAATATCAAAGATTTCACAGTAACCAAGGCGGTAATTGTCCTGTGACTCCCCTCCCCCTCCCCCAGAGTCTGTACGGACGGACGGACGGACGGACGGACGCTCGTACGGTCACGTGATTACCAAATTTTCTGGGCTTGATGGTTTACCAAATTTTCTTACCCATGGTGCTCCGCTGGCGCGCTTCGCGCGCTGGAGCTCCGCTATAAGAAATATCAGTAAATACAACTATGGCCTTTACCAATCAAAAAAGATGACTGGAGAGCTTCAAAGGTTTTTAATGCATGAGAAAAGTTCAGTCGCGTGCGGTTGGTTCAGTTGGTATTGTATCTGACTGTGTATGACAATACCCATTCTCGATTGGTTAGAGCGCGTTTCTGAGTCAATGCAAAATTCACTGCAAAATTTTCTTTTGTTTTCCAATAAATTTCTGCGAGTACCATCAGCTGAAAAATATACACTAATTAAACTGAATGAAAGGAAAATTTCTCTTGGTCAAGTTACTGACTATTCCTCTGTTTTCTCCAGCTGGTTGCATGGCTTCCCAAGTGCAACGACAGTCTTCATCAATGTCTGGTAACTCTTCGCCTCTGGCTTCAGTTGACTACTACAGCTACCTCTTATTTCAGATAAGTACGTCTTGTTGTTCTTCCGATTATCTCAGTATACTTGAATCGTTTCAGTACCAGAGTGTTCAAACTGTAACGTCGTTGTAGACATCTTGCAATGTCGCGTGCCTTTAATACTATACGCCATTGTCTTGATATATCACCAAAAGAAATTTATGGCAATTAGTAAAGAGAATTATTCCTTCGCGCTAGGATTGGGAAGGTTAATTTTGACAAGGTTAACCTCCATTTCGTTATTTGTCTTATTTGGGGGTCAATGAAAAAATGCCATTTCTTGTTCGTAGCAGTGCATCGATGAGCAAATTAAAGCAACTTGTTTGGAATTAAGTTATGTTTGACTAGACAAAGATTTTAGAAAAAACAATGGTCGTTTAGTCTCAGAATAGTTCAAAAAAACAGGCCAAACAAATCGTCAATTCGTATAGTGCTTTACATAATGGAGGCCGAAAATATTATACACCGGATTGTTCCTTCATACAATCTTGTACTCAGTTAGAAAGAAACAAAACAAAAAACATGAATCAGCGGAGAACATTGTCTTGATAAAACACCAATTTATTGTAGTAAAGAAAATTATTCTTCTAGTTTTGGAAAAGCGTTGATTGTTCAGCCTCGCTTGGGACTGACCTTTAGTATTGAAAGACACGAAAAACAAGATAACACTGAACTAATAAGAAATATAACTAATAAGACTAACTAGGTGCGCAATATATCCTCGCTCCTCGCTGATTGGTCAGAACGCGCTGACGTAAGATTTTAGTATACGTAGCAACATCTCCTCTCTGATTGGTCAGAACGCGTTCGTGTAAGATTTACATGTATGCATAGCAAAGTTATTAATTTGAAAAACTGACAAGGAAACATGCTGAATGAAAGAGAAATGGATTCAATCATTGAAGCTTCTTTTGTACAAGTTAAACATAGGCGTACTAAAAGAAAGTAACGATTTTGAATGGATGTCACGACGTGTGTAGCTCGTGGACTACTGGATGCACCTTATTTCCACAGTTTTTGTTATTTTACTAATTAAGTTTTAGCTCAGTTATTTATGATTGGTAAAGTATCTAAAAATTGTCACTGAACTGAAGGGCATTGTCCTGATGAATCACAAAATTCTGAGCACTAATATAAAAGAACAAATATCAACTGAAAAGAAAATTATGACTACAGATTCAAATTTTTGATTTCTTGACATCCCGACACAAAGTCAAATTTGATGAACTGCAATCCACTTCCAACTTGGCAATTCTGTACTTTTTCCCCAAAATATTTGTTCTATTTTGCTCTGTGGAATTTTTTTATCCAATTTATTTCTGTAGTTGGTGCCATTTGGCAATATAATATGGAATTTAGGATCAGCTGGGACGTTTAATCTTCAGTGCAAAAGAAATTCACATCAAACGAGAGAAGATAGATAAAAGCATCCAAACGCTCTACTTTCTATTTAATTTTTTTTTTTTTTCATCTTCGCATATTTCACATAATGGTCGAGAAAGTGATGCACTGAATTGTTGTCTCATCTATCTTGAAAACTAAAAAGCGTATTCTTAAATATATTAATTTTGGCTTGATTTACAACCAAATTCCCAGAACAAACACTGAGGTAGAACTAGAGAAATCAGAAAGGAGAATTCATATTTTGAACAAACGACTTAATATTCAGGTGCTAAGCTCAACTGTAAGGGTCGATCCGTGAGACCGGTTTCTCAGTACAGTATACGAACTAAGGCCAAACAAAACAAATACAACGTCTCGCAAAAATATATCCTTCAACTAAACAAGCAGGATTTTAAGAATAATTCAATTGGCAACAGACTGTCTACAAATATAAAAGCGCTCTATTTGTGCAACCAACTCGCGTTTGTTTGCAAAACGATTAATACAGCTATTTCGAGAAAGGTTGTCGGAAAAAAGCACAAAACTGCACAAGCCAATCCCGAAAGATAGTATGGGTCGACGCATTGAGCTACTGCACGTGTTAAATACTAATGGCATATAACAACAAAATAAGCGCAAATTTCAGGTTTTCTTTCTTTTCAGACATGTGGAAACAAAGTACGTTTAGCCCCTCTGAATTTTAGAAGAATTTTCCTCACTCAAAGACATGCGACAGTAAACGTAAAGCTACAGATATATTCCCCTGAGAAAAAAAACAAATTTGTAAATTTCCTTTAGGCCAATATGCAAAATTCCAGTGAATACCCAGACCACCTTTCGGTCTTGTGGCGTACACTTTGATGTTTTTTTTTCCGACAACCTTTCTCGAAACAGCTGTATACAGAATTGAACATGGTAGATTTCTTGCAAGGCGATTTGTGAAATGTAAATGTATGTAAAAATATTTATAATTCTAGCATCTTCGCGAATTTTCACTGTTAATTAGTAAGGAAACTTTTAAAGCAACTAGATTGTGCAGCAATTGAAAGCTGAACTGGACTTTGGACACAATACTGCTTCGGGGAACACACAAAAAGCTTAAAGTGCTAGCTTTTGAAGGTGACGAGAAATATCTTTCAACTCTCTTGAATAAAGATTATTTATTATATGGCTACAATAGTACGTGCGCTCTGATTGGCTGATGAGCGGGCATTATTTTCTTGTAATGACCGGGCATTATGAAAATTTTTCTTGCCTTAGCTTCTTATAACTTTTTAAGGGTCAAACACTTGTAAACACAGGTCAGTTTGTTTGTGAAAATTAAAGTGGTTAAATTTTCCCTAGATCTTGGCGTAATGAAGTATTGTCGAAGAAACCGTTTCTTCAGGTTTGGATCGCATGGCCTCGAATGACCTCTTGCGCGCGCAAGCGGATATTGAAAAACGTTTCCCTTTTTTCAGTGCTACAAAGGCCATATAATAAATAACTTATTAACCTCGTCCGTTCGGTCATTACAGGGAAATCTCAGACCTCGGCCTTGATGTATTGACCTCGCTATCGCTCGGTCAATACATCAAGGCCTCGGTCTGAGATTTCCCTGTAATGACCTCACTCTCGGTTAATAAGTAGTATTTAATAAGCAACATAATTTTATTGTAAATAAGATTCTTGATCAAAAAATGCATGTCGTCTTCTATTATTCAACTTACAAATAAATAATTTTGCCAAATGTATGAAGCGATACATTGTTAAGCAAACAGGTGATGAGAATAAAAAAATTATCAGCAAGGTGATAATGTCTTGATATACCATTGAATTCTCAGATTTAGCTGTTAGAAATATATCGCTATTTACGCACATTCTTACATTGGATAAAAAAAAGGGGTAAAAAATTTGCTCAAATTTTATAGCTCTACTTCTTTATCGAGAATTTTTGTCACCTGATTCAGAGATATAAGTTCACTTTTCACTAATGAGTAAGGCTAATTCAGTATTTCAAAAGCTATATCATTTCTTTGAACTTGATAAATAGTCTACAGGCAGGTTAGACAATTCGGGTTTGCTTTACACATTCTGCGAAGTTTACGTTGATATACAATGTTATTATTCAACAAGCTCGCGCGATGCCCATATATGGTCAGAAAGCCATTGTTATCCGTCATCCGCACATAACAGATATCCTGCGATATACGTAGGTTGCCAAGATTCGTCCGAAATCTTGCAAGGCGCTGCACAACCACAGTTTTTCTCGCTACAAACATTTTTTCGTTAACAACTTGTTGAATAATAAAACAATTATCCTGCTCAATCTTGCGGAATATCGTCTGATTTTAGCCAACTCGGCCTACGGCCTCGTCGGCTAAGTATCAGGCGATATTCCGCGCGATTTCGCAGGATAATTGTTAAATATACAGTGTTTTATTTATTTTTCAATTTTTGAAGGCCTGGCTGTGACGTGGCGTGTTTTAACATGATTAACGTAACAAATAAGTCCGCAACGCGTGCATATGTCTAAAGCGTTACGCATTATTGTATAGTGGAACACCACCAAAATATTCACCTTTTCAGTCGCAGTCTCGAAGAGACCTTTGATTTATAATAAAAGTTAGTTGAATACGATCTTTTGTTATTTCTTTTCTAGCGATTTTGAAAGCGAAATTTATTCTTATAAGCATTCTTATGATAATTTGCATTATAATTGTCGGTCCGATGTCGGGTTGTAATGCGACTTTGCAAAAAAATCTTGGAAATGATTCGATGTTTTCCAAAGCATTCGCATTGAATTTGTATGTCTGATAATGGATCGAGGAATTATATGCAGGAATTCTATTTAAAGCATACTGAATAAGCTACGTATGGTCCCCATAAAAGCTGCTTCGAGACCCCTTAAAATTTCACGCAGTTAAAATTTATTATTATACTTAGTGATCTGTCTAAAAAACTCGCGCCACTCAGTCGACCAATTAGAAATAAAACCAAAACCAATCCTGACTGGCTCGCGAACATTTTCCCGCTCTTCATGAATTTAAGTTTTGATTGGATCGCTGGATTGTCTGTTCTTTTTGTGATTGGCCACAGTGATTACTATAGTTTTGGTTTTTACGACACTCTATTGAAAAACTGCTCTATTGATGTGAACATTTAACTTCCGTTTACATTTTTTGTAACAGAATCAGTTTACTATGTTGGAGATGGATTAAGATGGATACTGCGCAAACGTTTTGTGTCAACTTAAGACGCAATCCGCCAGGAATTGGAGTATTTATTACACAAAACTAGGTACCAAAATTATTTACACCTAATGTAAGCTTTCGTGTTACTGTTTCAAATAATTTATCAAAAGAAATCATTTGTAACAGCACCAAACATCGAAAACAAATTCCGAAGTTCCACTGAATGCCACTTAATTTTACAAAATAGCTTCACGTGAGATTTTACCTATAGCTTGTGAACTTTGAAATTCATTTTCTCAGGCTCTGATAAGGAATTGTTGTTAGTTTTATCACGGAGTTGGGGTTATCACGGCTAAATTAGATTTTGAAAAGGGTAGAAAATAACGCAATAGGATTTAAATTATTCTGGTACTCGATTTTTGTCCAACTAAAATTAATCTTACTCGATTCTCTGATGTATCCTGCATTAAAACTTTTTAAGAAAACAGATTCAAAATTTTTCAGGTTTCCAATATTGTTTGTGTACATTTCAGCAGGACATTGTCTCTTCACGGTGTTTTGTGTTTTTAAAAAGCATGTTTGATAGGTTTCATCAAGAGCTTTGGAAATTTTTCATCTATTCTCTGTTGTTTATTTTTAAATATAAACGGAGAAGCATTACACTTTATGATCACTTTTAGTATCCGACTGCTGTCCCAATTATTCTATCAATTGTCTGAGGGCCTGAATAATGACACAGTAGGTTACAGTACATTTCACACCAAAACATAACAGATTGTTGAACGGTTGTCAGACTTGCCACTTGTATGATTAATATTTACTTTTCCGTCAACAGGCACGAAGAAATTAGAGGGTATATCCAAGATGAAAAGCGAAGAAACATAATAAGAGTAAATTCAACTTACGAAAACCAAGTGCAACAAAGATTATCGAGTACACATGTCTTCCAGAATAAACTTTCATGATTTTTGGACGGCAATCACTGAGTACAATTATCATTCTAAGTGATCCAGACTCATAGTTAATTCAACTTAAAATTTCAAACTGTAAAGAAGGTGCAAAGAGAAAATAAACGGTGTGTCAAAAAAAAAGACTCTTCAAAACCTTCTCCAAAATAATTAACAACTTAGCAGATACCGATAGAGAAAAAATAAAACCGCCGCACGTTCTCAAAAGAACGTCTGGCAAAACAGGTGTCGCTGTTACTTTCTATATTATGAAATATTTGAAATGGAGGAGTTCCGGAGAAGGAGGAGAGGGGTTGGGAGGTACTCCCAACCACCCTTCTCCCACTCCACTCCGGAGAAGGAGGAGAGGGGTTGGGAGGTACTCCCAACCACCCTTCTCCCACTCCACTCCGGAGAAGGAGGAGAGGGGTTGGGAGGTACTCCCAACCACCCTTCTCCCACTCCACTCCGGAGAAGGAGGAGAGGGGTTGGGAGGTACTCCCAACCACCCTTCTCCCACTCCACTCCGGAGAAGGAGGACAGGGGTTGGGAGGTACTCCCAACCACCCTTCTCCCACTCCACTCCGGAGAAGGAGGAGAGGGGTTGGGAGGTACTCCCAACCACCCTTCTCCCACTCCACTCCGGAGAAGGAGGAGAGGGGTTGGGAGGTACTCCCAACCACCCTTCTCCCACTCCACTCCGGAGAAGGAGGAGAGGGGTTGGGAGGTACTCCCAACCACCCTTCTCCCACTCCACTCCGGAGAACGAGGACAGGGGTTGGGAGGTACTCCCAACCACCCTTCTCCCACTCCACTCCGGAGAAGGAGGAGAGGGGTTGGGAGGTACTCCCAACCACCCTTCTCCCACTCCACTCCGGAGAAGGAGGACAGGGGTTGGGAGGTACTCCCAACCACCCTTCTCCCACTCCACTCCGGAGAAGGAGGACAGGGGTTGGGAGGTACTCCCAACCACCCTTCTCCCACTCCACTCCGGAGAAGGAGGACAGGGGTTGGGAGGTACTCCCAACCACCCTTCTCCCACTCCACTCCGGAGAAGGAGGACAGGGGTTGGGAGGTACTCCCAACCACCCTTCTCCCACTCCACTCCGGAGAAGGAGGACAGGGGTTGGGAGGTACTCCCAACCACCCTTCTCCCACTCCACTCCGGAGAAGGAGGACAGGGGTTGGGAGGTACTCCCAACCACCCTTCTCCCACTCCACTCCGGAGAACGAGGACAGGGGTTGGGAGGTACTCCCAACCACCCTTCTCCCACTCCACTCCGGAGAACGAGGACAGGGGTTGGGAGGTACTCCCAACCACCCTTCTCCCACTCCACTCCGGAGAACGAGGACAGGGGTTGGGAGGTACTCCCAACCACCCTTCTCCCACTCCACTCCGGAGAACGAGGACAGGGGTTGGGAGGTACTCCCAACCACCCTTCTCCCACTCCACTCCGGAGAACGAGGACAGGGGTTGGGAGGTACTCCCAACCACCCTTCTCCCACTCCACTCCGGAGAACGAGGACAGGGGTTGGGAGGTACTCCCAACCACCCTTCTCCCACTCCACTCCGGAGAACGAGGACAGGGGTTGGGAGGTACTCCCAACCACCCTTCTCCCACTCCACTCCGGAGAACGAGGACAGGGGTTGGGAGGTACTCCCAACCACCCTTCTCCCACTCCACTCCGGAGAACGAGGACAGGGGTTGGGAGGTACTCCCAACCACCCTTCTCCCACTCCACTCCGGAGAACGAGGACAGGGGTTGGGAGGTACTCCCAACCACCCTTCTCCCACTCCACTCCGGAGAACGAGGACAGGGGTTGGGAGGTACTCCCAACCACCCTTCTCCCACTCCACTCCGGAGAACGAGGACAGGGGTTGGGAGGTACTCCCAACCACCCTTCTCCCACTCCACTCCGGAGAACGAGGACAGGGGTTGGGAGGTACTCCCAACCACCCTTCTCCCACTCCACTCCGGAGAACGAGGACAGGGGTTGGGAGGTACTCCCAACCACCCTTCTCCCACTCCACTCCGGAGAACGAGGACAGGGGTTGGGAGGTACTCCCAACCACCCTTCTCCCACTCCACTCCGGAGAACGAGGACAGGGGTTGGGAGGTACTCCCAACCACCCTTCTCCCACTCCACTCCGGAGAACGAGGACAGGGGTTGGGAGGTACTCCCAACCACCCTTCTCCCACTCCACTCCGGAGAACGAGGACAGGGGTTGGGAGGTACTCCCAACCACCCTTCTCCCACTCCACTCCGGAGAACGAGGACAGGGGTTGGGAGGTACTCCCAACCACCCTTCTCCCACTCCACTCCGGAGAACGAGGACAGGGGTTGGGAGGTACTCCCAACCACCCTTCTCCCACTCCACTCCGGAGAACGAGGACAGGGGTTGGGAGGTACTCCCAACCACCCTTCTCCCACTCCACTCCGGAGAACGAGGACAGGGGTTGGGAGGTACTCCCAACCACCCTTCTCCCACTCCACTCCGGAGAACGAGGACAGGGGTTGGGAGGTACTCCCAACCACCCTTCTCCCACTCCACTCCGGAGAACGAGGACAGGGGTTGGGAGGTACTCCCAACCACCCTTCTCCCACTCCACTCCGGAGAACGAGGACAGGGGTTGGGAGGTACTCCCAACCACCCTTCTCCCACTCCACTCCGGAGAACGAGGACAGGGGTTGGGAGGTACTCCCAACCACCCTTCTCCCACTCCACTCCGGAGAACGAGGACAGGGGTTGGGAGGTACTCCCAACCACCCTTCTCCCACTCCACTCCGGAGAACGAGGACAGGGGTTGGGAGGTACTCCCAACCACCCTTCTCCCACTCCACTCCGGAGAACGAGGACAGGGGTTGGGAGGTACTCCCAACCACCCTTCTCCCACTCCACTCCGGAGAACGAGGACAGGGGTTGGGAGGTACTCCCAACCACCCTTCTCCCACTCCACTCCGGAGAACGAGGACAGGGGTTGGGAGGTACTCCCAACCACCCTTCTCCCACTCCACTCCGGAGAACGAGGACAGGGGTTGGGAGGTACTCCCAACCACCCTTCTCCCACTCCACTCCGGAGAAGGAGGACAGGGGTTGGGAGGTACTCCCAACCACCCTTCTCCCACTCCACTCCGGAGAAGGAGGACAGGGGTTGGGAGGTACTCCCAACCACCCTTCTCCCACTCCACTCCGGAGAAGGAGGACAGGGGTTGGGAGGTACTCCCAACCACCCTTCTCCCACTCCACTCCGGAGAAGGAGGACAGGGGTTGGGAGGTACTCCCAACCACCCTTCTCCCACTCCACTCCGGAGAAGGAGGACAGGGGTTGGGAGGTACTCCCAACCACCCTTCTCCCACTCCACTCCGGAGAAGGAGGACAGGGGTTGGGAGGTACTCCCAACCACCCTTCTCCCACTCCACTCCGGAGAAGGAGGACAGGGGTTGGGAGGTACTCCCAACCACCCTTCTCCCACTCCACTCCGGAGAAGGAGGACAGGGGTTGGGAGGTACTCCCAACCACCCTTCTCCCACTCCACTCCGGAGAAGGAGGACAGGGGTTGGGAGGTACTCCCAACCACCCTTCTCCCACTCCACTCCGGAGAAGGAGGACAGGGGTTGGGAGGTACTCCCAACCACCCTTCTCCCACTCCACTCCGGAGAAGGAGGACAGGGGTTGGGAGGTACTCCCAACCACCCTTCTCCCACTCCACTCCGGAGAAGGAGGACAGGGGTTGGGAGGTACTCCCAACCACCCTTCTCCCACTCCACTCCGGAGAAGGAGGACAGGGGTTGGGAGGTACTCCCAACCACCCTTCCAGAGTTAATTTATGCACATTAATTTATTCAGAATGATTTATGAATATATTCGCTCATTTAATGAGGGAACAATGTGTATATGCTAAGGAACATCCTTTAGAGCGTTTCTTTTTAAACACCGATATGGTTTCATGACGTCATATAAAGACGCCTTTTATTGTAATGTTAACTGGGCGATATTTCCTTACTTTTACATTTGAATTAATTTAGTTTACTCCTTCCTTCCCACCCACAATTCTCCACCATCCCAGAAAAGATAACTACTGGAGGAAGTTTATTTTCCATCCACAATCCTCTCCGCTCCAAGGAAAAGATTAAGGAATGAAGTTTTATCCCACCCAGCTTCCTTCACTCTTTCAGAGGTAAACATGTTAGGAGGAACTATATTATTATAATTATTGTCCCTCTCTTTTACATTAAGAAGAGCTGAGGACAAGACATTTGCTGTTCCCTATTATTTTTTCCTCTGGGAGATTGGAGGATTGTGGATAGGAGTAAAACATCTTCTCATAACCTTTTCCTCTAAAAGAATTAAAATTGTTGATGGAAGTTAAACTGCCTTCTACAGTCTTCTCCTCTGGAGGAATATGGATGAGAGTTAAACTTTGACCCACAATCGTCTTCTTTTTGGTTGGCGGACTGTGGATCAAAGTTAAATTCTCTTCCATATTTCTTCCCCCAGAAAGAACTGAGAATTTAGGGGGAGGACTTTTTTTTTCCTTTGTGAGTGGGTGTTTATGGGAGTAAACTAAATCGAAATTAAATGTAAAAGTAATGGACAACGACAAAGGTTTCGCCGCATTCCCTTTTACAGGTTTTGTGGCATGTTTTTCCTTTTTCTATTCCGTCATTTAGTAATCTAATGGTAAAGAATGGATTTAAGAGCAGTTTGGGTCTAGCCTTTAATCTGCTCTTTACAGCAATGATATTAACTCTTATTTTTATTTAACTCTACGTATACTTGCGGGAGACGATTAACTGATGACTGTGAGGATTGAGAACGGCCATGTTCAACAAAAGTATAAATTTAATATGAACTTTTGGGCTAAAAACTCAAACATGTAACATGAAATAGTTACCGAAACAACCTCCAAGGCAACTTTGAAAATGTGTATACATGGCACTTGCTAGTAAACATTTTTATTTTTCTCTGTACGTATTTTTCTTACTTTTTCCTCATTGGTCATTACAAATCATCAGTTTTTCTTTGGCAATCATAATCGATGCATAGCAAACAGGTACAAATGAATACCGAGTTACATTGATTACTATTCTTTATTTACACTCAGTATTTGTATCACTACTATTAATAGTTGTAATAACAAAAGTCAAAAATGTCTCTTAGTTGATCCGTGGATTACATGTAATTGAAAACGTTATTTGGAAATCTTTCTGTTCTGGTCTGGCAGCTTGTTTTAATTCGCTTAGCCACTCGGTCCTCGTCCATTTTTCGACTGCTCAATCTCTGCTTATCTGTTGACAAAATCAAACATTGACGATAGATTAGAAGTTAAAACATGGAATACAGTGATACCTATTAACCTTAAATGTGGTAATCTGGTCGAATGGGTACCTTCCCGTGTTTTGCTTCATTTAATTTTGTCAGTTTTTTTCGTGTTGGCATTCGCTTAAAAGTACTTACATAAATCAACTTTTTTGGAAATAACAAACATTCCTCTACTGACAAGTACATAATTTTGTCGTTGCGAAGGAAATAATAATTTTATCTAAGCCATTAACACCCAACTATGAGTGATCAAAATTCTAATATTTCCTAGTGTGAATACAATTTTGTTTTATTCTTTTTTATTAACTTGCTTATTTGGCGATCTTTTTTGTTTAAAGCACAATAGTGACTTATTGTTCTTTCTATTTGTAAATTTTACGGTTCTAAGATCTTCAAAATTACTGATTTCTTCATTTTCAATTTTTTTCTTCTATTTCTTTAAAAATTTCTGTGTAAAATAAAGATTATTGTTGTTGTTGATCGGAGAAAGGAAAAGCCTAAAAGAAAATCAAATATAGCATCGCGCGTTTCCGATCAATTTATCAAGATGCTATTGATCATTGTTAATTATCAATACATGTGTATCATTTGACATCAATGCTGTCGAAGGATTCGATAAAACTTCTGTAAAATTGTGATAACATTTGTGAGCCCAGCAAGCTAGACTCACCAGCTAGTTCCACATTCCTTCCGAATAATAAATCCAAAATTCTGTCAAATAATAAACCCACCAAAAAATCTATCTCTGTTTTAACTTATTGCCAGTGCACCTCATAACCGGATTTCAAGTTAATGTGTATGCAGCTGATGGTATCCCGACTAATAAAGAGAAAACAGCGCAGAGCGACTGGTTAAGCAATAAGCTGCTCTACATATTAATAATCTGAAATTTTCATGTAAACACATTTGTTTTGGGTTGTAAATTATTCGTTTACAAATTCATCCTCTTCCAGCTCCCCACGTTTATCAAATGCCACGAAAATCAAAGATATCGATAAATGATGGAATGTTTTATTTACTTCTTGTAAACTACTCGCAGTCATGTTTGTATACCTTACACTAAATGATGCAAAATTCCAAACTTATTTTCTTTTCAATGAAAAATTATCAAGCTCAATTTTGGGAAAATACATTCTCCTACAATAGTCTTCACCATGCAAGCAAATATATTTTGTCATGCACACTTTATTTTTGATAAAGAATCATTTTTTATTATTAATACTAGCGTCATTATCATTATTGCTTTTGTTATTAAGAATGTCGAAGGAGAGAGAGAGCAAAATTTTAACATGCTAAGAACATACTCAAACTGACAGAATTCACTTAACAATCTTTATTTTCACAAATCGTTTTTGCTCTAAATCCTTTACCTCAATACTATTTTCTTAAAATGAAAACAAATAACATTTCAATTATTTAAAATATCCCTTTCCCTCTTTATTTACTTTAGTTTGAAACCTCTTCCTTGTAGTTCGCCACTCTGGTTCACCAGACATGCTTTCAGCTATTCCTCTCTTTAACATCTTCCTCTCTTTAATATTTATTTATTATATATTCAAAGAATATGATCTGCCTTTCCTCGCTTAAGCTCAAAGTTCATGTGATATAACTAACTCCTTTCCACTGTTAACTTATTACCCCCAGGTTATTTGTTTAATTGCTGTAGTCATAATTGTAGTCCTCTTTTTCTAAGTAAGCACCCAAAAAAATAATTAAAAAACATTACAAGTCCCGGAACGAAAAGACTTGATGCATTGTAGTTAAGTAATGTATCGTAATTAGTATTGGCTCATATATAAAAGATTTAAAATAATTTCTTCCAAATCCATACTTTTTATTCCTAGCTTTCGTTTTAATTCGCAAAATATTCCAGCCAACAAAGATAAATGATAAACGTTACGTAAAACTCTTGTATCATTCTACAAATAGACAGTTCATCTAAGCGCAAAATGCCTTAACGCACATTTGCCGTAGTAACAACATGCATTTCTATCATATTACGTAAGTTTTCCTAGTTTGGCTTTTAGAATATTTTAAGAAGGTTTTTCAGGCTCAAATTTGGAAAAAATAACACCAAAGTCTCAGTTTAGCTGTAAAATATCATATATCTGGTCACATGACAGACCAGCTATCTGCGATTTGGCTCCTTCCAGTGGCCTTGAATATCAATTTACTGTATTAAATCCATCTGTTATATTTTCCTAAATATTAGATCTGGGAACTTAACGCTACATCAAGAAATTTTCTTGCATTTTCTTTATACCCATCAACTGTATTTGGATAGCATATTGCTGTATAAGGTAAAGTCTGTATACGAGCCAACTGGCCCATCAGGCCGGAGATTATCCCGGTTTATATTGCTATATATTAAGGCGATAATAGACATTTCTGTCATCTCGATCCTTGGCTATTTAAAAGTGAACATATTATAGGCGCAGTTGTTACTGACATGTCAGCCCCAAAATTAGCACTAAACGTCTTTGAAAATCAAACCTCGGCAAATACAGTCGCGCCGTGAAATTTGTTTTGCACCCCCACTTGAGGCGTTCAGATTTCCTGGATGTAATTCTGTTTATTGTTTAAGCCGAAAAAAATAGTTAACATTAAGCATTTTTCACAACTTTCTTATTTAAATTGTTTTGCACTTACAGCTCTATATTTACGCAGTCTGTCGTTATCTTCGACTTCTCGTCAATACAAGCAATCGTTATCGCGAGTTCGTTTTACAAATCAAGTGTACAAGCATGTTATTTTCAGTTTCTATCTTTTCGCCACGATTTTAATACTTCTAAAAAAATACCAACCAATATTTTGTAAAATTACTGTTTGGGCTGCGAATGCGTTTTGTTCCAGTTTACAGCTGATAATGATTAAAATACAACTTCAATTTTGCACTGAAAATTAGACAATATTCGACGGTTTTGACGTCCATCAGAAAATTAATCATGAGCTCAAGGAATATCTTAATTTTTATTTTGATTATATTTTGATTATTTCTTGGAATTTGAAATACATCAAGACAAGATCCGCCGAGTTAAGGAAATATTAGATTTTGATCACTCTTGGATGCATGAAACACTTTTTATGGCTCACGCCAAATAACAAAATGCATGCGAGACAGGGGTGGATCCAGGATTTTTCTTAGGAGAGGTGCACGGTTTTTTTTCTTTTTTGTAGAATACCAGTTGTATTACAAAGCTGCCTGGTCATTTCGAGTGGGGAGGGGGAGGAGGGGGGGTGGGCGCCCCCTGCCCCATGCGAAAAAGATCCGCCCGTGCGAGAAAGCACTGATGTACTTATCTTTAGTATGATGTTTCTAACAGTGCCAATAGACATGTGTTAGAGTCCAGATGTACACACTGCAATCCAAAATGGTGATGCTCTCGTTAATTCAACGATCTGTGAAAAATAACAGAAAAATAATTAGTTAACTATAAAGAACAAAAGGTTCAATGATTCAGTTGTAAACGACTCAAAAGCATGCAATCAGGGAACCATGATGTACTTATCTGAAATAAGATGTTTCCCGAAAGTGGCCAATAGTCAACTGACTTGCAATCCAAGATTGCAATGCTTTCATTCAAGAGATCTGAGAAAAAAAATTAAAATATCATTGTCAATTGTAAACAACCGATCCTAGCAGTAAATGGCCTTGCTCGCGATGAGGTCTCGTAGCTCAGTGGATAGATCGCCCGCCCGGTGTTTTGTTAGGTCATGGGTTCAATTCCCGTCGGGGCTCAGATTTTTTTCTTTGTCCCACGCTCGCGACATGATGAATATTTCATCTTTCAACAAAGAATCGTTAAACGATAAAACGAATGGAAACTAGGGAACTATGATCTTACTTATCTGAAATAAGATAAACGATAAAACGAATGGAAACTAGGGAACTATGATCTTACTTATCTGAAATAAGATAAACGATAAAACGAATGGAAATTAGGGAACTATGATCTTACTTATCTGAAATAAGATAAACGATAAAACGAATGGAAACTAGGGAACTATGATCTTACTTATCTGAAATAAGATGTTTCCAATGAGTGACCAATAGCCAACTTGCACTGGAGTTCCAGATGTACTTTGCAAAATGCAATCCAAGATGGCGATACTTTAATTCAAAATACCTTTGAAAAAGAGAAAACATCATTAGAGTAGGTAAAACTATTTTTCTTTTGTTTAGTCGAACATTTACCAACAATTTAATGATCGACATACGAATGGGACTGTTATTTTACTGATAATACAAACGAGGACAAAATCACGTTGACCTTTGAAAATAACGAACTGCATGTAAATGTTCCTCCATACCATCGCAGGCATCCTTAAGAAAAAATCGTAACCTCGCAGGTTTTAAGAAAATGGCAAAAATCTAGATAGCAAAAGAGAGAGGCTATTTGAGGTACAGTTTGACCAAAACGGATAAGCTATTTATATATTTTGGCCTTTTCTTATCTTAGCCGTCAGAAGCAAGTAAACGCGAATTTGAAACTCCTGTTTGACTAAATGTCACTTCAGTGAATAAATTGGATGCAAAATAACAACACCGTGTTAATCAAAAAATCATCCGTCTGTCTAACTTTGGCAGTATCTTTTTTAAATCCAATTTTTTTGGTCTTCTTTTTATTTATCTGTCAAGTTCTGGAATTCATTATTCGCGAAATAAGTGCTGTCAAAAGGAAAACATTTGCATTTTCAATAAAAGAAATTGCCGACACTTCTTTGTTTTAGAGCGTTTTCACTCACGTGCCCAGCGGCCATATTGATTTGCTAAAACAAAACACGATTTTTTAATAAAAGTAGAGTTTTATTCCCGGAGGAAGACTTTGTACACTAAGCCACCGTTTCTTTGTTATGGAACACCAATATTGCTGACGTGACATCAAATGATAATGCTCTTTTACCTTTTGAATTTTTTGGCCAAATTTCATACAAATCTTACGAATCTTTATGTACCCTAAAATCTCGATTAAAAACACCCACTCCGAAAAAGCCTCCCCCACAACATCATCCAGAATTTCTTATTTCCTCATTTATGTTCTAACTGGAACAATGCGCAAATTCAAATAAAAGATAATACTGAAGTTAGAAGTCCACGAGCCACATTTTTTTCAAATCAATTCACTAAACTCACTATAGAGGATTTTGTCTTGTCCAAATTCGTTTTATTTCCCAGCATTTCGATTGCAATTGTCTATGAAAAATGTATCTTCGTAATTCTACATTTTAGAGTTTCTTCTGTTTCAGCGGAAATGTTTTGTAAAAGGCGCTGATACATAATCTATTGCAGCCTTCCCCCTTTCAATATACAGTCAACTCTCGTTATAGCGGACACGGTTGGGACTAAGTTTAGTGTCCATATTAGCGAGAGTCCGTAATAGCGGGAGTCATTTCCAGTCAAACTTCTATAGATGGGGATCTAAATTTTGTCCTAAGAGCGAGTGTCCGTAATAGCGGGGTGTCCGCAAGGCGAAAGTTGACTGTATATATTTTTCAATATGTTTTCTTCTCATTTGCAACGGAAACATTTTAAAACATTGTGAAAAAAATCGGCAGGTAGGGTTCAGAGTTACGTTGTTTCTTCGTAACTATAAAGTAGCTCTGAACTCCATGTCAGAACTTTTTTACAAATTTATTTTTGTCAATCCGACAAAAACTTAAAAAACCAAACCTTTCACCAAGAAACGTTCAAGTTATCGGTTTCAAAAGATCAAAAATATGTCATCTTTGATCTCTTTCATTTTGCCATGGCAATAAATGTTGACGTCATTTGTTTACTGATAAACGGTTTACTGGTTTACAATAAACGATTTTCAGCAGTATCATCTGGCTAGCCATAGAATATATACTGACCAAAGATTGGATGGTCTATAGCTTACAATTTAACTATTGTGAGGCACCTAGGAGGTATTCGTTCTAGAACCAAGTCGGGATTTCGTGCGGAAAAAATTTATTGTTTATTGTGACAAGGTACAATAATAATTAGGTATTAGCTAATGATGACGTCACTTGGGATGAAGATCGCTTTGATTCCATCGGTGAGTGCTAGTCTTCATCTGGCGGTAAGGTTCATCATCATCATCATCATCATCATCATCATCATCATCATCAGCATCATCATCATCATCATCATCATCAGTTTATTCGCCACAAAAAACAAGAATTATTATTAAGAATCAAAGACAGAAATGGGGCAAGAAGATCTCCAGGAAACCACCAGGCCACTTCGGTTATCAAT
Source organism: Meandrina meandrites (assembly GCA_963693305.1). NCBI lineage: Eukaryota > Metazoa > Cnidaria > Anthozoa > Scleractinia > Meandrinidae > Meandrina > Meandrina meandrites. Next base: position 1,931,699 of record OY855908.1, on the reverse strand, counting down.
ATATTTATAATTGAGCTGCGAGTGTGTGGCTTGGCCAATTCAGTACTATCATCATCTTTTTCTTAAAAGTAGGAAAGCTTGTTGAACCAGTGACGGATATTGGAAGAGAATTCGACTGTGATCGGCTGTGATTGGCAGATTTCCATCTTCAATGAAGCGGTCCGTTGCCGTATCCTGATTCCCCTTGTTCCGTTTGACTGCGATTACGGGCGTCCATGCTTCTGAAATCTCAATTCCATCTGGTCGAGCTTTTTAGCTAGATCCTTTTCTGCATCGATTTCCTGCACTTCTGTATATTCAAAGGGAATAATGCAAACCATGCCACCTTGCTTGGTCAGGTTGATAGCGTCCTTCATTTGAACCAAAGGGTGACCTATGTGTGGTGCCATTTTCTCTTGGTGGTGCCCAACTTTTAAAGCAGCACGCATGTCCCTTTGTTGTAGCTTTTCACTTCAACAAGATTTATGAACACTTCAGGTATCATTTGCGGCCAGCAAGTAAACAATATATACAACCCCTGAGGACACACAACAAGCAAAGCAGAATGGCGCTCTTTAAATGTTGTACACATGTTTTTCTGAAGCAAAGAATGATGATAGAAAAACGGCAAATAACAAAGATCTCACAAAAAAGCAAGCGACTGCAATGTTTTATGTACAGGAGACAGAAGTGTTTAGGCTTAAATGAAATCTCTTAATTCTTCCATTTACAAAAAAAATCAATTTTTTTTTTTCAACAACTCGTGCGTTTCAAATGTTGTAATTCGTTTTTTAAAAGGTGCTTTAGTCGAATTTAATTTGGTTTGGAATATGTTTTCGGCAATATATATAGGCCTGCGAAGGTATGGAGTAACCTTCATCCTTCACAGGGAGAGGGAGAGAAAGAGTTGAGATAGTAGATTTTAATCACCCTTGGATTGAAACAGTTAGATGGGAAACGACAAAAAAAGAAAATTATGATGCACTTATCTGAAATACCGATGTTGACAACATCCAACACGAGCTGCACAACAAGACTGAGCCACATGCTGTCATTCCAATTGACAACAAGTTCGATTATTATGGCATTTTTGTGTTCAACCTGAAGAAAAAAAACAGCAGACATCAATAAATCAATAAATATAGATCTTTTGCTTTGCATATTTAGTCAAACGTTAGCTTTTGGAATACAATTGTTTCTAGTTTACTACAATATAATACACCATGCATAGGGACAGTACTCTCAATTTGCCTTAAAATTTGGAAACGCAACATTCGAAGGCCTAGAATAACGAACTGTGATTTCAACATGCAAAAACAAGTACTCATGCATTTCTTTCAATACGCAATTTGAGAACTTAGAGATATATCAAGACAATGTCCCTCATAAGGCATTTGGCAATCTATTGGTATGATAATGAGACATTAATTTTTTATCACTACATTTTTTATAAAACAACTAGAGAAAAAACTTACCAGAAGTGAGACGCCTTCCATGTGAACAAAACGCCACCGAAATGTACACACTGCAATCCATCAAAGTATCTGCGTTCAGAGAAATAGAGGAAATATTATTAAATTAAGCTAATTTCCTTTGTTTAAGTCGCGGTTTTGGTTCTGTTCTAGTCCTAATACGCCACACGAATTTAGGTTGGTAATTCTCAAAATTAAAACCAATAAATTATTCGACAGTTTCACTACTCTGTCCCCACAAATGAACTTTCCTGTCAGTCTTAGGATCGAATATAAATTCTTCTTAGCGATTGCCATGCATTTCTCTTGACGTTAGTTCTGAGAATTCGCTGTTACATCAAGACAACAATTTCCTTTACAAGATTCTACGAGACATTTAAGAGTACTTACTTGAAATGAGATGTTTCTAATAGTCAACCGACAGTAGAGTCTAAGGGCTGCACACTGCGATCCAAAATGGCTGTAGTTTCTTTCAGAATATCTGTGTCGAAGGGAGAAAAAAGAAATATGATTAAATTATTCTCGTTTTCTTTGTTTAGTGGAAAGTTTTCGAGCAAGTTAAGTCATACAAATAGTTCTCCAATTCAAAATCTTTTAAAAACGTGTTATTTCTGCAGAGAATTTTAGCAATTTGTTTGAACATGAAGACAGATTACTCATTGTAATTCATGACAAACGTACTTGACTTCGCTACTCCAATAAAACAGAAAATTTAAAACTCTAACAAACCAATTTCCAAACCTTCCAAAAGCAACAGTAACATGTGACATAAACATTCAGATATCTGCCACTTTTATAGGAGAGATCTATAAAAATGACAAAATGAGCAATTTTGGGTAAACTGTGTTGGATTTACCTTTTTAGATTAACTGAAGTCGTTTGCGACAAATGAAGAGGCCGTCCTGAATGAAGAAATCTCGCACTTGCTTTGAGTTGACGATTGGCTCCAAAACTGAACACAGCTGCTCCATCCCATGGTGCAAATCCTTTGGGCACACCTCTGTTTGAGTTGTGAAAAAAGCACGAAAAACGTCGATAAATTAATTCATGCAGCCTTTCATAAGTCTTGTTTGTAGGCTGGAGTCAATGCAGTTAGCCGATTAATAAGCCACATAGTTTGAATAAATAGCTTTGCCTGACAACGAGCCACATTAACACACAACACACTGTTGCAAAATTGTTTCTAACTTGCACAAACAATCCAACGATTGCAAACAAATAAATGGACGATAAGTAAATGAACAGTACAGCAGAATTGTTGCACCGCAACAGTTGTAAGAAATTATGGAAAGTTTCCTCAGTTTCTGCTGTTTTCTCTCATGAAACATCTACATCTGGCAAAAGTAGTACTACTGACCATGTTACACAAAAAAATCTCGTCTAAAATCAAACACACCTCATCTAAAATTCAACCAAACAAGAGAACATTGTAGCTTAACAGATCGTCAACGGGAATCTTGAAACCACGCTGTAGTCTCTAGGCCTCAGCCTGTGGAATAAACTTTATAGAAGGCTTTTACTGAAGAAAAAATTGAAAATACTGGCGTTACGTTAAAATGGAAGCTCATCAAGGTTCTGTTTAAAACTGTTGCGATATAAATTCCACATCAAATGCCTCTTCAACTCGATGTAATGGGCAATTTGAAAGACCCCAGTTAACATGAAAGTGTACGCACATTCAGCGAAATGATGAAATGGCACCAATTGTTCATATAAAAATTTTACAAGGGTATTTCATTTCTCTAATATCAGCGCCTCGATTTTTAACGCTTAGTATTGCCCTAACCAACGAAGAAAAAACTAACCGCAAGTAAACTGTAGTTAAATGAAGACAATCAAATTAGTGGACTCTTAGTGCCATTATGTCATTCCGCCGAACAGGGTTTGCCGACGGCAACAATCCGAATGGAATAACTGCAAATTATGAACGAATTAATATGTAGAACAGCTAAAACGTTTTGACGAACAACTATTCGTTAGAAACTTTCTTCTCTCTTGGTGGTCTCTACTGCTTGGCCAAATGCTAGGTAAATCAGTATTTCAAGTGAACTTACTGACTTCAGTATTGAACAACGATTTCTTGGCGTCACTGAAGAACACGAACACATTCCCAACTATATTATATTGTCATCAGTTAAACCGCTAAATGGCAAAATTGAGAGCCCAACAAAACGAAAAACTATAAAACAGGAAACGTGGACTTAGCTGAAGCGGGAGCACATCGCGGATGAAGATGAAGGTTCGCCTCTTACAGCACACAACGGTGACCATACAACATTAAATGATCGACATGTCCTTTGAGACTTCATTATATACCCGATTAAAATTCATTCTAGCTATGGGGCATATTCACGATTGTGCATTGAATAATTAAAAATCTACAAATGTTGCGTGAAAAGCATGCACTTTTGAAAATGAAAAAAGCGGAATGCTATTTTTGAATAGAAATCTTTGGCAAACGTGGCATTTTTGGCATACGGCAAACGAGCGAAGCAAGCTGACTAAATAAGAGCAGTTTCTCTCACAGCGTTCACCCGAGATAAACACCATGCAACAACATTGTTTTAGGTTTTAATGCTTTTCCAGATATTAGCTAAAAGGAACAAATAAATTTTAAGAATTGCAACAGAAAACTTTGGGCATTTTTGTCCTTGCCATTGTTTCAAGGGGTCCATTTTAGCACGTGGAGGTTGAATGGCAGCATTTCGTCACTGTATCCAAACGCCGCTATTATGACGAAAAAATATGCCAACCTACCTGGGCTCCACCCCCCCCCCCCCCCCCATCTCCCGGGTCCACCCCCAGGGGAGGAGGTGGGAGTACCCATTCTTAATATGCGGTCAGGCCGTTCACACGACAGAGAAAATTGGGTACGGCCCGTCAAAAATTGGTCCGGACCCGACCGCTTTTGTAGCGATACAGTCGACTTTACGCGGGGCCATTAATTTCTCTAAAGAAGTGGTCAGATCCGGACCGGTTTTTTGACGGATCCGTACCCAGTTTTTTTCTGTCGTGTGAACGGCCTTTTTTATGTTGTTGACTTTCTCAATGTCGTTCGCTTCTCCTTTCCAGATTGGTAGTATAGTGGACGCTTCGGCTCGCTGCGTTCCGCGCTCGTTTTTGCGAGTAAGTTGAATTTAAATGGCTGACGGTACAGTACTTGCCTTAAAATGTTAATCATGCAGACATTTTTAGGTTTAGATCTTTACAGTGCGACTACTCGAACCGGGGCACCCTGAACAAAATTAACCAATCACAGTGTTAATTGAAAACAAAGGATAGGGACATTATTTAGCAACGGACCAATAACGTTCTAGGACGTAAACAAAAGATTAGCAACAAAATTTGAACTGTCAACAACGTTACAAACAGATGCGGACCTCTCAGGAAACTTGCCTTCTATTTGATTGGTTACTTTCGATCCTAAATTTTTAAGAACAAGCAAAATCAGTCTTGGCTTTTCAAATTCGATGGAATAATAAATAATATTCGCCGCCACCATCAGGATCAGTGTAAAGGAAACGTTAGTATACAATTGGAATTGAACAAACCTTTATTGGCTTTGCATTTACAGACAATCTCTAGCTCTCACAAGAACTTTTTTATGCTATGAAATAAAACGCAATGCATGGAAAGAACGTTTGTTGTTTACTTGTAACCGAAAACACGGTAGGTCAACATGATGAACGATGCCGTTGAGCAGTAGCCTTTGCTGCAGTTCTGTGCTACTAATGCCAGACTTGCACAGTTTTTTGTTTTCTAAAATTCAACGACATCTTCCACCATTTTTTATCGTGGCGCAGCTGCTCTCCGTGCATGCATCGATGAATTGTTTAAATAATAGTCACGCAAAACGTTTTGCGCAAAGTGCCGACAACTTTTGACTTTGCCTGCGATTATCTGTTGGTTCATTCCAGTGTGCATTCTCGTCCCCAGAGGCCGCGATCCTTCTGGTCTGCGCCAGGAATCGAGACCTCTGGCCGCTCCCAATTTCTGAGCATGCGCAGAGTACCCGTTCGGTGTTTTTCAGCCAATCAGATTTGTCCTATTTGACAATGAGTCCGTGAATCGCGGACTTCCGGTTTTGGAGGCGGCCAGAGGTCTCCATCCCCGGCGCTGACCAGAAGGATCGCGGCCTCTGGGGACGAGAATGTCCAGTGTGACGTAAGTCCAAAACACGCTCTCGTAACAATTGGGAATGTCGGCGACCATTATCATATATCCTCCGTCACGATTCAATCGAACTTGAACGTTTTGATAAAACGCCATTTTGGAAACTTTTACATGGAAAACATGAACAGAGCTTTTTGATGAAACTTAAAATTTTGACAAATGAAAGCAAGGGACCGCGGACGAAAATGCTGCTGGTGTACGTAGGAGCTACTGACAGCTCTAATCAGCCAAAAATAAAATACAAAGACAATAAACTGCAAGGCTGACACTACGTAGAAATGAAAAGCCTTAACGGGACAACGACATAATAGAGTCCAAACTGAAAGCCAAAAATGCAAACTCTGGACAGCTGTTTCGACCTGATTGGGTCTCGTCAGCAGAGTGTATGCCGCACAGAATAGAACAACTAGCGTGAAGACAGTTGTCTATAAAGTGCTCGCTGGTAATGGCAATCCGAGAGGGCTCAAATTCGAAAGCCCGCCCATTGACAACAGCCGCGTGACTATTACTCAATAGGTCAAGAATTCGAAATATCATGTCGTTGTCGCGATAAGGGAAGTGAGGATAGCCAGAACTATCCGTACACTGAAAACATGGACAAAGCCATGTGAAAACAACACTGCAAACATGGACAAAACCATGTGAAAACAGTGAAAATGTACAGCATATCGGATCTGAAAAGATCTACGGTCCAAATAAAACTGAAAATGACAAATGAAAGCAAGGGACCGCGGACGAAAATGCTGCTGGTGTACGTAGGAGCTACTGACAGCTCTAATCAGCCAAAAATAAAATACAAAGACAATAAACTGCAAGGCTGACACTACGTAGAAATAAGCCTTAACGGGACAACGACATGATAGAGTCCAAACAGAAAGCCAAAAATGCAAACTCTGGACAGCTGTTTCGACCTGATTGGGTCTCGTCAGCAGAGTGTATGCCGCACAGAATAGAACAACTAGCGTGAAGACAGTTGTCTATAAAGTGCTCGCTGGTAATGGCAATCCGAGAGGGCTCAAATTCGAAAGCCCGCCCATTGACAACAGCCGCGTGACTATTACTCAATAGGTCAAGAATTCGAAATATCACTGTTTTCACATGGTTTTGTCCATGTTTGCAGTGTTGTTTTCACATGGCTTTGTCCATGTTTTCAGTGTACGGATATCGCGACAACGACATGATATTTCGAATTCTTGACCTATTGAGTAATAGTCACGCGGCTGTTGTCAATGGGAGGGCTTTCGAATTTGAGCCCTCTCGGATTGCCATTACCAGCGAGCACTTTATAGACAACTGTCTTCACGCTAGTTGTTCTATTCTGTGCGGCATACACTCTGCTGACGAGACCCAATCAGGTCGAAACAGCTGTCCAGAGTTTGCATTTTTGGCTTTCAGTTTGGACTCTATCATGTCGTTGTCCCGTTAAGGCTTTTCATTTCTACGTAGTGTCAGCCTTGCAGTTTACTGTCTTTAAAATTTTGGATCGAAATGAACCAATCAAATAGAAGGCAAGTTTCCTGAGAGGTCCGCATCTGTTTGTAACGTTGTTGACAGTTCAAATTTTGTTGCTAATCTTTTGTTTACGTTCTAGAACGTTATTGGTCCGTTGCTAAAAAATGTCCCTATATTGCATTTTAATACGTAGTTTTTGGATCCTGTTCATCTGTATTTTACTTATTCTTAGTTTTTAAATTGTCAAACACTTTTATTATGAACCTATGGCTCGGGAGACCACTCTCCGTGTATTAGACGTTAAATAAATTACCTTAGTTACCTTCGAGCTTCGCGCTGTCCGATCGTGTCAGCTTGACTTGTAGGCAAGTTTACATAGCTAAGTTGACGCAGTCTTTGGTGATTAAGTTGTGTAAAAAGTATTTCATTTCAAAGCTTCCCTTTGGCAGCATTTCGTACTTAGGGCAATATGGCAAACATGTAGACCGAAGGATTGGGTTGGTGCAAGACGCGTAGTTTTCAAGTCCAGTTTGCAATCCCTCAGTTACATCGCGATCACTCGAGCTTTCAGGGAAATTTAAAAAGTTTCAAGTTATCTGGGGGTTCGAGTTATCGAGGGTAAAATTAGTAAGAAAATGACATGGAGGGGAACCAAATAAGATTCGAGTCAGCCCCAGGTTCATATTATCATTGAGTGTCTGGCAGCTCGCTAACATAAGCCTTTGCAGTCGGAAACTGTGTGGTAAACGACATACGCACGGAATTTTAGGTTAGTTCAAATAACCGCGGCATCGTTTATGAGGGCAATCGCCAAGAGGTTCATCTTAGTATGGGTAATCAATTGGTGACGAGTGAAATTAGGAAATAATTTCACGCGCGGTTTGTCAAAATTCTAATCCCGAGCCTTCAGGCGAGGGAAATTATTAGAATTTTGACAAAACGCAAGTGAAATAATTTCCTAATTCCACGAGTATACCATTTGGTTACCTTATAATATCGTGGGTGACAAATTACGCTTACTTATTGTATCGTCATGAACGAACCGGTTGGAAACGATGCCCGTGTAAAACGCTCAAAAGTCTGCTCAATACCATTTATGTTATCGCTAAAAGACTACAAGACGACCAAAGAAACTGGCCAGGGTGAAATTCAAGCGAAAATGTGCTAAGTTTAAGCTTTAACATCCTCTTTTAAAACCTGTACGCCATCTAGGCACTGAAATATGGGAAGCGTTGCCATAGCAATTTTGTAATTTCACATGTGAAATTAAAGATTAGCGCTAAAATTTCGCGCCAAAATTAAGTAGTAATTTGTCACCCATGATATTATGCTGATAATACGAGCTTATCAGACTGAGTGAGAGGGCCACACTGGAAAATATTTGGCTCAACCTCGTGTTGTTCCGCCCAAGCATTGTGGCGACCGTTAAAATCGACCCAGAAGCCTTTTCTTTCTCGTTTTACTCGTGCTTACGCTTATTCCTATTGAGGGCAACCGAATAAGATAAATTCGTGTATTGGTTCCTCACGTTGGAGAGTGCTTTCCAGCCTTAAACGAATGTCCTATTATGCAAGCAAAGGCGAGTTTCGGGCCAAATGACCTTCGAGCAGAAACCAAAATTTCACAGCTTCTCTATTTTTCAACGCAAAAAAATGCGAGTCAGTAAGCAAAGCGAGCACGAAGCACGGCGGTGGGGGTGGGAAGCGAGTTCGTTCCCGCCTAAACCCCTTCGCGCCTCTTGTTTTCCAATGGCGTTCAGCTCACTCGCCACTCTTGCCCCCGCGTTCAACGACCGAAGAAAAAGAAACACGAAAAAAGAGAGGGCTGTGAACAGTCTACTGGCTGTCAGTACGCCTTAAAGACTCTTACGCGAGCCAGCGATTCGATTCGAAATTGAACAACCAGAGTTGTGAAACGCTAAAATATCACTGTTTACTTTATTAATAAAATATATAAGACAAGACAAAATAACTGCGCACCAGTTGAATATTATTAAATGCTAGCTACTATAACAAAACAGAATCAATTGCAGTCGACTTATATCCTGAGAACCGCTTTATTCAGAAACTTCTACACGCTTAACCATGGTCTCCTTTAGTTTCCTAATATATTTAGCAGAAAAATAGTCAATGTACAATAAAGATGCAGTTCTTTGCTCTCCTCAGTGTCACTCGGCTCATGGCTAATAAACAAAACAGACTGGTCCTAATTCAAATGTGAGCTGTGAGTCTACGCGACTTTGCGGTGCCCAGTCCACTATCGGCAGACTGTTCTGCTGTGTGGAAGAGGCTTCAATCTTTAATTTTTTATTTCCATCTTGTGACGTCTGCAATTTAGAGGGAAAAAAAATATCCATCAACCACAAACTGACCATCCGTTTTTCGGGAGGCAGGGAGGGAGGGGGGGGGGGGGGGGATTGGTGTATATTTGGTTCAGAGTCCTGGTGTCTAAGCTATGCAATGTTCTACAGCCGTGAAATCTTTGAGCATACAGTATCGAAATGCAACGCAGGCTCTAGTTCAGAGATTCGGACACTTGGATGTTACCTGCAATTACTTTCTTCCTCTTTAGAAGAAGTTCTATTACTTCAGTAACTTGCCAAAACGTAAAATGAAAATAAACATTTCAACACTGTGTTGTAGCATTACCAAGTTGCGTGGAAAGAAAATCTGGTTTGACCGTAAAAACTGAGAAAATCCCATTTACTCCATTTTAAATTCATCCTTATTCCCAAATTTGACAGCATCACAAATAACTCAAACAATTCGTTTCCCCAATTATACTGACAACAAATGACGTATTCTGTATGACTGCTGACTAGCTGTGCACATACCTCATCAAGTCTAATCTTAATCTTGTCCAAGTTGTTGACGATCATTTCGTTATCTCCTTTCAGGTCCATGGTACAGTCTTTGTTGGAGTCGGCACAAGTGTAAGTCATCTCTTGGAAAGCGCTCTTACTCAGAAGACGCAGGAATTTCATCTGAACCGAGTTAAGCTTGTATTCAATCTACAAAGAGCAAAGAGAGCAAAATGGCTGCCTTTCTCTTCTTTTATTTGGTCAAGTTTCTTAAAGCACTGACGTTGACACTTGGGACAATAGAACAATATTCTACCCCGTGAAGTTTCAGTGTGTTTGGTTTTAAACTCATTTAAATTTAAGTGAATGTGAATGAGATTTTTAATGGAAAATGCACTGAATCCTGCCAATATTTTCAGAATATTGGGTTGTATGGCAGAAAAATGCATTCAGTGTGAGAGATATAAATGTCCCTGTAACTTGCTATTAGATGGAAATACACCTTTAACAAGCAGCTATTTAAAAAAGAAATAGTGTTCGTTTCCAGATCGCGGAAGGATAAGAATGACAAGGAACTTCCAAATTTGCCCTTCTCTTGCCCTTTTTCGACGACACGTAGATATTTGCCGATTAATAAGGAGGTCTGTCGACTTTCTTCTTAAAATTTAACTCTGAAACCTCTATAGAACTGTTTTTGTTTTGTTGTTGTTGTTTCAGCTAGGTATCTTCAAATTCATACTGCTACCAAAATTCGTGTCCGCTTTTTTTTTTTTTTTTTTTTTTTTAATCCTTTATTCAATAAACAACACATACCACTTAGAAACAGAAGAAAATTACAAAAAAAAAAAGAAATATATAAATTCGTGTCCGCCAATAACAAACGGGTTTTACCGGTTCGTCCTCGTTTGTCCATTGTCCTGGTCCGGTTTCATTGGCGCCAACAACAATCTGGGAAATTATAAGCAAAGTCACCATCAATTAAAGAAACTTCAATTATCAGTCCTTGCTGTCTTAAATTTTTTACTGACTTTCACTACTTTATCCAAGATATTGTACCTTCTTCTTTTTCGGGTTTACACAGGTAGCATGTTTCTCAAAATCACAATAAACATCGACAGCATCACTAGTGCAACCCTCGTTTGGATCGATTGTGTATTCACCTAAGCAAAGAAAAAGCAATAGTTAGATCACTACAAGGACGTAAGACACACCAAGTGAACCGAACGAACGAACGAACGAACGAACGAACGAACGAACGAACGAACGAACGAACGAACGAACGAACGAACGAACGAACGAACGAACGAACGAACGAAGTCGGTGTTCGTTGTTATACCGACACACCTACACTATGTTGTCACGCGTTGTGTGACTTTCCAAGGAGATAAGTTAGACTAGAAGCGTGACAAAAAGGAAGATATACAAACCACTCTGGAAGTCAGGATGGTCCAGCTGAATGTCTCGACACGATCTAGCCGGGTGTTCTTTGTTGCCGTTCTGAACTTTGTAGTTGTTTAATTTGTTGTCCACTAGTGCCACCATGTAATCGACAGTCTCTTTCTGAACAGGCAAGAAATAAGCAACAGGTCAGGACAACATTCTGACCAATGATGACAATAAACTAAAAGCTTTGCAAGAGAAGTTTCACCGTTTACTGTTCACCTTCTGTACCGCTCTTAGGTCTTAACACTTAATGATCGTTTAAGGGTTTTTTTGTGACATTAAGATAACACACAGGAGTTCATGATTTTACGTGAATTAACGTGTTGCTTAGCGACGCTACTGACAAAGAAAGGAGCCGCGGGCTCAACCTGCATTTGCGGTATGAAATGTTTGTAATAGAGACATTTAGATTCAGGTTTTTTACTTGAAACGTCAAACGGCAAACGTCGGGGAGTCACGTGACTATGTCCTGAGGTCACGTTTGAAGTTTTCAACGCACGTTTTCGACGGCAAGGAGTAGGTTTTCACGTTTGTGATTTCCCTCAAGGTTTCTTTGCTTTGATTTTCAGTTATCTCACGTATTGACGCTATAGATATATTAAGTAGTTATCTGTCAACATATGGAGAAGAAATTTAAGTCGAAAGAATGGATGTTGAGCATTGTATCTTTTCTCGAAAAACAAGCATTTGCAAAGGAAGCAAATCCAATATGGCGGCGGCCAATGTAAATTCTCGGAATCCGCACGCACAATTCTCAGAAAACATCCAGTGAAGCGGACGGAGTGTATTAAAGTGAACCTGCCGAATTTCAAGAAGGATGTGATGAAGGATGTGAGCTTAAGGTAAGCTACCTATTTCACATTTTCTGTAGCAGAACGGTGAGCAGTTTATGAATGTATCACGCCATGAAAGAAAAAATTAAATCGCCGTGTATCTTGACGAGTAGTTTGTGCTTTTGTTGGTGTTGCCTTTAATAGGTTTTAGACCTGATAGTTCCATTTTAGTTTTTTGTCGAGTCATTTCAAGTATCTTGGTAACATGAAATCAAATTTTAGAATTTGACAAGTCATCTTTCCGAAGTAAAGTTGCTCCTCTTCAATTCACTTGTTTTCTGTGAGAATTTGCTCGAGGTTGAAAACCTCTAGCTAAATATGTCGAGGTCAGGGTACCTCAAACTTCAAACGCCTAACCTGAAATTGCCGTTAACGTGAAAAACCCGTAGCTAAATGTCTCTAATTTGAAATAACCACGAATTTAATAACTGCACGAGCCAATAAAAAAGATTATAAAAAACTAGATACATACTGTAAATAGGTGAGATTTGGCTTTATTCTCAGATGATGTCTGTGCTTGGTCAAAGGATCGCTGTAAATGGTAAAAAAATAAATATAGTCAGAAGTCCATAACTAGAAGTCTACATCTGGTATTGGGGCGCGTGCTATGTCTTTCGCGTGTAGGCTATTTTTAGAAACTGATGTCTCGCGAGAAAATGACGTAACCCACTATTTCGACACGATTGGAGTTCTAAGTTGCGGCCGAATATTTTGGAAAGTGGCAGGTGAAATAAATCAAATCACATCAAAACACTTGACAGGCCATTCTCTTTAATTCTTACATTTCGACAGAAGTAGTATCGTAGATAGTGATTTCAAACGTCTGTTCAGTGGCATTTGAAGGCGAGTGAAAAAGCAACCCGTCGCCGGGTTTCAGTAGACAAACTCACAAAACAAACAGGTCGACTTTTTATAATTTACGAGAGAATTTATGAACAGAAGTTCCCCAAACTTTTAGTAGTTAAGTGTGTCTTTATTTTGTACAGCATATCCTCGTGTTAAAATACTGAACAACATACACAACACAATAGCTGCACACTGCGAAGTGCCCGAGAAGCACAACTTGAATTAAACTTTTGACGGATGTGAATGAAATCACCATTGTTCGATGAATTAAACTCGTATTTCTATTCATAATAAAACAAGTACATTACCTTAGTCAGTCTTTTGTTTTCATGCCGTCCTTATAATTCCAAAAACATGCGAAACTCGCCAAACTTGTCGTTTTCTCTGAATGTTGTTCTCAAACGAATCAAACTTCATTCTGTTCATTCCGCGCTCGATGTTGAGCGCTTCAGGGACCACGGTTTTGTTTTTCAAAATAGCAACGAACCTGTGCCAAAATGCACTTGCTCTCTTAATGCCTGTCTTCATCTTGAGAGTACCATTAATCTTTAGTGTCTTCGCATTTTGAATTTGACTCGGAATTAGTCTATCTTGCCCGCTGCCATTTCGTATTCTGACTCCAAAACACTGAGGTCCTCTCGCTTATTTGGATGCTCCGAATTTTTACAACTTCGATGCTATCGTCATCGATGAAAGATGGCCTGATGATTCTTGTCCGGACGATTTAATCCTCACAAAACGGAAATTACGATGACCAACAAACAGAAATTTCGTAATGCCGTTCGCTCGAGTTCACTCGTCCTCTGCAGTTCTGCTTTTCTTCAAAAATTTGTTCAACCAATCAAAGGCGCGAATTAAAAAATACTTCAATGTGATTGGCTACTTGTTCGCGGCAAAGCTGTTCTAAAAATAGCCTACACGCGAGGAGCGCGAGGTACACGCGAAAGACATATCTCAAAGCCTATTACCAGAGATGTAGACTTCTAGTTATGGACTTCTGATATAGTCAAATAAAAGTATTTACATTTTGTAACAAATAACATGCTATCGCCTTCGTAGCTATCAGCTGCTGATGACGTAAGTCTGTATACGTTAAGTCTGTATACGAGCCGAGTGGCCAATCAGGCAAGAGCTCTTCCCGGTTTCCGTAGCATGAAGCGACTAGGAGTATTTCTATCAAACAAAAAAGACAAAGATCTTACCTTGCTGGAATACAGTCTGCCACTGTGACCTCCTGGCGCAGGTCCTTTGTCGCCAGAACCGAGTTCGGCAAGCTACAGAGATTAAAGAGGGAACAATTACAAGTTTTTTCTCAGTTTTTTAAAAATTTAAAGATTGAAACGCGATAAAGGAAAGTGAAGGGCTATAATCCATAGCAGCGAAAAGTCTGAACAGCGAAGAAAAGAAGCGACTAGGACTGTTGTTATTCCTGCTCGATCAGTTGGACTTTTGCGAAAGCAGAAAACACCCGACCTGGTGTTACGTTTTGCATTGCAATGTTAAACAAACATATTCACAGCTACATATTTTCTTACAAAATCAACTTACCACTGAAGCGAGATTCTGTCCCGGTGGTCCCTAGAAAGGAGACAAAATATACAGCAAGTTAAAAACCTGGTAGAAATCAAAGCTTGGTGTTTTTTGGAATGCAGTTTTAAATAAAATATCTCGGTCAAGGTCTACTGATAGTTACCTATGCAAAATAAACAAAATTGAGGAAAGACGTAGGTGAAGTCTTTATGAACCTAGCAGTCTACAATTTCGGGCGCTTAACTTTGTTAATATGGCATGAAGCTCTACGAGTATATTTACTCCCCAGGATGGGATATAGTCCATGACAAGTCCCCCCTCCCCCTCGACATAAGTTCGCCGGTAGCTATTTATCCCCCTGAGAGTGGAGACAGGCAGGCCAGGGCTCGAGCCCGGGCCGCTTAATCCGGAGTCCTGCGCGCTAACCATTAGGCCACCGCATAACGATTTGAAATGTATACACAGTTTCCTACACTGAATAAATGAAGATAACAAGCAACAAGCAAGAACAAAATACAATTTCCACAGCAAGCTCAAAGCATTTACTTGTCTGCATGACACTTTTTAAGTCTCGCCTTTTAAACCATTTAGTTTCACGAGTTACAAACATAACATAAGGAAAGACCTCTTCTCCACTCGTGATTAAGGCCATGATACTGAATACTCCTTACCTGGGGTCCTGGCACTCCGGGAGGGCCTGGGTCTCCCTAGAATTTGAAACAAAGTCAACTCATTATAAATCAAAGGTCTCCTTGAGACTACGACTATTTTGCATCATGTGAATGAAATGATAGTAATGTTATAAAGTAACAACGTTTATTTATATGAAAAATTCGTTCCCGTCCTCGCCACTTATGTCATGCTCACTTCCAACTGCACATAAAGTACTATTCTACAAATCAACTCGCTATCGTAGGATCCATATAAAGCATTCAAGTTTACTGTCTAACTGGGTCCCCTTCACCCCTTGCTTGGAGGAGTTCACTTTAGAATCTGCGGCGTGTTTATCACAAATAAACGAAGAATTCAAGAAATGTAGCTCGCGTAAAACGTACATTTGGATTGACAAATGACGATATTAGATTAAGAGCCTCAATCATGTTCATGTGCATCACGTAAGAAGAGTATAGAGCGTCTTCTGTTCTATAATGCTACTAAAACAAGACTTCCACACACCTGCTTTAATAAAACCACACGAAGTTATAGTCTTAATAATTGCCAAACTAATACACGTTACGAAAGCAAAATCAAACAAGACTTACCGGTTCCCCATCGTTACCCTAAATCAGGAAGAATGAAAAAAAAAAACATTTTAATTCACGTTGTGGCTCGTAATTTTTTTTACCACAAACTTAACGGATAAGGACGTTTGCTTAAGATTTTTTTTTGCCAAAATTACGTTTGTAATTCGAACATGAGCTACAGCGAACTCAATTCGTCAATATTCTCTTTACAGCGATTCACAGATCTCACGCTCCAGTACGCTGATTAATAGGAGTTACATCGCGTTATGACGCATTTCTTTACAGCGATTCACAGATCTCACGCTCCAGTACCCTGATTAATAGGAGTTACAACGGGTTATGACGCATTTCTTTACAGCGATTCACAGATCTCACGCTCCAGTACGCTGATTAATAGGAGTTACATCGCGTTATGACGCATTTCTTTACAGCGATTCACAGATCTCACGCTCCAGTACGCTGATTAATAGGAGTTACATCGCGTTATGACGCATTTCTTTACAGCGATTCACAGATCTCACGCTCCAGGACGCTGATTAATAGGAGTCACATCGCGTTATGACGCATTTCTTTACAGCGATTCACAGATCTCACGCTCCAGTACCCTGATTAATAGGAGTTACAACGCGTTATGACGCATTTCTTTACAGCGATTCACAGATCCCACGCTCCAGTACGCTGATTAATAGGAGTTACATCGCGTTATGACGCATTTGTTCTATTCTTGGCATCACGCGACCCAAATGAAGGCTGCCAACAAGATCGAGACAAAACTCGACACAAACCTGAAAACTGTTGCGGAAATAACTGAGTGAAAACGAAATTCTACAAATGGCCAAAATTGAAACTGATGTCGACTACACAAAAGCAATGAAATTAAGCTCAGTTTGTTTGAAATAATTTAGTCAGAACTTCAGATGGACAAACATTACTGGCCCAGCCAAGCCTACTAAATTTTAACAAAACAGAGAACTTTCGTTTCTCGGCAGCGCCACTGTTGATTTACTACGTGCTTGGTCCAAAGTCGAAAGAGTAATAAACAAGAGCTTACCGACCGTCCACGTTCACCCTGAAACAAACAAAAAGTAAATGTCACATTTAATGCTTAAGGTTTAGTTTCAAACCAGTCGTTTAACGAACTTTGGACATAAGTTTTTGTTAAAAACAGTTTAATAGTATGACTATGTACATTCATAGTTAAATTGTAACTCCCATAAGGGCTTTTCAGGTTGAGAGTTGGATAATGTTTTCAATTGTCTGTTTTATCCACTGTCATGCTAAAACAGATGCAATCTAGTACTGTAAGTGAAAAACAAATCAAAAATCGAAGCCTCGTAGTGGCTTCGTAGCTCAGTTGTACCGACATTGCAACGCTTGGATATCGTTGAAATGTTTTCCTTTGCAACTACGCAAGGTACAAAGACCATTTCACTTTCATGATAGAAAACATGTCCAGAAAATGAGTTTCAATGGGGCAAGCTGAACATTTTAGGAATGTCACTATTACCAAAATGCAGGTGAATTTCTGTGTCTTTTGGAAGGGAGGTAGACGCATGTGGTGTTCAAATTTCCATGCGTGACCTCTTTGCGCGTGTCTAATAACAGATGAAAAATTTATGGCGCATATCATCAACCAGGCCTGGCCGTCCTAAGAAAACTGGTTCTTGATAGTTGTAATGGCAAGGCCAAATAACATCAATGGGAAAATGCAACGAAAACTTCAGCTGTCTATTTCACCATCGAAATAACACGCCTCACTTGCCATCTGGCAGGTGCCAAGAAATCGACTTAAAATACTGTCTACACAAGTTAACAACCAAACTCAAACCTGAGTTCCAGGTGAGCCCTGAGCGCCAGTTCGTCCCTAGAAAGTAACAAATTAAAATTATTAGGAACACATTCTAAACTAACAATTGATGACATTTGTTATACAATATGGACATAGGTGTTAAGTTAGTTAAAGGGGCACTGTCACGAGCATAACTTCAAAAATTCAACAGCCCAAAAACATGTTTACACCATTGTAAACCTTTTAACAGTGGTCAGGTTTTCGTAAAATTACCATACCAGTGTACTGAAGCTAAATATAGAGTGATATCACTGTGATACCATCGGGAACTTTAGATCTGAACTTGAAAAAGTCAGCCTGACTTTTTTCAAGTTCTGTCCTTGTGGTTTGGAAAAATTGACGAAAACTATTTACGAAAACTATTTGCTAGATATCCTTCCCTTTACGTTCTAGGGGCATTTCCTGCATGGTTGAAAGTAATTTGTCGTAATTTTGGTGCCGTTTTACTAAAAAAGTAAAAACAAGTCCGTGACAGTGTCCCTTTAAGGAGCGGTTCAAAGATTGGTAAGTAGAAAAAGGTCTGGGGTCAATTATTGAAGCTTGGCTGGTGTCAAAAGCTTCTCTGCGTGTACTGAAACAAGCTGGTAAACCATCAATTTCAAACGCACAGCTGTATGAAGAAAAGCGAAATCATCGAAACCAGCTTAATTGGTAGATTCGTTCAATTCTCGTTCCTTCGAATCAAGTTTAAAAGGGAAAAATCACGAGCGGTCTCCTAAGTTTTTGCGTCAACTATGCTAGAATTATAAGGTGCACTCACACACCAACAAGATAACCTTTAAACGCTTAAAAGGCATATATAATCAATGTTTTTTTTTAGTGCCCGACGTTTTCAAATTTTAGGCCACTTCTTTTCTATCCGTCCGCAGCCACACCAGCTGTAAACAACTTTCGCGACCAGTACAGTGCATTTTAAGCAACTATTAGTGGATTTCCAACTAATGTTTACACATTCATTGGATTTTCAAGTAGGCTAAATTTTGGTGAGACTGCCCTTTCGTACAGCCTTAATAAAATACCTCGGGTCCAGGGTTTCCTTGTTCGCCTGGAGAGCCAGGAGATCCCACGCCACCCTAGCAAAACAAAACAAAAAAGCAGATAGGTACGCAATGCATGCATATGATTCAGACTGAATATATATACCTCGTTTTTAATACCTCTTAAGTAAATCATAACGCGACAATGCATGTCGTGGGGTACCCCAAATGAGATACCAAAAGCGGGATAATAATCGATTACTGGATTAAGTTTGTCACTGTAGCTACAAGTAGCTTGTGGTAACAACATCAACTTCCAGATTTGGCTTACATCACAAACAAAGGCCTCAATGAATGTTTTACTATATGCTAGAGCTCTAAAGATTTTTCTTTAATATCGCGGGAACTATTGTTGGTTAGTGGTGTTAAATCCTTTGGTTTACGGCATTTCGTGATCCATCATCCACAATACCAACTAACTGCCATCCTTTGCCTTCCGCTGTGGTCAAACAACGCCTTGATATTTGTTTAAGTCATACAGTACTGCTGAAAATAAGGGTTACACACTGGCAGCTACTGGATCAATTATAGCAGTATCGAGTTAATAAGTGATTTCCTTTACCTTTGGTCCTGGGGGACCTGATGTTCCGTTTCTGCCATCATCGCCACCCTCACCCTGAAACGAAATTGATTTAGTAGGGTTCATGAATAAAACAAAGACTATAAACAAACGCGTTAGCAAAAAGCTGAAATCTTTGTTCAAATACAGAGCAAAGAAAAAGCGCATAGTTGCAATTGTCAAGTCTGTCCATGAAAGCCAAGAGTGTGACCATTCAAATGAAAGCTATCGAGCAGTACTTTTATGTGGGGCTTGTTTATTATATTGTACAAAGTGGTTCTAACTTTAAAAATGTGTGCATGGCCCTATTCTCCCAGAGGAGAGCCAGGAATTAAGTCAAGTAAGTCACAGAAACGATAGTATCTGACAACACCAAAGTAAGCTATTGAGGAATTCTATGTAGTGCTGCATAGGCCCAATACTAGCAAAAACCTGTTGGCAAGCTTGACTTTTAATCTCTTCCTTATTTCTAGCAAAGTGAAAAATATCTTCCAGCAGAAATCACCCGATCAGTAACATTATTACACAGAAATTAATTCTCGTCTTCCCCGAATTGCCATACATTCTTGCAATGTAAGTTCGTTAGAAAAGGTTGCCATTTCAATACTATCCTATAGTTGATTATTTTTTCTAATTCTCGTAACCTCCCCTCGTAATTGTGTATTGATATTGTGCAGAGAAATTCGATCTTGATCTATAAAAAAAATAACAATTTACCGCAATTCCCTGGTCACCGGGCTTTCCTGGTTCACCAGTATACCCGAAATCACCCTGAAAAATAAAATTAAAAAAGAAAATAGCAACAAAACGATTAATATCAACCATCGCACGCAAGCTGCACTCCGACTTGGAACGAAATTTTATCTCCGAGTTTTTATAGTACGATAACATAAGCTAGTCTCCTTCACAACCCTTATTTGGGCTCGTCACGCAACGCCCCGTCGCACAACGCTCCCTCCCGCTGGCTGTGAAGGAGAGAAATTTAAGCATAACTGGTGCTGTGATCACTGACTTCGGTACATCCGCCACTGATAATGACATAACAATGATGGACAGATATTCCAACCCTGAAACTGGGAGTCATTAGTTACAAATGAGGGCTCCCTTCTATTGCAGTAGTGTAGCAGCTCTCATAAGCTTGTAATTCTACTGGTCCTCTAGTTAGCAGCCGCTATTGTTTTGGGGGCTAGGGGCATTGTTCTTGCTGTTTGTTCCATTGTTCTCTCAGCTGCAAATCTCGCGTTTTAAAAGTTTAAATTTTTCGGCTCACGATTCACCAAAAAAAATTTGAAACTCGAACTGCACTAGTTTGGTAGACATCGAGTATTTTGACATTGATAGCGCATTTTATTTATCTTTCAAGTGACGCATTTCCAGCCCCTCTATTTTTCAACGCAAAAAACGCGAGGGAAGCTGGCGTCCAGTTCTCTCACGATTCTTTCCCCGCGTTTAACGATCGAAGAGAATAAGAAAAAACAGAGGGCTGTAAACAGTCAAAATTTCACTTTAAAACATTTCTAACCTTTGGTCCAACGACACCGTCCTCTCCCACATCTCCCGTGAAACCACGGGGACCCTGTTGTTATACCAATAAATTAGAAATTACGTCAGTATTGTAAAGCAATAAACAAACCTCCAGTTTTATTGTAATAGCGCATTTTGTACCTAGCCAAAGTGTATCATCCATTGCTTACAATTCTCCGCGCGTCAGCATTTTGATCTTAGGATAACACGCGGTATCCTCTTTTCCACACAATAGAATGTTTCATTATTGTCAAATTATCAGAAACAAATTGGCAAAATTCAAAACCGAAAATGGGTTCAAAATTTGTTGACTCTACTATAATAACATGAGATCCGAAGTAGTGTAAATTGTGCGGGCTCTCCAACATCTCAAGGAAAACATAATCGTCGCTGTGACCTTTACATTGACGATTTGGTCAGTTCTAACGCCTGACAAAAATTTGTCCTTTTCCTAGGCAGGACCAAACGGCTCTGAACCCCTCTGATAGAATTCTTTTTAACTTTGCCGAAGGTTATATCATGACAACTCGATAATACAATGGGGATCACCGAGCTTATTTTCCAGTTATTAGCGCTGAAAGCTAAAATTAAGGGTGCTATGGTAACCACTAATACTAATAAGAAAATGATCAAAACTTGTTGACCTATGATTGGGCGGCCTTGTTTCCTACTGTAATAGCAACTGTTATAGTACTGACCCATGAAATTATAAGGGCTGCAAATTGCTAAAAACTGTTATCAGCCACCCCAGGGTTTGGTAAGGCTTGACACAATTTGGAAGGAATGAAAATCGCCATCAGCACTTATGCAACGGGGCAGATGACAGAATTTTAGGGAAACAAACAAACATTTACCTGGTGGGCCAATTACTCCAATCAATAAATCCACTTACTTGTCCAATTTATCTAATTACCCCTTACACTACAGTCAACGTTCTGATTTACAACTATCTTTCAACAAATAACTGGCTTTTCTTTTTCTGACAGCGAAAATCTTACACGCAAATCAAAATACAAAGAAAATATAAACAAACTTACGTCAGGTCCTTGTCTTCCTTGATTTCCGAAATTACCATTCCGGCCTGGATCACCCTGTCACAGAGATATCGTAAACGGTGTTAGGAGGACTGTACAAAACCAATTGTGACAGTGATGGGGTTGTTTGTTCTTTTCTTTCTGTCTCCACCAAAACCAATTCTGTTTTTCAAGACGGTCACGACTTTTTTTAACATAACAAGTTTCAAATGAAATTTCGTCCATCTTCATTAGAAGTACCACAACCCGCTAGTGGGTGCGATATAAATAAAACAAGGATACAACACGGTACAAAATGTGGCTAATTACAACGTGAAAATAAATGTAGAGCATATAACTGATTACAACGCGACAAGAAATATAGAAAAATTAATATAAATAATTATGGGGTGACCATAAACATAAGTAAATAGCCAGTGAAGGCTTGACACGAGAAATTGAGTTAGGGGCTTTTCCCAATTAGTGTGAAGCGCTCCTTGATTTTGAGCTGGAGGGGGGTGGAGGCAATGTCTGGGATGGAAAAACAATCTTAAGGACATGACGCTCGACAATTTTCCGAGCCTTTAAGATGCAGAGTTGGCTAGAACTATCTCATATCCAACAAGTGCAAGTGGAATAATCGTTTTATTAAAAACACCCAAAGAATTGCAATATTTGAGCTTCCCGGCTGTTCTCGTTGACGCATACACATATCATATTAACTTTAATTTCTTGTGATCCATGGTATACGAACTCATAAACCAATCAAAATTAAGGAATTAGAATATGCCATGACTCATTTTTAATACTTACAGTTATTCCTTGCGATCCTCGTGCTCCTTTGTCACCAGCTGGACCAGTCTGTCCGACCACTCCTGTAGCTCCGTCGGTACCAGGCGATCCACGAGGCCCTACGTCACCCTGGCAACACAAAACACACCTTACTTCATGTACGACACACAAGTTTTCCTCTTTAAATTGTTAAACAGTTTCAGTCAGCCAAAATTCAAGGAGTTTTGAAGGACACAAAAGTATTTTTAAGGGGTTCGACTTGACTTTTGCTGTCAAGCAAACAATAACACAGTCGTCTGATGTTTTTGCACCAAACATTATTCAGCTAGCTAACCGTTAACGAAACAGAACAAGATAAAGATGAACATTTTCTCTTCCTACCTCTTCTCCAGCAACACCTTTTTCACCAGGATCGCCGTTGGTTCCTGGTGAACCCTACCAAAGACAGAGAAAATGGCGAGTCACTTCTGTAATTTAACCTCGCACTCTTCATTTTATAAATTTAGTGTAACATCTTATAATAGACATAAAAAACCAAACCGTTTTGACGTGAGCAGAATAACATACTTCCACACGTTTTCATTGCCTATTGCACTGTGTGGACGTTAGCAAGTTGATACGAAAAGTTTGGAGAAGGGGCTTACATCCAGAGGGGCCTATAAGCGGAACATATTATTCGTTAGGAGACAGATGGGCCTATCAGAGGGGCTTATAAACGGAACTTTATGGTATGCCCCTGAGTGAGTATAGATAATCCTATTTATTATACATTGTAGTCACTCTCTGTCTTTTCATTGACTAAGGGCCACGCGCGCAATGCATGATTTCCAAGGCAATTTCAAGCTCAAGGTGGTGAGTGGCATCTTGCACATACCGAAGTATGTCTCGTCGATTCGCTTCTTTAACAGTGCGTTTGTCGTTGTTTTCTTTAAAACAATGCCTCGGTAAGTGTTATTAGCCTCAGCCCTTGGCTTCGGCTGATAACACTTACCTCGACCTTGATTATTCCGGATATCACAAAAACCTCATCCAATAATTGTTTATAATCTGGCATTAACTTATACGCGGGCAACAGAACGCTGGATTCATTAACAGGGCGGCTGCCAAGATAAACTGGTCAAGTTAGCCCTAAGCCCCAATATTTACATACGAATTCTCCTGTCTGATCCATACATTTTCTTCTAGTATAAGTTGGGAGAATTTGTTTGAAACAAAGCAATTTCCCCTTTGGTCATCATTTTATTTATTCTCATAAACCTTTTCTGTTTATGAAGTATTGATATTGTGAGGAGAAGTTTGATGTTGGTCACTCTTGGCCCTTAAACGGTATCATGCTCGTTTGCGTTGAAGAATGGAAAGGCTCTGAACAGTCTATATATCTCTCTTTTTCGTTCTCACTAATACCCCATTCACACCAACACAACATGTTTAATTGAAAATGAAAATTAGCAACAAAAAACAGAAAGACTAAATTTTGCACAGGGTTCCAGTAAGCACAAACTTGCAATTTCATTAAGCTAAATTTGAAGTCGACAAACGTCTTCTATGAAGAACACAATTTTAAACCATGTTTAACGAAACTGCCTTTAAACGTGTTTCAAAGCTTTGGTGTAAATGGGGTATAAGTTGATTTTTGACAAGCCAGGAAATCGGGGAAATCTGTCACATTCCGAACTGAAACTTACCGGTGATCCATTAGCACCTTTTGTACCAGCCGGTCCTCGAGCACCAGGGTAGCCCTGAAAAATAATTTACAATGATCTTAATTTTTGTTTCGTTTCCTCAGAAACGGTAACGGTACTGTTTTGGATTCGATGTGAACTATTTACACAGTGAGGGCTATTATCCAATCAGGAGAACGCTCGTAACCACAATGTCAACACGTTGTACTAAAGGCAAACAATCTTGTAAAAACATGTTCTTCAATTATCGGAGAGAAAATCTTTAGCATCAGTCATCAAAAATTATTGAGATCCATTTACAAACAGAAATATCTGACGACTGCAGTGCTTCTCAGTTCGATTAAAGTGACGTATTGGCGAAAAATATTAAGTTAGCTCTTTCCGTGCTTAATTGTTAAGTAAACAATCTAGCTATATTCTGAGAAAGAACAAAATTCCCACCAATGAGAGTGCTTGCATGCACAAACAAAGGCACGATATCTTCGCGTGTGTCGTGTTTGCTTAGCACGGAAGCCATGAAAAAGGGCAAAAGAAGGATAAATTAGGAAGTTCTTTGTCATCATTATCCTTTCGTGATCTGGAAACGAAACACTATTTCTTGGCCTTGATACATATATGTCTGTTAATCATTAACTGCGCGGTATGATGCTGATAAGGAAAATCAATGTCATGGTCAATGCAACGAAAGGAACCAGTAAGACACTACCTCTCTGGAACCTCTATTTTCATTCGCCCGCTGTAAACACTACCTCTATTGTTATTCAGGGCTAGGGGCATTGTTATGACCTGTTATCTATTGTTTTAAGAACCAATGAAGTAACTCGTTCCGAGAGGTAGTGGGCGACCCAAAGGAACCGTTCAAACGAAATCTATTGGCTGTATTCTTGCATTGTTATACGTTGTTTGCTTTTCCTACAGTCTATTTTTTTCATTTTGAACAAGTGCTTTGGGAATTAAGGTACCAGGGAAGGAACAAAATTTTTTTTTCGGAAATAACACCTTTCACTTTGAAAACAAAGATATATTAAAACTGATAAGTTGAAATCATTATTACATCTGGAGGTGTAACGCAAAATGTGAATATGCATTACAATTAGAAAACAAAGTCAAGTTTTCAAAGAGCGATTACAGTCAATGGGACAGCCGAGTTGAAAGCGAAGGCGGGTTTTCTTACTGTTTTGATAGACAGTATTAAAGTTAACAGTTACAAAACTACAATTATAGATATTCTAGGCCAAAACGCAAGAGTAATCTTCGCTTTTGCGCGCTTATCAAATTGGCGGGCTTTTTTTACGAGGTGAACCAATAGCAATGAGGCAGCTTAAAGCCAAGGCTCTGATGTATAGCAAAGTTAAGATCTGTGTATACAGCAATGAAATAACTTGTATTTATCTTTTTTTACTTACTTGCCGTCCATCTTGTCCAATATTTCCATTGAAACCATTGTTTCCTCGTTCACCCTAAATATTGACAGATTCTTCAGTCAATGTACTTATTAACAGTCTAGAGTAGACACGTTCCCACAAAGGTCAATACATTTTGTTCTACTGAACAAGCATTTCCTTTGGAGAGGGTAGTCATTCAAATCATTTAACCCTTTAAACCCTAATATCAAAATACATGTTCTCTCAACTGTTCTCTATACATTTGTTTTGGAACTAATAAGGAGAATCTGTTTACAAATCGGGACATTTTATCTTTAGTGATTATTTTTTTTCATTCTCATCACCTGTCTTTTTGATTCAGCAGTGATATTGTAAGGAGAAATTAGTTGCTGGTCACTCTTAGGGGTTTAAGGGTTAATGCACCGTTTAGACTTCCAATTGGCTGTGGTTTTTTTGTTTTGCACCTCCATAAAACAGTCACTAAAATGTACTAGTTAAATCACGTCTCGGTTTTGATTTTGATGAGTTGTATTAATAGATTGTTTTCACGTGACGTCATTAAGTACTAAAATCCAAAACTAAAGAGACACCAAAGTTTCTATTCTCGTCAGGCTTCAGGTACTAAATTTATATCAATTTACAACTTTTCAGCTCAATAGCGCCCTTCGCTCGCTTGGAAGCCAGCGCATTTGGTGGTGCGTGACAAAAAGTTGCGATCACGTTTGTCAAAAAAATATATTTATCGTGGGATTTTTAGCCATTTGAGAAGTTAAGTAGTAGGAAAAGTATTCATGTAAATGTTTGTTTGTCCAGTGGAGATATCCAGTGGCCTAGAAAAGTACGTTCCAGTTGCACTTTCCGGCCGCGGCTCCATACTGGGCTCTGTAAATTCGTACGAAACATTTCGACGGATATCTGAAGTGTGAGATAACACACAAATCTAATACTTGGAGAAATGACTTCTTTAATTATCCCCTATAATATCGCATTTTCTTGACTTCATTCACTGAGTGGTTTTCCTTTCATGTTTAAATTGCGTGACAGTGACAGTGAAAATCTACTGAAGAAAATATGATTTAACGAAACCATACCAACCTTTTCTCCAGTATTTCCAGTAGGACCACGGTTTCCTGGAAGGCCAGGTAGTCCCTAGAAGAAATTGACAAGTTTGATGTTATTATGAGCTATAAATCTAACTTTGCTAGAACATTCAGGGAAAACATATTAAATGATAAGAATATAAGAATGGTATTTTTAACAGCGTAGCATCGCTGAACAGGCAGAAATAGCTATTTTGCTGGCACGGACCAGAGGACTGGGTCCGCGTAAGAGGTATTATGGGAAGCTTCCTCAAATATAGCTTTTCGTTACAAATTTGAATCAGACTAGGTCAGCACTTACTCGAGCACCAAAAAATTTTATTTGGTAAATTTTTAAGGTATTTGTTTCTAGTCATTTCGTAACTACTAACACGCCAGCCCCTAGAGTTGGCGGCAGTTGATTTCAGCAGCTGGGGGTTTACGTTTCCTTTCTCCACAAAGTGGTTTTGGGCTTTCGTATTGTACGTAGTTCGTTTTTTTATGATAGTGAGCATTAAAATTAAGAATACACTGAAAAGCTGATGGCAGCTTTGCAATAAACTGGCTTTGAGGTCCTTGCTGACCTACAGGCCTCTGTATCTAGACTGTTGTGTGTGTTTTTCTGGGTGGTATAGGAAAAATCTCATATTTACACTTGGTCCTCGATCGCCTTTCGTTCCAGTTGGTCCAAGAGGACCTGGAGGGCCCTAAGAAAAAATACAAAGACATGTAGCTGCTTTAAAATGCCTGTAATAAATCACTCAATAACAACAGAAAACCGTGTGATATGCATGCTCCAGTAAACATAATGAGTGGATAGGTCGTGTGGGTAGGTAAAGGAAAGTTAACTTTATTTCTCAAACTCATTAATAATTCATCTGGTTAACACAAAGGAAATCAGAACCGTGACGGTGGTTTGAAATGTTCTTAATTAGCATAGATTTGTAAGATTTAATTTCTCCGTTTTCTCCGTAGTTTTAGTGTTAGTTTTGTTTCGATTGAGAAGCTATATCAAACACTCGTGAGAGTGTTTCATCACATGTCCAAACACCTCGAAATTTCTCCGCTACGCATCGTATTTTTAACTCTCTTCTCGGTGTTTAGAAATGTGATGAACCACTCTCCCTCATTGTTTGATATATAACTTAAAAAACACGCTTGCCTCGTCAACTATAAAACTAAAAGAAAGCAACTGATTTCCACATAGGGCGTGTGAATTACAATAAGAAGATAACAAGATTAAACACTATCTATTTCTTAAATAACTTAATATATATTACTAAATTATATATTACTAAATACTAGATTAACACAAAATGCCAACTCGTAAAGAATTTAATCAAAGAAGAGAATGAGCATCCTGAATTTTCTTTCTATTGTTACAGCTGGCAGAAACCAGTCAACTTGCAATTAGGCCCGTGGCCATTCCATCCCAACCGCATTCCAACATCATCCACGTACACAGCAGGTGGTGATTGGGAAGCGAATCGATTTTTCGAATCGAGAGTTTGGGATAACAGGTGATTGTCAACAACAAATGGGTCTGCGAGGAGAAGATGTTTCTCTTTGTTCACATGCGTTACCCGATAAATAAAAGGATCGGCAACAATGTGTGACAATCAGGGTTGGACATTAGCGCTCGGCCACTCGCCCAGGCGAGTGTCAAAACTGTCGGGGGAGTACAGATCACCGATCACTCGCCCGGTTTGGCGAGTACGATTTTCAGCTTTCTACTTTCCACTTTGAAATAATTTACACTGTTTACCATTTTGAAATCTCCCACGAACCTGGCGCTTTGTCGCAAACTAATTTCTGGTTCGCAAACATACAAAAATAGCTTCGCTTGGTAATCGTTAAATGATGAAGAGACACTATATTTGAACTCAGTGTTAAAATGTGGAGATTTCTTCCTGGGGTGTCTAAAATATCTGTTAGCAAGAAAATACCGCTCCTGATAATAGCACGTCAACAACGGTCCGTGAATCTCGCGATGTTAATGTTTTCTGTGTTTGTGAGGAGCTAGGAGACTGGGCGAGTGAAAAATTATCTGGGCGAGTGAAGCTCGAAGGTCACTCGCCAAAATGGCGAGCGCTCCAAAATTTTAGTTTCCAACCCTGGACAATAGAAACAAATATGAGTACTACAATTAACAAGGTCCTACTCCAACATATCCATCTTGTAGCAACAAAAATAATAGCACAGAAAAATCACGAAAACATCAATGGTTACATAAAGTACGCTGCTGTACATACAGGTCTTCCATCTGATCCAGGGATTCCAGGCAATCCATCACGTCCTGACAATCCCTGCAAATTTAAGTTGAGTGGCATGAGCAGATATTGCAAGTGGAACATTTCATGTATTAGGTTGAATAGAAATGTTACGACAGCCTCACAAAATGCCAAAAGGTGAACCAAAGTAGACCACTAAAGCAGACAACAATTTTAGCAAGAATCGTTCTTTGAGGAAATTAAAACCTGGATCAAGCAGCACCATATAAGCCGTCACCTTCTATAACATTAAATGGATGTCATTAACCCAACAGAAGGCATTGTTACTGTTGATTCTATGAAGTGACAAGGTCTTGTGACAGAAAATCAGTCGCATTTCCTCTCTCTCTTTAGATCTTTTTGCAAATAATGTTTTGAATTATTTACTGGTAATTGTTATAATAATTCTTAAATTAACCAACCGGTCTTCCTGGTAAACCTGGTGTTCCTGGTTTACCTCCTACACCAAGCGCACCCTGAAAAAAAAAGCATTGGAAGGTAAGCAAATTTTTTTCTTTTCTTATGGAAATTGTTGATGCTGTGTCTGCTGCACATCAGGTACTATAGTGAGCTTACCTTGACTCCTGGAATACCTGGTTGTCCTGGCAGACCACTAGAACCAGGTGGTCCCTAACAAAACATAAAAGGTAGGTTAAAACACAGAAACAACAAAACTAAAGATACAAACAGGGATCAAGCTGAGGACCATAACAACTAAAGTTGACACTTCACCAAATTTGCTACACATTACAGAGTCCTATACCATTGAACCAGTTTAGTTACGGTACCCTTTTAGAATGCATATTCACTGGTGGTATTTTATTACGTTGCTTATCAAAATCACTGCTAACAACCCAAGGTTTGCTCATTCAATTTCCAACCTAAACTAGTACCAAATTGTTCTCTACCTGGTGTTAGTGCCCTCTCGTTTTAGGGAATTAAAAGTACGTTTATATAATAGTGACTTTTTTTTAGAGATTTTAGATTTAACATACTTTCCATATCCACTGTTCACCGTAGACACACTGATTTTTATCTATATTTAAGCATGTGTAAATTATTGTAAATTTTGTAAATATTAACAAGTGTAAATAATCGTAAGTTTAAGAAAGGCGTATATTTAAGAAATATTAACCTTTTTATTTTATCCACACGACCCCACAAGCTATAAGCTTTTATATCTATCGTGTTTAAATAAAGGTTATCTTATCTTATCGTATCTCTCATCTGCGCCCACCAAGCACTGTCGTACCACTACGAGATGTTCACACTGCTGGAGAGCGCCAAACGCCAAAAATTTTGGCCAGCCTTCCATTCCGTTTAATAATATCAACATTCACTCCGTTTTACAACAAAGCCCCTTAAACGGCCATTACCCACTGTTTCCAGATAATAAATTGTGCGACTTACAGGTGGACCCTGAGATCCAGGTCGGCCAGGTGTTCCTGTGGCACCTCTGTTACCCTGCAGAGAAAATAAAAACAAATACTTCAAGTGACCACTCTTTAAAGGGGCTTTTCAGGGCCAAAACATGGTTTTTAGGATAACACCATTGGTTATTTTACATGTACGGCCAAGGAGTTGTGTTTGGCACTTCTGGATTTACAAGAAAGAGGATTCATGTTGGCAAAACAACAACACGGTTAAAATGACCTGACATGGAAGCCAGTCAGAAGACAGTGTAAAGATTGTACTAAAGATGTGAGGAGAACAGAATGACGTGACTGAAAAAAAAAACAAAAAAAAACTATGATTTGATTTTCCTTGACTTTTGACACAACAAAAAGAGAATCTACTAACATCTCAAAGGTTGCTCTCAGATGGACACCAGAGGGTTAAAGGAAAAGAGGCCGTCCGAAATCCACCTGGAGGAGGACTGCTTAGGTAGAACTCCAGTCTCCGAACCTTAACTGAGGGCAAGCTTCACGGGTTGCAATGGACCGACAGGAATGGAGAAAAACCTTGCTGATGCCCTATGCATGACTCGGCGTCTAAAGGACTGATGATGATCACAACGAAAACCATACATTTTCGACAACAGTCGTCTTTAGGGTTTATAAGATATTTGTTTCACTTACAGAAGCTCCAGGTGAGCCAGGTGAGCCTTTTTCTCCAGAAAGTCCAACAGTTCCCTGCAAATTCACAATACAGTAATTGCCTTTTAACTTTTTGTTCCCTTAATAACTGATCTGAGAACAAGAATTATTAACAAAAGTTGGCGAGAGTTCAAGCATTCATTCTTGTTTTACCACCCATTCCCATTCGTTCTTACGCAATTGGAATCTTGCTTTTTTTAAAATTTATCATGAAATTGACAAGAGTTTCTGTTCGTTTGGAAACTGTCGCATTACTACCGGAACACCTCAGCTTGTTTTTCAGTGCACTGGTAATAGTGGTGAAAGGAAACTTTTGTTGCGACTTAAGTATCCCTTATAACTTGGCTACCAAATAATTTAATACTTTGTCGGTTTTAGGACGGGTAAATAACCTAAAGCTACGGAACGCTAAAAAATATTAACTCTCACTTTTAGTGGTACGTCAAGATAATGACGCGCCTGCTTCATACAAGTGTATAGTATTGGGAATGGGTAAATGTTGCCTACATTTGGATAAAGACGCCAATTTCACAATGAGCCACAAACATAACAAATAATACTTACCAAGTCCCCAGCTTCTCCTTTTGTTCCAAGGTTACCTTGTTCTCCTTTGAGACCCTGGGAGGAAATAATTTACCTATTTAACAGTTGTCTGCCTATCAACACAACTTCTTCTTAACTGACCTTATTATCCTGCCCAGGTGTATTTACCCTTTGCCCTGCCGCTCAAAATCTTAAAGAAACCCCTGTTAAATTGAGGCAATTTACTTCAAATCGCTTCTTCATTCATTTATATTCCACCCTATACTTCCAAGCTGTAGTTTTCTAAAATGTATTATAAAAAATCTGCTTACTTTCTAGGTGGGCATATAAATGAAGGACACTGTTCTTTACCAAAGTACAAAGCTGAAGGTGTAAATTTTTGCCTCCACTTCATCTTGAGAGTGGAAAGCAGCATGTTATGACCTTTTTCAGAATATGAACATTTTCTAGCCATTCTCGCTTCGTAATGGTCCATGTAATTTGTCCAGTCAACAAAATCAGCTGTTATTGTTGTGCATTCTTTTGATATGGATACGACTCTCAAAGTCACAATAACATGGTTCGTACACTTTTTCAAGTACAAAATTCAAGGACTTTCAAGGCCCATATTGTTTAAGTTTTAAGACCTCTTTTTGAGAACTTTGTATTGCAACAAGGAAACATTTTAACAACACTAAATTAATCGCGTTTTTCCAATTGCTGGTTCTGACATTTACCAGTCGATTCATCTAAAAAAGAATTGATTATTTTGATCAACGTGTCGGTTCTTTTAACTCTTTGTTTTTGCGTAGTCTTGAGGTTTACTGCCTTTCACATGGTTTACCAAAGCTTACTCGAAGGGGTCTGGCAGTCACTTTGTATGGTTGTACTCGTAATAATTTTTTCCAACCATAAAATTTTGATGCCGTCTTTTAACTTTTAAGCTGCCATTCTGGGGAATTTCAACAACTTTAAACAGGACCAATTCAAGGGGTTTCAAGACGCGTTCGAACCCTGCAATTAAGAGTCATGATTAGAGGTGCACGAAAAACTAAGGAATTATACAGCCGTACCTTTTCACCTGGATTTCCACGTAATCCAGAAGGTCCTTGTGGGCCGGTTGGTCCCTAAAATGCATATACAATTAATTAACCATGTGACGACCCGGGGTGGGGGGGCACTCCCTTATAAGGGCTTAACGGGGACGTGCGGCCCGACAGGGTATGGTTTTCAGGATTTTGGTCTTGAACGGGGTATCTATTTCGCCCCTTTTTGTCTTAAACGGGGTATCTTTACATGGACCAACGCCTTAAACAGGATAAGCAAATATGTTTATTTTATAGGAACTTAGCCACAAGCTGAATTTTTACAAGTTCTTCCTTAGTGTTGACTTCCATTGACTTCAGTATTGATACCAAGCTTAATTCCCGATTGGTTATGCTATGACAAATGTCTTAGACAGGGTATCAAAAACTGGTATTCTGTCTTAAACAGGGTAGGAAAATCAGAGATTCGTGTCTTAAACAGGGTCAGGGTTTGGGCGGCCGGGCCACACCTCCCTACCCGAGATTCTGTCAAGTACCCCCCCCCCCCCCCCCCCCCCCGGGGTGACGACTAAATGGGATAAAATATGGGCAATCTCATACTGGCAGAAGTACGTGTTGGTGGTGTTATAATAATTTATTATTTAAGATGTAGCAGTGTTTAACACAATTTTTTTAAACGTTTATAAAAATCTATGACATCTTCAATTGATCTGCCTTGGAAAGACGTTAAAGCTAATAGTGTCATAAAGGCATGACCCACAAATTCAGGCTCTTTCATTTCACTTCAAGCAGTGCTGTACGCCAATGCAAACAGCGAAAAATTGCCACTTTATGTCTCGCCACAGCCATTCAGCTCATGGCCTAAATTCCCGCATTTCTGTTCTGTTCTGTTTTATTTAAACTGCTGAGAGAGACTACAGTAGACTAACCGTTGTGTATTTTTTAAGGTTCGTAGGTCACTTAGTTTATGTTACATAAATGGCTCACAAAAAACTGGTATATCCCTATTTTGCCCTATACAAACCATAGCTCCAGGTACTCCAGGACTTCCAGTGGCTCCAGTGGCTCCACGACTTCCCTATAATAAAATTATTACAATAAATTACCAGTAAGGAAAGAAAAAGGTCTTTGTATCAATAGTGAATGCATCTTGCATTACTTAAAGAATTAAGAAGTCTAACCTATGTGTTTTACGTCAAAACTTAATGGACTCTTGGCAAGTGACAACTTAAGAGACATGTAGGCCGAGAGAGTAATGGCTAAGTGTTGAGCTTCTATTAATGTTAATATGCCTATAATATAGCCAGTGTTATACTCATTTACTTTTTACACCCTGTAACATAAGGAACGTCTACTACACAGTATTGTGGAATCCGTTTAAAGTAGTAAATAAAATTAGTCACTTAAAATTTCCATGAAGTAATTTCAATTGTCATTTTATTGATCTTCAAAAAATTTTGTCTGGAATCTGTATTGTTAGAGAAATTCTGTTAAGACTAATCTGTCACAATATGGCCGATATTAGTCGACAAAATCATAATTAAACCAGGTAAAACCAGGTGACAAATGATGACAACAGATCACCAGTGGAATTGGTTTATGCATCTTTTAGGTTGATAATTAGTTAACTAAAAAATTAATAGTATATATGGGTTATTGACCAAGCGTGAGGTCAAGATGGCGGGATATTGGCCGAGTTCTTTTTTTGCGTGTTTATGGACCGAGACGAAGTCGAGGTCCATAAACACGCAAAAAAAGAACGAGACCAATATCCTGCCATCTTGACCGAACAAGCTTGGTCAATAAAGGATTTATTATATGACTTTTTTCGAGCACTGAAAAGAAAGCCAGTTGCATGCACAATCAATGGCGCACGCTAAATCATTTCATTGGTTTAAAAGTTTAATGAGTGACTGTCAAATTCTTGAATGAATCGAGACGAAGTAAAACGATGCGACAACAGCGAAATTCACCTCACTTTAGCCCTAAAAAAGATATTGAAATGGCTTAAATTTGCGAACCAACGTTGAGTTTGAAGCCTTAAAAGAAGACTGACCATTCCATCCGGCCGCCAGCTTTTGATTATTGGACGTTTTGCAGAGTATTTGCTCGCTTCTGGCGCTTTAGTGGTGCAAACCTGCCGTGACATACGAGCTGAATATTGAAATTGTGATTGTTGAAAGCGTTTGGGACTTACCACTTCACGGGGAAAGCTTGAACTTTTCTACATCATTCTACATGCTCGACCCACCCTTACTCGACGTGAACATTAGAGGCTTCGGTGAAAAGATGTTAGGTTCGCCGTGCCATCCGCTTTCTTCCATTTTTGAAGATGTTACACAAAGGACAAGTTTCCAGAGTACTTTATTCTTCAGGTATGTCACTGACTTCAGTCTCTCTCTTTTCCGCCAAACAAAGCTAATACCATGTCTTTAAGTCGCTTTGCGTTTTAATTTTTGTATTAGCCGGTTTTTGCGGCGAATAAAATTCACGGAACTCGTTATTTAACATTTGTAATTTAATTTGTTTGCTCTCATTCGCTTTAAGACCTATTTCCTTGTTGTCGGACTTCCTTTCGCTAGAAATAGACAGGAAATCTTTGTGTTATTTCGGAAAATAATTTCATAGCGAAAATTTACGACGAAAAGCTTTTTCATGATCAACTAGCGACGGTTTAAAAAGTTGTTTTGCTTGCAGGAACACAGCGGGCGATCCCGAGCGGTCAAGATGGCTCCATCTTGACCGCTCGGGTAGCCAATCAGAGCACGAGATTCGCTTCATCTTGACCGCTCACGGAGCTAGTCATATAATAAAGTGTAATAATTAATTAATACCGACAATAAACACCGACAAGTAATCATAAGCAGCTAACAAGGTTACCGTTGCTCCTCGTTCTCCTCGTTTTCCCGCGCGACCTGGTGTTCCATCACGTCCCTGACACAAAAATAAAACTGTTAACACTTACTTCATTGTGAAGGGAACAGCATTAAACTGATCTGTTCCCCGCTCACGTGATTCCAAAAATTGAAAAAAAAACAAAACAAATGGGTTAGTTAGTAACCATTCTCGCACGCCATCTGCTCATAAAAGAATGGAAAAATAAAGATTCTGCTCAGGCCAATGGCCCGTCTCTAAGAAATTTACAGTGAAAATGATAGCAACCCTTTTTTTGCTGTAAGTTACATCTTGGTTAAGATACATGGCAAACCTCACCTTAGGTCCTGGTAAGCCTGGTTCACCAACTGCTCCAGTAGCACCATCATTACCCTGAATAAGAGGAAAGAAATTGGTTATCAGTTTTCTACATCATACCCTTCATAATATAAATTTACAAATGGCATTACAACCAGTGTGATTTTCAGCCTGACAAAACGCCGGCTATAAGTGTGTTACAAGACTTGGTAAAAGGTTTTTAGTTGGCTTATAAGCTGACAATACGACTACGTTATATGAAAGCCATTCTGATCAAACGTTTTGCACTCTACTTGCAGATTTATTCATTGCCTATTCCTTTCTTTTAAAAGTAGGATGTTCCATGAGGACATGAGTAAATTTAAAACCTTCATCTGGAATCTTTTTATAGCAGAAAACTGGAGATTAAACCTACGACTTGGATGGAGTGGGGAGGGGGGTAATAAGGGGTGGGGGTAGGGCTTTAATTTTTAAACCTATAAAACTTTTCAAATTTGTTGTTTGCAAGGAGCCCATTGCAAAACTCTGTCAGTTCACCTTATTCGGGTAGAATACAGTATGGTCGTGGTACGTAATTAATTTCAGAAATGAAAAGAGAATTAAATCAGTATGATAACCAATATTAAGACCACTGATGTGTGAATGCTAAGCGGTGCATTTAAAAGCTGCAACATTTGCAGACGTGCATGGCAGTACCAATTTCAGGGTCCGAAATTGCGACTCACTGGTCGCCAATGCGACCAAAGATTGAGTGTTGGCGACCAGAATTTTAAAACTGGTCGCCAGTAGGCGACTAACATTTTGTCCCTTCGGCATTTGAAATTCCAAGGTAAAAAGGCTTTTTTTAAAAGAAAACATAAAGCTCTCGTGGACAATTGTAGTAAAACGAAGCGATGATTCTACGATCGCCATATTTACCCGGCGCCATATTGATTCAGCGGCTTCTCCCATTACGGATACCGCGGGCGAAAACGTCGCGTGGCGAAATCGTTTTCGTTCTGTTTCGGCGAAGAACAGATCCTTTAGTTGCACACTTAGTTGAATCTATAAGAGGGCCCACATATGTCTTATACACAGAACTTAACAGGATACCAGCATATTTTCAGCTACATGGAAATAATAAGAGAAAGAAATCTGAAGCCACCGCAAGAACGTTGACAAACACGCTCATTTAGATGTGACTTTGTTACCGTTGCACGGTTTTTGTGAGTTTCTCCTTTAATAGCTGTATGTATATTGCGTTAAATGAAAACATTTTGCTGAAAGGTTATTTTTTTTGCTTTACTGTAAATTAAGGTAAATTATACCCTGGGTTCCAGAGGGATTGTTTTCATTGGTTTGCGGCAAATTGAACGGCGAAGCCGCGATCGTGGTGTGGCACGCAAGAAACCAAAATAAAACACTTGTCTTTGGCGACCAAACCCTTCTATTTGGCGACCAAAATTTTTAGGTTAGTCACCAGTTGGCGCCCTTAGGAAAAAGTTAATTTCGGACCCTGAATTTTGAGGTTATGCAAAAGAGGTTCCAAGTCATACAGGGGACATTTCATCATAAGGAAACACCTCACACAACCTTCCACTTTTTCCAGTCAGTTTGCCTTTCTTGATAAATTTGAGCTGATGAGGAGATCAAGAAACACCTGCTATGTATGTTAGGGAAGGATGGTAATGAAAAAGTCACAACAATTAACTCACCGGCTCACCGTCTTTACCAGGTTCTCCAGGAGACCCTCGGTTACCTTTCGAACCCTAAAAAAAAACAGCAGTAGCGTGTAGCTGACTTTTGTATTTTATATCAAAAAATGTTCCTACAGAGATTATAATTACATTATGTAACACACAAACTCGTTAAAAAAATCTTTCAAGTATATCAGACATATTTCGACAGAGACGTCTGTCACCGTGGCGTCTGACATTTGCAGACTTCAGGCCGCAGACAGCGATTGCTTTTTTAGCCATTTACAGAGCAATAGTATTGCCCCAAACAGCCAAAGAAACAGCTATACGCAAGCAGACTGGAGTGAAGGCTACCACAAGCAAACGGCAGTGAAAACTAACCGCCAAAACGTCTAGTCTGCAGTCTGCAGATGTCACACACAGCTAACATCGTCAGTTACATTGTCTATGCTAGATCCAGCTTTATTGCCTTATAAAATTACTCAAATTTGAACTACAGATGGATTTAAAGAAAATAATGATCTTCGTAGTGAAATTGCAATTGAAGAAATTGTAAAGAAAGAAGCCTGAAAAAATTCAGGGCTTCAACGGGATTTGAACCCCTGACCTACGCGATACCTGAATTTTTCCCTGCCTTTTCTTTGCAATTTCACTGCGAGGATCATTTCTTTACTTTACATCTATCCGCAGTTCAAACATGAATTATTTCATGTACTTTACGTCACTCTGGATGGGATGCTAAGTCATCATAAAACATCGTTAGATAGTGTCAACAATTCACTTGTACCCAATTAAAGGGGCTTTGTCACGGATTTTGACAGTTTTTTCGACAGCCGAAATATATATTTGTGTCCATTTTAATTAACAAATTGCTATGTTAGAACACTGAAACTTTTAACAAGCGTCTTTGGCTGCGGATGGCATGGATGGAAATGAATTGCAACTGGAAAAATTAAGGCTTAACTTTTCAAGCTGTTTCCACGGTCTTCCAAAAATTGTTTTTTATAGCCTTACTTTGATTTCTATCTGGTAATTAAGGTCATATCTTCCTTTAGATGTTCGAAGATAATGTTTTACATGGGTTAAGTTGCCTACCACTAATTTCAGAATAGTTTAGACCAAAAGTCTGCAAAATCCCTGTGACGTAGCTCCTTTACAAACCTACGTAAAGTAAGGCATTGTGCAAGTGAGTTGTTTTCCCTCTAACACAACATGATGACAGTGAAAAGGTCAGTCCAGCACAATACCTACAACACCACCACACTTTCATGCTAGAGAAAAGGACCCCAATGGTACCTCCATTATCCCCAACAAACATCTGAACATAACAACAAAGGCACTAACCGTGTTACCCTTGGCTCCAGTAAATCCTCGCAGACCAGTCAAACCTGGCAGACCCTTGAAGAAAAAGAATAGGGTATGTCAGTACTAATTTAAATGTTTTCTCGTTCTTTTGATTGGCTTACATCACCTACAAATAATTAACTGAAAACTATTGATTTCATGAAGAGTACCCGAACCAGTCAGGATACAACAACCAACACTGTATGTATGTCATAGCTGAATATCATTGATTTTCAAAATCCTTTATTTAAATCCTTTTTTAAATACTTGAGGAGTGGAATAAAACCTAGCACCAGTAAAGCTTCAATTTATAAATAGAAGAGTTATGCATGTTGCCTTACCGGTCCCCCCTCAGGTCCTGGTGCACCAGTGACTCCTGGGGCTCCCCTGTCACCCTGCAAGAATAAAAAAAACAAAGTAAAAAATGCACACTGTTACAAGCTACACCGTTTCAAAGCCAGTTATTTTGAACTGTGATCAAACAAAGTCTATGTTTGGTCAAAAAGCTGGGCACTTATCCTGGTTTCTACAGCATGAAGTGGCACTATCACTACTACCCCCTGAATGGGATGCTGTTAGCTCATCACGGGTTGTCCTAACAGATTGTCGGTAGCAGTTATTGGAGAAACTCAAAGGCAATGTGAGAGGGGAGTGCCTTCTCCAAGAACATAGCACAATGTACACAGCAAGCATTCGAAAAATACCGTCATTATCATTTATCCTTATCTTTAATAGACCTTATTCTTTTGGGCGTTTTGTTAAATTCCCATTACAGACCACATGATATTCTCCAGGGAATTGTTCTTTTATCCATCTAAAATTGCTAAAAATTATTCATTTATATGCACGTGACAATTTGAAATTTGAAAGTAAGAATTCTCAAGAGTATCATTGCATGGACTGTAATGGGTGAACAAAACGCCCAAGTGCATAAAGTCTATTGCTTGTAATTGTTGATACGTACTCGTTATCTGCAAGTATATTATATCAATTTAATGTAAATCTTCATATGCAAATAGGTGCGCCTCTAAGCTGGGATATTAATTAGGAATAATGATCACCTAGGTACAGTAATACTCTGTTTAGTGTAAGTAGTGTTTCTCCTGTAGTACTGTAAGCAATTCAAAAGAATCAGTTATGTTGTACAAGCAAAAAAAAAACATCAGTATGTAAGCGCGTAGGCTTACCTTTAAACACTAAGTCACACGCATCAATAATGCAAGTTTGTAATTTTTGGTGGTGTTCTAGTGTATCGTTGTGTAAAATAGCAAGACTGTACTGCTTGTAATGTACTGTAAGATAGTGTGTGTGTGTTTACAATAAAACATTAAAAAATGCACTCGAATTATTTGCTTTACACTCCAACATGCTAACCCTTAGGCCACAGTGCCACAAAATGTGAATGAGCTGCACAGGAATTTCAGCATTTCATTTGCTAATACTCTCTCTTCATTCCTTGTCTCCTCGTTTTATATGACTTCAATAATTGCTTAAATTTTATGTCAGATATTTGAGAGTTGCACACTCATTTATTGGAATTCTTTCCAAAAAAAAGTTTGTTTGCCTAAATCAAGTCACAAACTAATTTCTATCCGATCTTTTTATGTCATGCCTAAAAAGTATGAGCTACATCAACTAACCGGTAATCCATCAACTCCAGGTATTCCATTCTCCCCTTCACGGCCAATGGGACCCTACAAAACAACGACAACTACAACGTCATTTGTTATTATTGAAAACAGTTCTAATAAAAGTCTCATGCCGGCTCACTACCACAAACTTCAGCCTGTTCGCAGACTTTCACTAGTATAATGATAAATCATATTCCAGTCTGTAAGTTTATCTTTCAAGATAACAAACTGCAACTAACCGAAATGCACAGCATTTCCACACAATTGGCAAATCTGCGTCAATATACTTAAGATTTAATATGTCAAAAGAGGCCATCAAAAGTGTGTTTTTAACTGTGAGAAAGAGGAAAAGCTAACTACGTTATAACAATGATTTGGTCACATGTGAGTGGGGAAAAAAATGCCTGAAGAATTAAGAAGGCATGACAACCCATCAAACGAAGAAAGGACATTGAAAAGTAAAAGCAGTTCAATAATTGAGTTGCCTGGCTTAAAAGAGCTTATCATGGCCAGTGCATCTTGAAAAAGTTGGCCAGTTTTTTTAAGCTTGTCATTTGAAATCCATCTTAATCTTGACCAATCTTCCTCAGTCGTCATTCTTGTGTAATTTCGGTTTATTATTACTTCTTAGACGTTTTTCTCCCTGAGAAAACTATTCCTTGAGGTTTCCTTCAAGAAATTTGTCTACCCAAAATATTGTGTCATAACTCCTTTAAGGTCTTGCAAGTATTTTAAAAAAATGAATATGTGAGAATCAAAGAAATAGGGGGTCAGGATATTTATAAAAGTTTGACAAAATGAGTGTGAAAGTATTACATGTAGCCAATGACATATTTAACCATGTGATTACAAAGATAGTATGTTTACCGGTGCTCCAGCTGCACCTTGCACTCCTCTGGGTCCACGCTCACCCTGATGCAAAAATTAATTGATTCATTTATAAATTGATTAATTAATAAGATGCAATATCATCAAACCAGCCCAATAAAATCTGTGAGGTGTACAGCCATACATAGTACACCATTGATGAAAGTGACTGTGGATTTCACACATATACATCACATCAGCATCGAGCCGTAAAAGGAAAGGAGTCAAAGCTTTGGTGGATTTTTCCTGATATAAAAATGTATAACTAAAATTGTTGTCTATGTAGTAAACGTAGGTAGAGCATAGCAAACACTACTTCGTAGGTCAATCCCTTTCCCTGGTGCAATAGAGGATAATGCCTGAAGCTGAAAGATTTTCAGCTGGCCAGGAAGCTAGGTTTGGAGTGAAACTGTGAAATTCTGAAGACAACCGTTTAGCCAACACATGACACCAGCCAGAAGGGGATTATTTTTTATTATTTCCATCTGAGCAATTCTAAAATGAGCTTTATCGTGGCAAAAAAGAACAAATCACATCATAAAAGGTTTTGTAACTATTCTACACTATAATTAAAAAAATGTTTACCCTTAATCCTGGTGTACCATCTTTGCCTCGAGTTCCTGGAAACCCCTTAGTGTAAGAGCAAGCATGATCTCAGTTAACATTATATATCATATGTACATCTATATTATTCTTGTTAATTGGTGTCAATTCTTGTTAAAAGCTCTGTAGCAGAACACTTTGGAATAATGATATAATCAGAATGAAATAGAGAATTATGTACAACTTGAACAATGGAATTGTGACATAGGAGCCAGCAGCTGGCATAACTGAGGTACTACACTGGTGGCAATGTCATCTGCTAAAACCAGTGTGATGCTGTACATTTAAAAATCGTGCTGCTAGACCGAACTTGTTTTGTGTGAACAACAAATAAGGGAAAAGAGCAAGAATGCTTTCTAAAACCCAGACTGAACTCACAGCTGAGGCCACCAGCGATAGGTAGAGCTTTCAGACAGATGGATTTATGGTTGCCTGGGTCTCGTATGAATTTTCCATTATACCATTAGGACTATGCAATGCTCCAAGTACATTTCAGCAAGTCATGGAACTTGCTTTAAGAAATCATACGGCATTATGCTTACCTGATCTTGACAACACCGTAATTTTGGGGCAGAGTGGCCATTTCTGCTTTCTTGTGTTTATTGAAAATGGCTGCTAAATTTCAAAACATTTCTTAAAATTCATGGTAAATATTCTTCCCAAACTAACTGGCATCTCATTTTACAGAAGCCATACGTTTCTTTTACGTCAAGCTTTTGAAATAATATTTTTTGGGGGAAGTTCAGCATGCCACCTTCAATTCACAGCAAGCAAGGAACTGGTGAAGACCGTTATTTTGCAAGGAAATCACAGAAACAGTTACCCAGACTTTCAAAACAAGCCAAACGGTGAATTCACAGAGGTGTTATTTCACATGGATAGTAAGGTAGGTGCATTTGCCTTTTTGTGGAAAATATGCTTCACGTCCAACATGATATTTGCACTGGATCAATTCGGGGCAATGCCCGGTCCATTACTTAGAAAATATTGGATTAGCAATGGAGCAACTGTTTAGTTGAGTTTTGTTATTGGCCATCTGATTGCCTCAGTCATACAATAAATTATGTTTATCTCTGTTTTCTTACTGGATTTCCAACTCTACCAGGTGCACCTGTGGCGCCTGCATTGCCAGGTGGTCCCTTTAAACAGAAAAAAATAAAATGGATAACAAAATAAGTTATTGCCTATCATTACTTTGTTATATTACACAAGCATGGTAAAATGTCAAATTTCCAAGTACATAAACATTTTACTGAGAAAAGCTTAAGAGAAGTCATCTCCAGCAAATCGTTGAATCGAAGGAGCATGATAGTTGAACAAGGGCATTAATTTGCTGCATGGCCTCTAATTTCTGCAGCATAAAGCAACTAGGAGTTATCTTTTAAGGAATTTAAATCAATTCCTTGTCATGTTGTTATTCAATATCTTATAGATAATTAACTGATCATGAGGGAAAATAGCAAACATCTGGTCTACAACAAAGTGAACAATCGTCCTATGCTGTGTTTAAAGTTGAGATTTCACCAAGGTCAACAGTTACAAAGGTCACATTACTAAACATCAGTTCATTCAGTGTTTATAGCAGCTTAAATAAGCGAAGTTAATCTCTCAACACTCACATACGCTGCCTCACCAACAAATCAAACTACAGGGACTAAAAGCATGGTTACGAAAGAAGTAAAGCAGTGGCTTTCGCATTCGTTGCTTTTTATTTCCTATTTCTTGAGGGCCAAACAGAAGCATCAAGATTTCATCTTTTGCGCAGAGACGGATTGTTCTTCATAAGGAAAATTGTTAAAACATTCTCCTTTTTCTGCAATGATTGAACAAAACAATTAACGAACGTGTGGTCGAAAATGCGATAATTGCATGATCTCAGGACAGCACAGAATGTGAAATATGCTGCTGCAAACAGATATATCTGTCATCACGACCTTTGTTACCAACCTAAACCATACAATTATAACTTTTACCTTGGTCAAATTCCTATTGTCCTGGGCATCATTTACCAAGGTATCAGTTGGCATTACAAACAAAAACTGTTTACCTAGTAAATCAACTTTGATACCTCTGGAAAACTCTCAAACTAAACACAGCATTAACCTTTACTTGCTTTCCTATGGGAAAGAAATCCTACTGGCAAATATTTCCTAGTGAACTAAA
Source organism: Meandrina meandrites (assembly GCA_963693305.1). Taxonomy (NCBI): domain Eukaryota; kingdom Metazoa; phylum Cnidaria; class Anthozoa; order Scleractinia; family Meandrinidae; genus Meandrina; species Meandrina meandrites. The sequence goes on along the minus strand of OY855908.1, from coordinate 1,887,597 downwards.
AAGCTAAGTTTCATCCTTGCTTGACACACACCGGTGGTCCCTGGGCTCCTTGATTTCCCATGTCTCCTCTTTCACCTTGTCGACCCTAAGGAGGCATGAAAGTAACCCAAGGTTATTCTCCAGGAATTATATCTATAAACAATAGCCTTCCTATAACCTTCCTTTGGCACAAGAGTATGCACTGATATTTGTTGGTGGACATTTAAGGAGTAAGCGTGGTTTGAAGGGTCAAGTCCCATTCTGACCACTAGCTGGATTTGACCTCGGTTATCTTAAGTTCAGCTTCTCAGCTACATCGGTGAATATCCAACTGGTCTGTCTCCTGCCAGTTGGGATTATTAACCAGGTTATGTTTATTTGCAATATTTGTTTCACATTGGCCCTGAAAAACTACATTCGGGGAGTGGTCTATTGCCACTGTCATTGCCAATGTCACTGTCGCTGTCACTGTCACTGTCACTATCACTGTTTCTGTTATGTGAATTGAAAAAAGCCTGACCAAAGCTTGAGGAAAACTGTGAGTTTCTACTTATAGGAAAATTCATATATTTGAGGCCAAATAGAACCTACAGCTACACTGTTTTCATTTTTTTTCTGCAGGAATTAATGAACCAATGAATTACTTAATTATTCAATAAAATAAATTTGAAAGCTCTCCTAACCCCCAGTCCTGGTGAGCCTGGTTTTCCCGCTTCACCTCGAGTACCTCGTTCACCCTGTAAAACAAATGATAACAGAATCAAAATACTGCTTCAATAACGAAGTTTCAATAATACTGCTACAAGTAATTTTCTTTTCGCCGTGTAAAAAATAAAAATCGTCATTGTGAAACACTGAATGATGCCTGATGCCCATAAAAAACACAAAAATGATTCGACAAGCAAGCATCATTTTACCTTAGGACCCATGACTCCGATTTCTCCCCGGTCTCCTTCTCTTCCAGTAGCACCCTACAAATGGATGTATTGCAACTCCAGTTTACACAAAATGAAAGCCTCATACTTTGTCATTATCAACATCACATTCATTAATTATGTCACACATGAACTTCCTGTAGTGCTCCTTATTGAACATGTGAATGAAAGCTGCCTGTGCTTTTAATATAATAAACAATTAACAATTCTTTTTAACTGTGCAAGAAAAGTTGGGGTGTTTCTGGACAACACCAATTGGCTCTTGATCAGCAAGTCACTGCAATTTGCAAATCTTCCTTATTATGGGAATACTGATAACAAAGTATTTTAACAATGCAAAGAAAATCTACAAATTAAAATATTAACACAAATTTTCCAAAGTTATCGATGCATGCATTTCCATATTATATACATTTACATGCATTTTAATTTATAAACATGATTTTTTTGTGCTTTATGCATACCAATTTCTACAGACATCTGTGCTTTTCACCTTGACTGTTTTACTTGTAGGATTATGCCTAGTAAAATGGTAATCATTGCCAGCGAAAAAACTCTTACTGCTAGCCATAAAAAAAATTCATTCAGGAAATTTACAAAGACTGAAGTAATTGAACTCTGTGGGTTGTAGATTCTTTTATAGCTGCAGTCACTGAACGTCTATTCATTTTTCCATGACAGTAAACTTATTCAATACATTGTGTAGTTGGTATGTTCTTTCTGCATATCCATGTACATTACAAACACAAAATTTATCACTTTCAGTTAATTGCCATTTGCCGCTAAAACAATCGGAAGTAAAGGCTATATAAGTATCAGAGTGTTCAGCTAGTCAGCCAGTATTTGGGCAGTAATGGATACTTGGCGTTAAGGTCAAGCCCTGCCAACAGCAAAACAGAACTTACGTCTTCTCCTTTAGGACCATTGAAACCCATTGCTCCTGCAACACCTTGGGCACCCTGAACAAAAAAATCAATGTCGCCTTCTTCAGTAATGAAAAGGAACTCAAAACATATACTGACAAGTTGCAAATACAGCAGCCCTCACTACTTTGAGAGGGTCACTTGTTTCTACATTAGTACCATAATTATAATAAACACACCAATCCCTCTACTCCCCTTGCACGGCTACCCCCAGCAGTAAATTCACTGGTACCCAGTTATACATCTGGGTGGAGAGAGGCACTATGAGAGTGAAGTGTCTTTCCCAAGAACACAACTCAGTCGCCCCAAAGAGATCACTTATGTCCAGGGCTATTTGACTGGGTTGTTTGACATTTCTATGTTACTTCATATCGGACAGAATTAGGTGTGTTTTGGTGAACTTTTATCAATGAGGAGACTTTGTGATGCCTATCATAAAGAACATGCATCTCGTTGGTGTTCAATCTTGGACATATCTGAAAGAGATTTGAATTACTGGTAGTCTTAGTTTGTCCTAGTTATATGTCTGCATCAGTTGTTATATAGTAATAGTAAGTCCTTAACGTTTCACAAGTGTATGTACATACAAGACAAAGGCTGCTATAATATACTTACAAAGGCTTGTTACTTTCACAGTCACAACTTTAAGGGCTTATTATCAACAGTGAATTTTGTTTGTCACTTTCAGGGGGTCAAAACCGTTAAAACTTTTGGGTAGTGATCCCATCAAAAGGGGAAGATGAGAGTTTTGCTTCATAGAAAAACAAACAAACAAATTAACATACAGGTATTCCAGGTACTCCACTTCGACCATTCTCTCCATCGGCACCCTTAGAGAAAAAGGTAAGAGATATAGTTTATACCAGTACCTAACCTTATTTACAACAGTAAGGAATTAAACTTATTTGCAGCACTTTAAACAATTGTTTAATTTAGCAAGAATGTAACTTCAGTGAAACCTGGTTAATAATTGGACAATAAAGGGATGCACTTATAAAGTGTCTGCATTATGCAGGTGTCCATATATTTTAGCCTGCCATCCTGATACAAACAGAAACAAGAAAAAAATGCCCAGCCAATCAGAACTGGAAACCATTTAAATGTTTGCGATGTCTTCTTGCTGGCTTTGACTCAAAGGGCTTCCATCTTCAACTAGAAACTGTTCTTGAGTTTTAAAATGACAAAATCACTTAACTCTGACTGGAAAGCAGTGCTTTCTAGAAGACCCTGCATCCGCCAGGGCTCAGGCGGGTATTTTGAGGTGAATCACTGGCTTAAATTTATGCAGCTCCCTATAAAGGTGAGATGTTGCAGCTTCTTATATTGCTCTCTCTCTCTCATGCTCATTATATAATAACGATTTTTCAACTTACTGGATATCCTTGGCCCCCTGCCTTCCCTGGCTTTCCATTGGGACCTGTATCTCCCTAATTAATGAAATCAACAATTTTAAGGTACTGTTTCATGCACATAAAGTAACTACCAAAGTTTCCTTTATTTAATAAAGCTTATACAGCAGTTTTCAAATGAGTGATGTAAAACCAAGACATAAGTTATCACTCTTGCCAATCACAAAAGACACAAACAATCCAGTGAACCAATCAAAACTCAAAGCAAATACATGTAGCTGGTGCAAAACTGGGCAAATGTGCACAAGCGAGTCATTTATTTCTGATTGGTCTCTATAATAAACCAATCACTAACTATATGCACAGTAATGCAAAACCAAACCAAACGCAACTTGTAACTTTCAACACTAGCATGCATGTATAATTGACAACAAAAATAAGTATAAGCTGTAGTACGAACATAATGCACAACCTTGGGTATAATAAACAACCGCACATGATGAACATTAAACATGTTTGACACCAGCACCTTACAGTGTATGTCCGTGGTTAAAGAAACCCAGTTTGCCTTTTGTAAGTTCAAACGGTCATAGCCATATTAACCTAACTTCCCTTTGGTGTTAAGGGCTCTTATGGCTTGCTACATGCAGACATCTGACTTCAGATCAAACAGGGTAAATGGGCTACTTAACAAAGCCATTGAGTCTGAGTACAATTAACATGGCACATAAATGAGATAATCAATAATCATATTATTTTAAATGTAAAAGGCCGGTTCCCAGAAATCTTTCATTGGCCAGTAGCCATGACTGGCTATTAAACATCCTGAGATGTTTCCAAGATGATTGAAGACTAGACTTTATTTTCCTTCACACAACTACAATTCAATCCTAATGTAAGCTATCATCATGCTTTTATAACATATAAATCATTACTTCTTGTCTACTCACCCTGGCACCTGGCCGACCAGATTTTCCAGGTTCTCCTTGAGATCCCTACAAAAAAATTCAAAAGTGATCCAGTTAGCATTTTATAGAATTGCTACAATGTAAGAAATTTTTTTTTATTTGTGAAAATACTCTCATTGAAAATAATAAATATGCCTGGCGTACACAACTACTCAAGAAAGATTCCACAGCCAAAATTAATTGCCAACTCCAATTGCAGAAATTCCACTGACAAAATCCTATCAATACCCTAGGCAAAAAAATAAGACTTGAGCCCACAATCCAATGGCAAAACCATTACCTGGTCAGCAGTCAACTTCAAAAGACATGTGACCTCAATGAGCTCTACACATGAGCCCACGATATGGTCATGCGATACTGGTCAGCAGATACCTTTTTTTGACATCTGCCAATTGACCATAACATGGATGTCCAATATCAAAGACGTACACTGACATTAACCAGTGAAGACAGTATTCCTACATTAGGTCAACCTACTTCTGGAGTATGGCTACCATGCTGTGCGATGTCATTGTCGTTGGGCACATGTGCCCAAGAACCATGTCACTAGCCATGATCAAATGCATGGTTTCTCCTATTTCTGTGCAGGCATGATTCTTCTATTTCTTTATATGGTGCTCTGCTCTGCAGCCTTCGGGCTGCTAGAGATCCACTTTCGTTAAAAGTGCACAGATAAAGAAACTAAAGCAGAATTTCAACCACTGATAAGAGAGGTGGCAAATTATTATAAGGGGTGACTGTGATAGTGGTTTGACATACCTGTTCTCCTTTCGCTCCATCGCGCCCAGCAAGTCCATTTTTCCCTGCATCACCCTAACATCATTAAAGAGATTAACCAAATTTGAAGAATAGTTTAAAGAAACAATTACCATTTTTGGCCCTAGTATTTGCCAAGTGTTATTGTCCATTTAGACAAGGCATGCTCTTTCGATCACCCTGAATATTATCATGTTAAATGAAGTTCTATGTTTTACATCTTTCTCGTTCTATTTACCAATCACTTTCTGAACATTTCTACTACAGTTTGCCAACAATTGTCAAAGACAGATATCTGAAGATTTTTGACCAGTTTTAATACATTTTGTTTGTTTCCCTGTTTGTTGGATTCGGTAAGTTTGTTGACCTCTTGATATGCTTATTTTTGTATTTGCTTGTCTGGATGTTTGTTTATCTATAGCTCTTTGAAATCTTGTTAACTCACTTTCTCTCTGTTTGCCTGTCCGCCAGGCTGCCTCCCGTTTCTTGGTTTCTTTAGTGGTTTGCCCGTTTGTTCATATCTCTGTTTAAGTCTGTTTGATTGCCTGTGTTCTGGTTGTTTGTTTGTCTGTTTTTTTTTGTTTTTTTTATCAGTCTGTTTGTCAACTTGTCTATTTGCTTGTCTTTCTGAGTGATTCGTTTTAATTTTGCTTTCCATTTGTCTATTTTATAATGTCTATCTGTTTGTTTGTTGGTCCGCAGTGTTCCTTTTTGGTTGCTTGTTGCTTGTCCTTTTGTTATTGTTGCTCACCTTGATTCCCGGCCTTCCCTCTGCACCAGCATATCCACGACTTCCAGATGGTCCCTAAAGTAAATTCAATTAGTTTCAGCCATATTAGCTACAAACTGTAGCTATAGTAACAATGTAGCTCTCCTATACTATACTATTTTTATTACACAGACAGCCCCTGGATAACAGCTGTATATTCAACATAGTCCGCCACGATAACAAAGACGGCTGAAAATTTCATGTAAGAAATGAAGCTTGAAATTCAATTGACTGACTCCAGTTGACTAAATGAGCTTACATGTACGTATGACTTAATATGTACAAAATAAAAATTTTAAAATGCTCCAATATTGTTTCTTACGCAGCTTTAACATGCCATGATGTCACACTGTGGTTACATATGAGAACAACACCATACTAAGCATGTACAGTTTACGACACCTGCAGAGCAGCTTACCCTTGGACCAGGAGGACCAAGTCCACCAGGGCTTCCTGTTCTTCCTGTTGATCCCTAAAGTTAATTAAAGAACAAAGATTGGTCAACTGATGTCTCTCTTTACAAGCTTTATTCTTTCCCTGTTTGAGTCCTGCCAAGATTCTGCCAAAACATTCCATACTTGCGGTGTAGCTCTAGATGCAGATGCATGTCTTGATTTACTTTTAAAGAAATTTCAGAATCAAGCAGCAACTGATGAAAAACGATTTGCACAAACATTTCTGTTAAGCACTTCTTCATCAATGTGGAAAGTTATGGTTTAAATCCAAGCTCACCAAGAGATCAGAGATGTCTTTTTACTCAGCCTCAGAATATTACTACTAACACTATTGTTAACAAAATGGGAAGAAATGACACATCTCTCAATCGTTCAACACATTGCATTTTTCCTACAATTAGTTGTCTTCCAAATAAAAAAATAAATATCCTTGTGACCTCCACACCAAAAAATACCCTTGAACTTAATTACCCGTTTTCCAGCAGGACCAGGCTTTCCAGGTCCGCCTGGGGTTCCAGTCGAGCCCTAGATATGGAAAGAAATACCAAACGAATTTGAGTAACGTCACTAACAGCAATTAGTCAGTAGAGTGGCAAAGTTGCATATCAGAGTGCTACCATTTTTTTTATGCCCGATAAATTACTCTGTCAAAAAAAAGTATTGGTGCCCCAAGGAACATGTACATGTAAAGAAAAGTCTTTGGTCACCAAAAGAATAAAAGACAGTTCAAATTAGTTACTGGGATTATTTCTTTGGTATATTTCTAAGGAACAGAGATCATGGTGCTTTTATAACTAGACATGGCTATGGGTGTAACCAACAGAAAGCTGCCGTCATGCAGACCATGCTGTGACAAGTCTAGCTGGTCTTGTGCAAGACTCAAGACAACATCTCATCTTGTTCCAGTGGGTAATAAAGGCATCATGTTACAGCAGCCTAATATGTAACATTTAATACAGTACCTAATTGATTAGAGATTTGCACATCACGCTCCATTAACTACATTTTACTGCTTGCCATAAAACTTTCTTATACATTGAACAATAAAAATTATTACACTGGAAGCTCAAGGTTTTTATTGGCTGATAGCTAGTGAGGACTGAAGTCCTGAGTCAGCTATCAAAAGCCAATGGAAACCGAAAGTGGTCTATCTATAATTGTGGATCAGTGTAACAGAGACTGATCTAAATGTATATTCAACAAAAAGTTCAGTGAAAGTAGTTTTGGTTTGCGATTTTGGCAATTTTACTTGTGCACACTCCCGAGTCAGTCTATCGAAAATGAGACCGCCTTTCAAAAGCCAACAAGATTTTTATAAATGTGACTTTGGCAAATATTAAATATTTAGTCACTGGGTTATGCTAAAAGGAGATATCTAACTCAGCAGGAAAGGCTTACTTTGGACAGGGTGCTTATTTCACTTTTGCTGTAGTTGTTGATTGTTGCTGTTATTGGACTATATTTGTTTGTTTGATTGATTAATAAAATTAATTAATATTGATTGCTTCTTGTATGATTGTTATTAATAAAAATTAATATAAATGATAAGAAATTGTAATTGCATAATACATAACAATTAAAAAATAATTTTAAACAAACCCCTGATCCTTTGGAACCTTCTAGTCCCCTTCTGCCAGGTTTTCCTGGAGCTCCCTACATGATGAAAAGATCAGAAGTGGTCAATTATTTCAGCCAATTCTCTGGCAAATTTGACAACAGTCTTCTAGCCATAATAAAACAGACTCAGTACTCAGTCAAAAGGTTGAGGTTAAGCAAGAAGGGTCTTAGAGTATTGTAACTCCTCTTTTGATGGGATGCTAGCTAGTCCATTACAGGTTTCACATAGCCAAGTGCTAGCATTTCACCAGGTTGTTCAAACAGTGCCCCAGTTCCCATTTATACTCCCAAATGGAATGAGGCACTGTTCTCAGGAGTTAATGTTACTCTTGGAATCAAGACCTGGCCAAGGGCATGAGCTCCTGTCATGCCCCTCACTGTAAGTCTAAGACACTAACCATTATACCAAGCAGCCTTCCACATGTTAGTGACCTTCAGGTCAAAGTACAAGATAAAGTAAGAGTACGACGTTTTTGACCTTGTACATTTGATTGTTGCATTTCACGCCAATTTCATATCAATAGTGTCCTACTCACCTGGCCAGCAAACTTAGGTAAGAGTGAGGGCTCTGGAAATGTAACTGGATAAGAATTTGGCATAATCATACTCAATTTCGTACTTCATACTGCTGTCTGAAGGTCCCTATATGTGAGTGAAGTCTGCATTGGCACAATGTGGCTTAACTTGCCAGACCTCAGCTTATGCAGCATTTTAAGTGACTATCATAGGGTAACCCTCTGGTATGAAATTTGCTGGTACCCATTTAAACATCTGTGTGAAGAGAGAGGCCACAGGTCTCAGCCCGGAATCCAGTACTACTACCATTCAACCAAAACGTCTCCCTATGATCTGAAAGTCAATATTAACCCTTAAATGACGTATTCTGCAGCACTTGCATTCACTAACAAACCTGTTCTCCACGGCGTCCAGGGTCACCAGAAATACCAGCAAGTCCCTAAATAAAGACAAATGTTGAAGTGTCAATAAAACAATTTGTAAAAATGTGAATTGCGTGCATATGATTGATCAAATCAAGTTCACTGTTTAACAGAGAAAGAAGCCAAAGCCCTGTATTGTACTGTCATAAAACATGGTAGGAATTAAAGACCACAAGCTGCACGTAAGTACTTGAAGTATTTCTCCTTTTTTAAGCGTTGGCATTATCGCTTTATGCCATAAGGCAGTGGACATTAAAACATTCTTGCATGCCCATGTAACTCTGCATTTCTGGAACAATAACAACCAGAACTGGTTTACATCTAGGTGCAGATGTATAACATACATGTAATAATTGAGCAATCTCACTTACATCTATTCCAGGATTTCCTATACGACCAACCTCTCCCATTGGGCCAGTGGCACCCTGTCAGATTAAGTTGAATAAAACAAGAGTCAAACATCCTACAGTACGCGCATGTATTACAAGCAATATAATGCTAATGGACTTATATATAGTACCTACGCCATTTTACAATTCAGTTCAGGTGATATCTGACATCAGAAAGTAATTGCATGAAACAAAGCAAAGTTATACATGTATGACATGAAATAATTCACCATCTGGTGTGGGTTGATGTTAAATGTTTTTGGCCTTGCACCTTGGCACTTACAAGTAGTGGGCAGCCACAATTAGTTCAGATATTCATGATTTTGCCCCACCCAGCCACCTATTAACACATGTGAACTGGCCAGACCACACAGTGTAAATATTTTTTCCTACTCTTTTTGAAGAGTGATGTGGGTTTTTAAAATGCTAGTATGATGAAATTCGCATGTTTTCTTTTGCAACCACTTTAAAATATTAACAAGTACTCTATATGAGAAGAAAAATGCCGTTTACTGTTTTCTAATACCTCTTTTCTTTCCACAGATATTCAAGTTTTTGAAATATGCAAATTAGCAAAGTAGTGACGTCATACACTCAACCAAATTCTGATTAAATACGAAGAAAGTGATATCTCAGCCAATTTGTATTGAAAGTCTCTGATTCTTTGCAGTAACACTCTACTAGTAGTGTTTCACAATATGAACTGGAAAACTTGGTTACCATGGCAACACACTAGGTTCCAGATCCCCCCCAATGCTTAAGGCCTTTCTGGCCAATTCTGGCATTCTCTGTTAATATTTGTAAGTAATGCTTTACATGCGAGATCTAGCAAGGATAATAATAATAATAATAATAATAATAATAATAATAATAATAATAATAATAATAATAATAATAATAATAATAATAAAAACATATTTATGCAGGATGACCATTTCAGTTAGAAAAACTGCTATCAACATGGGTCCTGCGATTAAAAAAAAAAAAAAAAAAACTAGACCTAAAAAAAGCTATATAAG
>OY855908.1:1822500-1875000 GCA_963693305.1 Meandrina meandrites | reverse complement strand
CAAAATTTTAGTGAAAAACTCTGAGGAAAATTTCCCCTTTTAACTTTGACTTGTGCGCATGCACGGGCGAAAAAGCTGTTAAACATGATTCTTGTGAAAAACAAGGACGCATTTTGCATCTTAAGGGCTGTTTTGAGTGATTTGGGGCTATTTTAGGGGGGCTATTTTATTTTAGGGGCAGTCTCACCAAGATTTAGTGCTACTTGAAAATCCAAGGAAGGTGTTGGTATTAATTGGAAATCCACTTATAGTTACCTGGCGTTGCTAAAACGCACTGTACTAGTCACGAAAGTTGTTTAAAACTAGTTTGGCTACGGACGGGTAGGAAAGAAGTAGTCTAAAACTTGAAAACGTCGGGCCGACATTTTTAAGTTTGACAGTGTTACTTGGATGAAAATCACTAAGAAACCATTGATTATGGTTTGTTTACATTTTAGAGAGTGAATTTATGACTTCTTTGTCGTTTAAAGGCTATTTTGTTGATGGGTGAGTGCACCTTTATGATTGTAGTATAGTTTATACAAAAACTTAGAAGACCTCTTGTGATACTGCCCCTTTAACAGTTAGAAACGTCTAAAAAATGTATTTTTTGGGAAACGCTCCAGGAGTCAATGGGTTAGTGAGCCAGATGTTTTTATACCTGCTTACTAAGCTAAGAACGTTCCACGAACACAAGTTCTTGTCATCACGCAAAAATCTATTGAAAAACTGTGTTAAATGAAGAAATACATAACAACAAATACCAGAAAAACATCAATGGTATGTCAAAGTCGGTGGAAACGATGTTGGTCTTGATTTCGTTACAGTAATTATAAATATTCATAAAAAAGTGGGACCAGAGTAGCAAGTCCAGATAATCGAGAAATCAGGATAATCAAGGTCCGGATAATCGAGGTTCGACTGTAATTACTAAGGCATGTTTCTTATTCAGAACCATCATGGCTACTCAAAGACCCTGCCCATCAATCAAGCTAATTTGACTTATCAACCTCCCTCTTCTGCAGTCTGGCAGCCTGCAAATTGAACTAATCACAGACCAGGTGTAACATGCAGCTTAGGTTTTCATAGCATAAAGTAACTTAGCATGCTGCTAAGCACCCCTAGATAAGATAGTTGAGTTTAAAGATTATCCAAGTAACTGCCTAGTTTTCCCACCAATTTTTCAGTCAAAACGAAACTAGACTATGGTACCACAATGTCAAGCCTGACTACCTGATCTCCTTTGCTCCCTGAAGGGCCAGATGCACCATTAAGGCCAGGACTCCCTGGTTCACCGCGAGCGCCTGGGACACCATCAGCGCCTGGATCTCCCCTCGCTCCCCTTGGGCCTGCTTCACCTTGGAAGCCAGTGTTGCCTTTAGCTCCAAGAGGTCCAGCAGAACCTTCAGGGCCTCTTTCACCAGGAAGACCCTAATGCACAAAGTGTTATGATGTCAGTACTGTGACAAACTGAATGGATTTTATAGACCAGTTGAATAAGCAGTGTTTTCAATAAGACCCGGCACCCGCCAGAGTTCCAGCAGGTATTTTGAGGTGAATCACCAGCAGGCTATAATTTATAAGCTCCCTAGAAAAGTGAGGTCTTTATGGCTTCTTATATTGCTCTCTGAGGGGTGCTGCACAAGAGCAGCCACCTAGATTATTTGACTTGAACAATATATAAGAATTATGCATAACACTTTTATGTGCCACTATAAGCCAAGACATATAATATTTAGCAAATTTCTTGGGCAAATCTACACAAAATAACTTTTTCACTCAGTTTGAGACACCTTTCATCACCATGCATTCAACATCCAATATTTCCAATGAAGATACAGTTGGATGATTCAAAAATTTGGGATTAACTCTAGAACTTTGTGCACAGCAATTGGCCATGTTCCAAATGAGCAGGGGACTGGGTACGAATATTAAAAATCGATTGAATTGAAAAATGGATCCAGTCAACTGAAAGAGCATCCAAACATTAGTAATATCGTGTAGTATATGAAATGATTCATGATGCTTAAATTGGAAATTCACTGCGAAGATCACATATCACCTTCAAACGTTAGTAAGTTGACCAAATTTGAGAGTTATTGGTTAAAACGCAAACGCATGGTACACTTTTCAAATTTGCCAAAATTAGAGAGCTTTGTATGGACTGGAGAGACAGGTGTCCCTCCAGTTCATACAAAGCTCTCTTATTTTAGCGATTTTGAAAAGTGTACCATGCATTGGCGTTTTAACCAATAACTCTCAAATTTTGGTCAACTTACTAATGTTTGGATGCACTAAAACTGGAGTTTTTTTCCTGACATTTATGCCGGCTTGGAAGACAGCATGTGACTGATAACTGCAGTATAAGGAAGTGTGTGAGATTTAGCAAGAAAAAGTCCTCAGTTCGCACGGTCTGCACAATCTGCATGGTTTATGTTTGATGTGACCACTATCAACAGACTCATTAAAATGCAGGAAATTTAAATTGTTTTAAAATGTTTCAATTCTGAGAGTTGTAATTAACAATTATTCCATGAGTGCACCTGAATACTAGACATACACACATTAACTTTATTTTGACTTGAATAGACGGTCGACATAAGGTGCGTAGTGCCAAGTTAGCTATAACCATCTCATGTCCAACAAGCATAAGACACCCAAAGATTTGCAATATTTGAGCTCCCTGGCTGTTCTTGCTGATGCATACACCTACCAAATTTGTGGTCCATGGTACGAGAGCTCATATACTGTAAGCCTATCAACACTTGGGAATTGCAATATACATGTACCATGGCTAGTTCTTAATAATACTGTACATGCATGTACATTTAGCAGTTATTCCACGAGTGCGCATTGGATATGAGTTGGCTATAATGATCTCATATCCAACAAGCGCGAGTGGAATAATTGTTTTATTAAAAACGCCCAAAATAATTGCAATCTTTGAGCTCCCCAGCTGTTTTCTTTGACACGCATCGGGCATGATATTTGTAGTCAATGGTATATGAACTCATATACCATTGCCTGTTAACCAATCAAAACTTAAAAATTATTATTGCTAGTTTTCAATAAACATGTATAAATACTGAAAATTGTGCATACCGCTCCTCCCTCTGGTCCAGGTGATCCTGCTGTGCCCGGATTTCCCTTAAGATATAAATCACAGTTTTCAAATTTAAATTTAATTTGCACTTATTGTACATGTGAGTGAAGTATGTTCAAAAAGCCACAAGTTCATTAATACCAGCAGCTACGGTCAAACCAGATATTCCTTTTCGCGCAACTTTGCAATAATGTAGTGCCAAATATCCTTGAGGGGTTAGGAACTAAATTAAAAGAACAAGCATAACTGGATGTGAATCACCTTGGGACACAACATATGCCAGTAAAGTGCATGTACTTATTAACCTCAAGCATTTGGTCTTTATGCAGAAAATCTGAAACTTCAACCTCACTGAATTTGCCTTGCTATCACCCAGTTAATTAGTACAGCCCAGCAAGGCTGATCTGTTTGAGATTTTTCTGTAAAGATCTAATACTCTTGATTATTTAATAGTTTAAGGGGGACCTATATCATGGGGATTTTGATGCATTTCTGGTCATAGCAAAGATTCGCTCATTCACTAGATGCATCCAGAACACCAAGGTAAGGTTATTAAGTGAATTACTCAAGACACATGTGCAGAGTTAAAATATGTAATGAATAAGTCTCACGCCTGTAAAACGCATGATAACATCTCTTTTGTTACTTCAGTGGACTGGTCATTTTTAACAAAGCTAGACCATTATTTTTAGGTTTCCATTAAATGTCTTTTGCTTTTTGACTATTCAAAGAGATCCTCACGAAAGTATCCCTAATAAAAATTACATGTAGGATTTTCCACCCCCAAAAGAGATGACTACTTTTGGTTTTCTTGCCAAAAGATTGTAGCTGTTGTGGTTTAAATTTTACCTTGGTTTAAAATTTTTCAAACAAGTTTGATTTTTATTTTCCTTTGTTTCAGATTATGATAATCAATACAAGACAATGAGAACTAAAAATCAAACTGGTTTGAAAAATTTTAAACCAAAGAAAAATTTAAACCACAACATAGCCAAATGCTCCAAACTTCATTTGAAGATGGAAATGAACAATATTTCCCATTCAATGGATGGGATTTCAAATGGGTTGGTTTTCTGCACATTCAATTAAACATGGCCAGTATAGCAAAGACATAATTTGTTGGCCAAACCCACTGTGGAAATCCTTGGAATTAATTTTTTATGAATCATTCAATTATTACCCAAGTGGATGATATGGACATAATCTGTCAAAGTCTTGTCGTATGTTATAAGGATTATTCACAAAATTACAAATTCCTGTCCTTACCGCTAGGCCAGCTTCTCCAGGACTTCCAGCTCGTCCACGTACTCCTCGTTCTCCCTAAAGAATAAGTCTTAAATTACTGAGCAGATAAGTTACCAATTAAATATCTTAACAATCATTTTTAATACAATCTGTTAAGTCAAGCCCCCCACCTCCCTCTCTCTCTTGTAACACCCCCTCTGAACGTTCAATTTTCAATAAGCATCTCCCTATCTGTACATAGTAGAGCATGACAATTTACAAATAATAAAATAAGGTACACATAACACTTGATTTGTAGCCAAACTGATATATGGTTTAAAAGAAGCTCCCCCCCCCCCCCCCCTCCTCCAATATTTCTAACAAACCCCCCTGTCAAAAAGACTCAAAAAGAAATAAGCCCCCAGGGGTTTAAGGAAGCCTTTACAGTAAGTTTGATTTTTCAAGTCAACAAACATATATATGTTATGGTTCAAGTTTATTTTTGGTTCAAATTTAATTTTCCTTAAGTTTGTTTTTGGGTATGGTAATATATGACAATGAGCGTATTTAACAAATGAAAATCAAATTTGAAGCAAGGATAAAACTGCACCACAACATAATACAGCATAGAAACCTTACACGTTATACCATTGATAGTAACCATTCCCTCCTCCCCTGGCCCACCCCCACTCACCCACCCCTTCACTATCAAAAGGACTAAAAAACGATGCCTGCACCCCCCCCCCCCCCCCCAGGTTAAATAGTCACTTTTATGGTAAGAATGATTTTCCAAACATGCATAGCATACAAACCTTCACACCATCAATACCATCCCTTCCTGGTTCACCTGATGGTCCCTAAAGAAAAAAAAATCCCATTAAATACAAAGTACTAAAGTGCTGGCCCCGGTTGTTCGAAAGCCGATTAGCACTAACCCACGATTAAATCGGCCTAATCCACGGAATAAATTTATCCTTCGATTAAATTGTGTTCCTCAAAGCTCGATTAGCACTATCCGAGGGATAAACTAAGGGTTAAATTTAACACACCTAGCGAGGTGGATTAACTCACTAATCGGGGGAAAAAGCTCACAAACAAACACAATAGCCGACTTACTGTTTGGTGGTTTTGCTTTAATGCCGGGTCCAGTGAGGAAAGAAAAGCAACTTAGGATACCTGACGACTTTTCCAAAACACATTTTACTTTTCTCTCGAGGACGTGTCAGACGTGTGCAGTCCTGCGTCCGGTTTTCCCCACGGTTTTTTGACCTCTGCCCTGAGATCGCAAAATTATATACAAGCACGAAGCAAAGAAATTTCAGCATTTTCCTCAGGGGTAGAAATCGTCCCTGACTAACCGCTGTAATGTAAAAGGCAACATCAATGGTGGAATTAAAGGCTTTTTTGGTCTAAAAATGGCGAGTATTCATTTGATTTTACGGACAGAATCTGGTAAAAGTTTAGTTTACTGTCGAACTTGTTTGTTGTTCATTTGGCTGAACTTATAACAAGCCATCAATCTACACTTTCAGTTTATTCTTCTTGCATAGTTTAATTTAATGCCTTTCTTCCTTTCTAATATTTTCCCCTAACCAAACTTTGTTTTGTTTCATTCATGCAATTGCGATTCTCACTTTATTTGCCCGTCGCCGTTATATTTTATTATTCACAGTAGTTCGCACTTGTTCCATGTAAGAGAAATCTACAAACTTTTACTGAACTCATGTAAAAGTTTCAGCGAGGATTGAAGACATTTCGGTTTCGTGAACTTCTCAGTTTTAATAGAGAAACAATTTTTAATTTATAAAATACAAACGACTAAGGTTGAAAATTAGACCGGTTAGCGTTTTTATTTATTTCCGGCCGCTGCACGGGCCTACTTGCATGATTCAGCGAGCTTCGCCCAGCGTTTATGCACAGGATACATTGAAATTATTTCTGGTCAAAACTCGAATTTAATTTTTATCTTAGCTTTTTCTGTTGCTTCTTATTGATACCCGGACACAGGAAATTTCGTAAAAGTAAATTGGGCTTTATTTATTTTTCTCATTTTATTTTTGATTTCTACAATAATTTCCGTTGAATTTCGTATTTTGTAGGAGCTGTCATTTTTTATCCCTTCCCTTCCCTCCCCTCGCGCTCCACCGTTTCTCCCTCCAGTAACCGGTTTTACCGGTTTAATCTGAGTTTAACCGACGGATAGTTAATCGTAGGTTAAATCTGCTTTCGGGAACACCATTTTATCCCGCGATTAGTTATCCTGAGAATAAGAAATTTAATCGCGGAATAACCGCTAATCGTTGGTTATTTTAATCGGCTTTCGAACAACCGGGGCCTGTACAATAAAAAAAAAAGGATTGTGCATTTCACTAACAAAACTTCTTGATTTTTGATCACTTGTACAACTACAAAATAAAACTGCAGTTGAAAAAAGTTTTTATCCATCAGAGGAAACAACCTTCACGCTTGGGAAGGAAGCTATCAGATGACAAACAAAGGCACAGAAAGGACGAAGATGCAACAGATTTGTTTAAAAATTGCTTTTTTCCAATGTAGAATTATGTTAGGACCAACAACAACTTAGAACAATATTATTAATTTAGTTAATTTAGTAAATTGCTTTTAAAAGAGAATGAAAGATATTGTTAAATAAAAGTGTAGTAGACTGTTTGATTGATCTTCCCGCAGAAAGAGTTATTATTGAATAAAGCATGGCCATGTCACGCACACATACGTGCATGTTCATGTTTAGAAGTGCTGCTATCATCATCTGTGTAAAGACCAAGGTAAATTATCTTGTACATACCGTAAGACCAGTCTCTCCTCTATCTCCTGCTTCACCCCGTTGACCTTGGGCACCCTGTGACACAAGTAAAACATCAATTTATATTATCATATCAGCTCTTACGTCCAGGCCAAATGAGGATGAGAGTTGGGCAAGTTTCCTCTCGTGTGAGGCCGTCGAGAGTGATGGCAAACAAGAGAAAACTCTCATTGACTCTCGTGAAAAATTCGAGCACATTTAAAGTTGGCAGGCTATAATAAATCGAGGATTCAACCAAATCCAAACATTTTTTCGCTGAAATATGTCAGGTAACAATTACACTAATTTCAGCACAAAAAAAAAAACGGGGGGGGGTTAGGTGCACTTTCTTGTACAGTGTAAGTATACATGTGTCTTTATTTTAATAAATATTGATGAATTATGGATCAAAAGTTACATGCCTGTAAAAAATACAAAGAAATTTAAACTAAACGATAATATAAAATAAGGTCAGCTAAATGGAAATGAAATCACAAATAGCCTAAGCTCGATATCCGAGTACCTCTGTTTTATGTTATTATGCAACAATCAAAATGTAAGAATTTGTATGAGGAGAACAGTTGTATTGAAAAACCTGAAAACATCAAGGAGTTTGGAATAAAAAGCATCTTACCTCATTAAAGTGATTAGTTTCTCTGTGGATTTATAGTTATTTACAATAGGTGTTTTTTAGTTCCTCTGCTTTGCCGCTCCCTCTCTCTCTCAAGAGAGACAGACAAATGGCTGAAGCGAGGTAAGACATTTTTTATTTCAAACTCATTGATATTTTCACTTTTTTTAAATACAACCATTCTCCCCATGAGGGATACAAATCCTTATATTGCGTGTTCCACAATAAGCTTGGACTGCCTGTGGGGAAATTGCATAGAAATTGTTCAAGATAGCAGGTAATTTGAGATAACTGAGTTCCATTCTTACCAGATCACCCTTAACTCCACGGAGACCACGCACACCAGGAACACCAGGCGGTCCCTAAAAACAGTAAAACATACTTGACATCAATCACCGTCAATACTAGGAGCTAAAGAACTCATTAATAAAGTGTACACATGTAAATTAAACAAGAAAAATTAACTTCATGAATAATATAATAAAAATATTAAAAGGATAAAAACTAATGCTAAGTTGCCTAAGAGCTCATCAAAAAAACGTACATCACGTAAATTAAACAAGTTGAGGACAATAATTAAGATATTAAAAGTGACACATGAAAGTTGCTACATAACACTAAGAATAGTTGACACTACAGCTGCCCCCGCTGTTAATCAGTTTTTTTAGCTCAGACTAAACATAACTACAATCAATTTTTTTCTGTACGGTTTATTGACTTACGGTTTCTCCCTGCGGTCCTGCATCACCAGTTTCTCCTGTCGGTCCAGGTTGACCCTAGTGATAATTCAACATCAACCAAGATCAGAACAATGAAATTTACAATGTCCAGTTTTATCATTTTTGTACAGATCTAATACTGCTTATCAATGAAAAGCTGAACATCTTTAGTTAGTGAGGAAAAGGCTGCCCAGAGCTTATCCTGGTTTCAGTAGTATGAAGTGACTATGAGTAATTCTACTCCCCCTGGATAACAGGGTTACCCCTACAGTTAATTTGCCAGTACCCATTTAACAACTCAGTGAAGACAGGAAAGTTCTGCGACAGTAAAGTGTCTTGCCCAAGAACACAACACAATGACCCCGGAAACATGTCGAACTCAGAGCCCAGCGCACTAAACATATAGCCCAATAGTTTGACCAAATCCTTTTTACTCTGCAATTGCTTAGTTAGGTGAGGTTCCTAATCCATTCACAATCTTGCCTGTTGGGGGATTGGCATATATACTTACATCATTGCCGTTTTGTCCGGGTTCACCGGGTGGGCCATTTGTACCTTGGAGACCCTGTAGGACAGACAACCTACCATCAATCAAAATGTACTTACAAAAACACTAGAACTGTACTTTCCCTCAATCCCTGCCAATAATACTTTCTTTCCCTCCTCCTGTACATGTAACATCATCACCAAGGGTAACTTTTCCCAATACCAGTGACTTGATCTCTCTGAATTTCTTCATAAGCATTTCGGCAATTCATGGCTATCTGTTTAAAAATTTGCATAAGCCATTTTCGAACAGCATTTCTGTCTCATCCCTTCAGAACAAGTTGTGAACAAACAGCCATGCACTACTTAATTACATTTAACAGATATTTTGCCCACGTGAAAATCAATTTGTGACCTGGGTCATGCCAAGAATCCCAGCTCCTGCTCGAAAGCCACTGATGCAGGAAATTTCCCACACATCCTTTTGGCATTTTATTTTAGGCGAAGGTAGCCATTTCTCGTCTGATGCTAACACAAAAACTGGATCATGTGACATAATTATATAAGCCATTACACACAGCCCTATAACTTACTAGTCCTATTTTATTAACCTTCCTTCACGCTTTTTGATAGATCTGCAAGCTCAAGGTTACACCAGCAAGAAAATCACTTGCTTGAGCAAAGCTAACTGCCATCAACAAGATTCAAAATGGCTTACCGCAGATCCAGGTTCTCCAATAAGACCAGTTTCTCCTGGTTCTCCTTGTGAGCCCTGCAAGTGAAAAGAAAAATATCAAATAAAAATGAAAATCTGCTTGGTAAATGAGTCACATTTAGCTTTCAATGAAGGCAAAATATCTGTAAAGCAAACATGCGATTCGTACATCTGGTCCTCTGGGTCCAGGTGATCCTGCCTGCCCCTGTGGTCCCTGTAATTTGAAAGCAAAAAAAAGTACACTTAGTGGACATTAAATAACTACAAAGCGAGTTATCGTTATGCATTCTACAGGCCAGTCATTAAGCAGGCCGTAGAGCTCTTGTAACATGTTACAACTGAGTTCACTCAATGTTTTCTGTTCATATCTTAACTGAGAGTTCATGGCACATCAAAACCGTTCCGTAAACACTTGCAGGTAAGCCGCACTATTTTACCAAAATGTGATGTTCGCATGCAGGGGTGCCGCTTATCTGCGAGAACAATTGAAAATTTCTGTGATACTTCCATTGTCCAGTTTTCCATCATCCAATCAAATGCCTAGTTACTAAAACTCTGAAGGTTCCGAAGCAACGAGCGCATTCTTGTTGCACGCAAGATTCTATGGAAAAACTATGATGAAGGAAGAAATACCAGAAAAAGATCATTGGGCGTGACTTAATCCCATTAATTAAAGAGCTAAAATTGTTAATAAGACTTTGAAGCATTTTTCAAATCAATGTCAGTGAGTTTATGTTAGATGAAGGAGACATGACTGGATTTTTTCTGATTTCTCTCAAAAACGTTCTTCCAAAAAAAAAAATTCAGGGTGGTGCTTATCTGTGAGTGTTAACAGTATTCCTAATCATTGATCATTTTGTATATTCTCATAACATGTTTGCTGGAAAATGGGTTGACAATGTATAGAGAAATGAGATGTTGATCACTTACTGGAGCACCCGGTTGTCCTTGGATCTCTCTTACTACACTTGACGGGCCCTTAGAGTCACTGGGTCGTATGATCTAAATGTAAATGAGAGAAAATACTGTTAGGGTTTTCTTCCTACTGGATGGCATCTTGGTTTGTTGTGACATTCAGCTTAGTAAAACTCCATCAGTAAGTGCTATGCAAGAATGTCATTTCAAGACTCCTAAAGCCTACAATTTGACACTAGCAACTACAATAAATAAATAAATAAACAAACAAACAAACAAATAAATAAATATGAACAATCCATTTTTTTACCCGCCCAACATCAAGAGGGTCAGGTCCTCCATCAGGTCCTGGGTCGCCAGTTGGTATGGCAATAATCTCCCCTGGGGGTCCTGGATGTCCTGGGGGTCCAGTGACACCATTTTCTCCCTTTGGGCCGTCATTTCCTGGTGTACCCTACAAAAGAACAACATGTAGAACTTACATGATGTAGGCCATTCAAAGCTCTTCACGAGTTTCTGATTAATTCTGTTACCCCAATAAAAAGGCCATTTAAGAGCACTTATGTATAGGTGATCCAAAAAATTGTCACAGCAACAGGTTTTAAATGACAACACATCCTGTTGCTACAGCAACATCGTCTGAGTGACAAAATAATTTTAGGCCTATTAAATCTTATAAGATGGGATGCACTCAGTCTGTTAGGGCACATTCAGCTTCTTAATAATATCATACCTATATGAAGATGCTTCAAAGCAGCATATGAAAGTACTAGACAAGAACTGATTGATTCAACCGAATGGTCACAAACTACATATAATAAACTAGATCACTCAAAAGCTATTTTACTTAGTACAATACAGTATCAAATTTACCTAGTACAATACAGAATCAAATTAAAATGCGCTTGTTAACTTGAAAGGTCACCAGCTAATTAAGTTCACACAAACAAGTGATGTAAAAGTAAGAATCACGTTAACTGAGATTGAATCATATCAGTTTTGGTAATGCGTCATTATGAATCACATAAGTACCTGCATCCACTGCATCTAAGGACTCTAAGGGCACTTACCATTAGCAAGAACTGCCTGGCCAGTCTTTGCTAATGGTAAGTGCCCTTAGACACACAATGGTGTATAAATATTCATGCATTGACTGATTTGACAAGACAAGTCCGACTAACAACAGAAAACTGTTCTCAGATATACCGGTCTAGATCTGGCCCTACCAGTTCTGACCAATGGTAAGTGCCTTTAGTGTGAACATTCATGAAGAAACATTCTGAGTGGGTATCAAACATTGCATGATTTGTCATCAAACATTCAAGGTTTGCCGGGAAGACCATTAAGTGAACTTTCACACCCCGGCAAAACACAATGAAGTTAACAGCATCGTTTTCAATTGCCAAATTGTCAAATGTATGCAATAAATAAGTACATATGAAAGTTCAAACAATAAGTTTCTCAGTCTGGGGAACTCTGGATTTGAAATTTTGTCTGTACTCATTGAAACCATTTTGGCAACTTGATAAAACAATACTAACCGTGATATTGTACAAACTTAAAAGTTAAGTGATAATGAATCATGCAACATCTGATACCTAATCAAATCATTTTTTCATATGTTCGTGCTCAGATGCATTTGAGGGCTAGCATAAAATTTTCAGAAAGCTTACTGGTTCTCCACGGTTGCCACGTGGTCCAGGTAGACCTGGGGATCCTTGGTCGCCCTGCAAATATCCAATGAATAAAGTATTGTTAAAATCATCAGACCTTAATTAGGGAAGAAAGAGGCTTCAACAAAGATATTTTGAAAAAAAAAAAACAGAATGACAAGTAAACCAAAATGGACTTAAAAAATCTGCAACATTATTGTCAGTGTAAAACTTATACAGTCAACTCTCGCCTTGTTGACACCCCTCTATTACAGATGAAATCAAGATCCCTGGCTTAAGTTATAAAGGTTTGACTGAAAACATAATGACTCCTGCTATTATGGACTGGGTCTGTCGATTTCATGAGTTCGAGTTAGAAATTTCAAGTTCGAGTTAGAATTTAGAGTTCGAGTTAAAATATCGAGTTGCTTGCGGTTAGCTCCACTCTGGTTTGCTTGCGGTTAGTTCCACTCCTATTTGCTTGCGGTTAGCTTTCATTTGTTGATAAGGGCAACACTATGCGTGACCAACTGCGAAAATGTCACGCCATGTTGTGGGCGTTTTCGTTTTTTTTCTTTTTTTCATCTTCCATCACGAAATCAGTAATTTTTCAGGCCCTTCCTTTTAACTAGAACTCGAAATTTTAACTCAAAATCGAAATTCTAATTCTAACTCGAACTCAAAATCTCTAACTCGAACTCATAAATGTAATACATTCTTATGGACTCACACTATTATGAGTTCAAGTTTTAATTTTTTTTTTTTTCAAAATCAAGCTTGAAAGTTGGTAGGAGCTCAGCTTAACCAAGAGTGCAGCTTATACACAAGTTTTTACAGTATTTATTTCACAATCCAACTTTATAACAACTGTAAGTTTAAAGGCTTGGGTTTGTCAAATTTTGCCAAACACAAAGATTTGCAAAAGAGATACAAAGTTGTTTCATTAATATGCTAAATGTGCATATTATTTCAAGCTCAATTTACCAAATCCAAGTTATAGAGAACTGAATGCAGCCTACATGCATATAATTTACATTAAGGATCCATACCGTGGTTATCCAGTCATCCGAGACAACTAAATTAACGGCACACAATGCATGCAGAAGCGATGACATTTCACAAGGGGTCTTAAATAATTGTCAGGACATTTGTCAAAAAATTAAGGTAAATAAGAGTAGCTGACAACTTCTGTGCTGAGTGACTGTTCAACAAAAGTTGCGTTATCTTGGCATGACATCCAATATACGATGCAAGGTCAACTGCTGTCTTGAAATTGCTTACACTTTTTGTTTTAAAAGAATGGAAAGGTTTCTGTTTACTAAATCTTATAGAATGCATCAAATATAATTTGTCTCTTTCATTTATACTTTACATTAGTCTTTTCTAACTGTCCAGGAGTATTTTGCTTTGAGTTCTACGTGACGATTTCTTGTTGAGTTGACTTGATTTCTTTTCCCAGTCCTATTCGGTTCTAGAAAGATTGGACGATCGCAACAGACCACAGATCCCATCCACTCGCACAATGACATTAAGCGATGACATGACGTCATCGCTTTTAAAAATCCTATGGATGGCCAAAGTAATAAAAAAACTCATCTACTGGTGAGTAAAGATTGACTCCATTTGGAACTTTTCGCAAACAGTTCTGCCAGGGCAGGTATGTCATCTGGCACAGTATATACCACATAAGTGAATAGTGCTTTCTGCGCACGCTGATTGGTTAACTCGGAGGTGATTAGCAAAGTACTATTCACCTCCAAGCAGCCGAAGAGAAACTAAATGGCTTCGCACGTCGCTTTGGGTACCAAAAGTAATGTTTTGGTCCACTAGTTATTCAACTTGTGTGGTACAGTGTATATACTAAAACAATTATTCACCTCAGTGTCGGTGAAAGTGGTGGATATTTACCTCGCTGCTTCACGGCTCGGTAAATATCCACCACTATTCACCTCCACTTCGGTGAATAATTGTTTAATAGTGTACCTAATATATACAGAGATACATGTAAACACATCTTTTAACCTTTTTCTTTATACGTTTTGAACCCATTTCCTTTAAGTCTGTAACTTTCTTCTTATTGATATGTTTCAAATGGTGTATCATACATGGACATTCGGCTTATATTTTTATTAATTTAGGAAAGCATACCAGCTAAAGGATTAAAGGGACACTGACACAGGCATTTTTTGGCTTTTTTAGTAAAACGGCACCAAAATTACGACTAAGTACTTTCAACCATGTAGGAAATTCTCCTAGAACGTAAAGGAAAGGATATCTAGCAAATTGTTTAACGAAGAGGTTTACCGCAAATAGATTTCATTAATTTTTCCAACCCTCAAGGACAGAACTTGAAAAAGTCAGGCTGACTTTTTCAAGTTGAGATCAAAAGCTCCTGATGGTATCACAGTGATATTTAACAATTATTCCACGAGCGCGCGTTGGATATGAAATGGTAGATAGCCAACAAGGCGCGTAGCGCTGAGTTGGCTATAACGATCTCATATCCAACAAGCGCGAGTGGAATAATTGTTTTATTAAAAACGCCCAAAAGAATTGCAATATTTGAGCTCCCCAGCTGTTTTCGTTGACGCGCATCGGCTACGAAATTTGTGGTGAATGGTATATGAGCTCATATACCATTGCCTGTTAGCCAATCAAATCTCAGGAATTGCAATATACCATTGTTAGTTTTTAATAACACTTTATATTTAGCTTTAGTACACTGATATAGCAATTTTAGGAAAACTTGACCACTGTTAATAGGTTCCCAATGGTGTAAACATGTTTTTGGGCTGTTGAATTTTTGAAGTTAAGCTCGAGACAGTGCCCCTTTAATAGGCATATCATTTGGGGAATGAGTGCTGTACTTATGCCATACCTTCTCTCCTCTGGGACCAGTTTCTCCAGGTGGGCCAATCTATAAAATTGCAACAAAAATGAAGCATTTCAATTGACAGTCCTGAAGAAAAAATTTCTTAGCAATCGCCACCATTAACTGTTGCAGCTGGCTATAAAAGACTCTTAATGTTTGTCTTCTGGCAAATAAGTATTCATGACTGTCTGAAAATGTGTAAATATAATTCAATGTAAGAAGATATACTGAAAGTGATTAGATGTATCTATATAGAAACAGCAGAACTTTACTGAAAGAATTTCACAGTTGAATCATCTTATATGTTAAGTTATCCATTGGCGCCCATGCCACCCATAAGAAAACCACCCCTGAAATGCCTGTGCCACCCAAAACTGCCTGAAAAAAAGCGCAACAAATGACAAATGACAAATGTCCTTTTCCTTCCATGGAGACGTTTTGGTTCTCCTATACATGTAGTTCTATGGATAATAAGGGCAAATCAATCAGAATGTTTTCTGCGCATATTTTTAGAGAACTTCAGTGGTCCAATAGAGAGGGTTTTTCATCTTGACTCAGGCATGTTACGAAGTGTGAGGCAGCGAGGCATGCGAACCATTTTGGGTTGCCTACATAGCACTTTGGTTAGCCCGGCTACATGGCATTCCAGTTAGCCTTAATTACTGGCACTTAGTTAGCCTACAGTTAGTTTAAGTAGCTTGTGGAGAGAGCCTTTTTATTGGGATTAGGGAATTCTGCCTTGCATGCCTCGCTACCTGCAGTAAGCATGAGATTTTGTCACTAAAATTAAAACTCACCTTTTGAGGCGGTGGCGTTCGAGGCTGTTCAGGTTCTACAGAAGGAGACAATGAAATATAATTGTTTTGTGTGGTTCCAGAAAATGTCCCTATTCTCCCACAGAAGGGATTGGAAATTCCTGGGGGTGGAGGGGGATCTCAAAGGTTCAAGACTTAAGGAAATGTATGAAGCTTTATAATTTGGAATTTCCAGAGGGGTGGGGGTTCTTAGGAAAAGTCCCTTTCATATTTGTGGTCACATGGCCTGTAAACCAATCAAAATGCAAGAATTTATATACCATTGCTAGCAATTTTTAATAATAATATCTTGTATTGCAAAGTTTATGTGTATAATATTGGTTACACATATACATGTAGCGTGTATAATAACTGGAAATCAACAAATCTGATTGGTTCTCTCACTGTTTATCTTCTACCAATTACTAACGTATATCATGCATGCAGGCATTAAGGCACTGTTCTACAGTACCACCAGGATGGAAAATAATGCAAGAGAACATTCTCAAACTTACGAACACAATCCAATTCACAGCCAGTGTTACAACATTTCAAGCCTTCTGGGCAGTTCCCATCCTCATTACAAAAGTTCTCAACATCCTCTGGGCATTCAGCTGGAGGCTCAAAATCTGGACAAATACCTGGTGCTGAAACAGATCATGTTAAATTTTGTTTTAAAACAATGCTGATTGATGATTAACTTACTCAATCCTGTTGGTGTATGTGCAAAAGCAGGTGAAAGAATACTGTAAGTAATCTAGTAGACCCACTTATGGGATGATAGGCGTGGCATGTCCATGTGTGTGTTGAGGTGCAATGTTAGTGTTCATGGAGGTTTAACTGAATAGCAAAATTCTTGGATCTGATATTGGTTATTTAGCCTGGCTCGATTGTGCATTAATGTTGGATAGCTCTGGCATTGTGCTGGTGTAATTTCAAAGTCTATGCAATAGGAAAGGTGCAATTGAATGGCGCCCATGCATCTCAAAACAACTATTATGTTTTTATTAATGGTTGGTTTTTAATTCTCTCTGCAACCGTCTTTGTCATTTCACAAATAATAGACTTTCATTTCATAAGCCCTACCGTGGAAATTCCATTTTTTTAACAAACCCCTTCCTTTTAAGGTGGCCCACGGCTATTTTTTGGGAACGGAGGTGCTCTTTTCTAAATCGAGTTTTGGGCATGTAAACTTCAACCGATTTTTCTGATTTTTGGCCATCGAAATAACAAATGTTCAAATTTTATAACGCTTTAAATTATAGGGCAAACAAGGCAAACGATCACGAGATATTAGCGCTTTTGAAAAAATATATTTATGAAAAAAACGTGAATATTTTCCAAACACGACGACAGATTTTTTCCTAATTAATGTCAACTACATCAAATTTTCCAAGTTTTAATGTGAGCAAGTTTCAACGAAATCGGCTGGGTAGAAATTGCTGCACAGTTGACTGTTGAACTTTTGCTTCAAAATATTATGTTTGTGTATAATTGGGAGCTGTTACAACAACGTTTAAGTAATGCTAAGATCCCATGGATTATTTGAAAGCTTAATGCCATCTAAAACATTGCTGAAAAGTATGGAAAGATCGGAAACTCCTAGCAAAAGTTGTAAATAAATGAAGAGGAAGAGGTTTTCGATGCTTAAATTGTGAATTTTAAAATATTCATTTGTCTCGAATTAAAAAAAAAAATCTACCGATTTTTTTCCTTTTATTTTTAAGTATGAGAAAATACAACATATATGCAAACGGCTTTATCTAGTTTTGTGCGTCTGGTCTCGATGAAACTCGTCGAATTTTGCTCGCCAAGATAGCTACTTCGCGTCTTCCATTTGGAAGCGCTTTGGAAACCCTCGCTTGACAGTAAATTATTCAAACTTGCCACATTCTCAAGATTATTTAGCACCTGAAATTGAACATACCACGCCATATGCCACATTCATTGCTAAATAAAATGCATGAACACAAAGCTCAGCCGCAACTTTATCCGTGGCTTGTTTATTTCCAGGTGCTAAATAATCTTGAGAATGCGGCAAGTTTGAATAATTTACTGTAACAAGAGCGTTTTCAAAGCGCTCCAAAATGGAAGACGAGAGGTAGCTATCTTGGCGAGCCAAATTCGACGAGTTTCATCGAGACTAGACACACGAAACTAAATTAAGTTGTTTACACACAGGGGTTTCAATAAAATTTGAAGTAGGCAGCTAGTTCGAATAGAGTAGCCGACTGCATCAACAAGGTTTGAAAGGATCTTTCTCTAGTTTCTTCAATTTAGGGGAAAAAGTAGCCGACTTCGCCGAGCAAAGTAGCCGACACTTTTCGTCGGCCGTCGGTGCTTATTGAAAGCACTGTACACATATGCTGCATTTTGTCATACTTGAAAATAAAAGAAAAAAAATCAGTAGATTTTTTTTTTAATTCGAAAAAAATGAATATTTCAAAATTCACAATTTGCACACCGTAAACCTCTTCTGCTTCATTTGTTCACAACTTTTGCTGGGATTTTCCGATCTTTCCATACTTTTCAGCAACGTTTTAGCTGGCATTAAGCTTTCAAATAATTTATGGGATCTTAGCATTACTTTAACGTTGTTGTAACAGCTCCCAATTATACACAAGCATAATATTTTGAAGCAAAAATTCAACATTCAACTGCACAGCAATTTCTACCCAGCCGATTTCGTTGAAACTTGCTCATATTAAAACTTGGATAATTTGAACTAGTTGACATTAATTAGGAAAAAATCTATCGTCGCGTTTGGAAAATATTCGCGTTTTTTTCATAAATATATTTTTTCAAAAACGCTAATACCTCGTTATCGTTTGCCTTGTTTGCCCTATAATTAAAAGCTTTATAAAATTTGAACATTTGTTATTTCGATTGCCAAAAATCAGAAAAATCGGTTGAGGTTTACTTGCCCAAAACTCAATTTAGAAAAGAACACCTCCATTCCCAAAAAATAGCCGCGGGCCACCTTAAGCCCCACCCATCTTTCCCAAATGAAGGAAACAAGGTAACTTTACAATGATATTTCCTGGAACAACACAATCTGTGTCAATCGAGTTTAGACACACCATCCTTGATTATTTTTCAGTTTATAATTTAGTAAGTTACTTTGATGTTTTTCTACCTTAGAAAAGGTTTCATTCAATTTAAAAGTAGATTTTAACATCAGAAATATTAAAATATTATATGAAGTTTAAATATCTGTATGCTGTTGGTTTTAATATTGAGACTCCTACTTTTAACCTGCAGTGACTGTACATGCTAGTTCGATACCGTTCTCACTGTTTTCTCACTACGAAGAGTCTGGATGTCAATGTTTATACTCAAATTCTGTTTTGCTGATGAATCATGCAAACAAATACAGAACGCCTTGAACCAAACTTTCCAGTAACAAATTACGAATTGGTTAATGCTTATTTCTTAAACTCAATTCAAAAAACGTCAATGGCAAACTCAACTCGATTTAAAAAGTCGAAAAAAAAAGAGGTTTAGCAAGACTTATCACAACGCGCGGTCCCGTGCGGACAATTTGGCTCGGCTAAAAACCCAGCGCAAAATACAAGCTCGGGTTAAAATTCCCTCTTTACTTGTAAAATGTCTCAATTATTTCGAAAGGATTACCATAAAAGTAAAAATATTGAAAAACGCGAGTTACTTTCTCACAACAAAATCTTACCTGTGTTCTATCACTCAGGTGGTCGCACTGCCTCGGCTCGCGCGCTCGGCGTGAAAAAGCATGCGCGCAAAAATAGCACTTTTGATTAAATATTAATTGATTATTATTTGGTTGATTACACTTCAGTTCTCAATGCAGTTATTCGTTCCTCTGCCCTCCAAAACTGAGCAATAAAACAATCTATTTCATACTTTTATTTCTACAACGAATACTAAAAATGCATTAGTTTCCTTCGCTGACAAGTTTTCGAGTGATCAGATCGCAGAATGAATGACCTCTTGTATTGTCACGCTGTGTGGTGTGACAGCAACCCAGATCCGAAACCATTTATGGTATGTCTCACAAATCCTTGAAAAATAAAATACGCCTGAGACGACTCCTCGTATTTGAAGCGCTAATAAATTAAAAGTATATCAGCGTTGATATTCCTAGTAGACAAAGTCATCTGAATAAGAAATCTAGCGATTTATTTTTTGCAATCGATCGATTAGACCGTGTGAATGGTGAAGCGCTGACAAGTCACAAAGACCTATTGTTGTAGTCACGAATACTCCTTCATGTGCAAAAGATGAAAAATAATTCTTTACTATATAAGAAGAACTTCCAAATGTTGTTATATGCCTACAACGACGATTCTTTTCTTAACGAAGCTTGGCTTCCCAAAAGCCCGTGCCCAATGATGGAAAAATAACCACTCGTTGCGTTGAACAAACTGTGTGCCGAGCTATTGTCATGAGCCCTTGTAGGATGTCGCGAGTTAATACTCGCTGGATGTTTGAAGTTTTAAAAAAAAGGTTTCAGCGCTTGTGATTGGTCTGATAATCTGTAAACTTAACAAAGATTCTTAAATTCACATTATTCCTGACACCCTGAACTGACTATAATGGCCTGATTGGAACTAGAAAATCACACAACCCTTGCAAACCAGCACAGCGCATACCTTTGGACAATCCCAGCCCAAAAGCTAGTATGTAAGCTGCGCAAAATGAAACAAGCATTCAGTTATAAACCTCTGGGAAAGATAACATCAAATCTAGCTGTCTTATACTCCCACAAAAGAGCGCAGTGTGAAGAAGAAACGAGTAAAGCGAAATATCTAGTCGACGCCTTAGACAATGAATTGATTATTGTTAAATAATTTGCAGTGTATACTTACTTTGAGCGAGAGCGCGACTCACGAATATCAGTAATAAAGGCAAAGCGACGATCGTGCGGGAACGGGCCATGCTTGAAGGCCGTCTAGAAAGGTCCAACACCGTGCAAAATGCTCGCAGCACTACACACCAGCGACGAGACCTAAACTCAGTACAGCCTTTTGAGCGACCAGCGAACTGTGTTCAACGCGTGCAAAGACAGTTCTGATGGGAAGCTATATCGAATGTCCTTTGTTCGACCAATGAATAAGGCTTTCAAGAAAGACGAAACATGATAACAAACAGGAGTCTTTCACTCGCGGCCCACTGTGCATGCGGTTTCAGAAATGTCTAGACAGCGTCACAAGGTAACGCCAGCGCTTTCAAATCAAAGACGTTCAGTTTTACTCTAAGGACGGAAATTTTCCTTCTTCATTCTTGATTCCCACTCATTGGCGTTGAGTTTCAGTCTTTTAGCTGTCAAGAACCTGCGTATCAAATGTTAAGTTGTTGAAGGAGAAAACTGATCGAACAAAGACAGATAAAAAATTACTGAAAAGCCATTGGGTCTTTGGCGCTAATATGAAAGGTTATGAAATAATGCAGGGACGGGACAGGGGCGTAACTAGAGGGGTCCTGGGGTGCCTATGACCTCCCTTAGTGAGATGAATTTTGCGGAGCGAGCGCAACGAGCGGCGCAGCAATTCATAATCAAAATTTAATGAAAAGTAGCCATTTTGCCGTGGTTTTTCACCTTTTAGACTTTGAGGAATTTAGACATGGACTAGGGGGGGGGGGGGGGGGGCATTGACAGAGTTCAGTCGCTACATGCTCTGGTGTATGAGGTGTTTTTAATTTTATGCCACGTGAAACTTGAAAAGGTGTGCTACCAAAGCTGCATAGCGTCTGCATAGCTACGCACGCTAAATAACAACAAGGCCGTGTTACAAAAGGGTTGAAGCAGTGCTTCACTTTAAAAATATATTTCATCCAAATCAAGGCAGCGACAGTAATGTAAACTAGCGCAAAGTGTGTGTAAGGTATTCATTTTAATGTTCAGAAAAATGTAAATTTGGCGACTTCGCTACATTATGGCGCAAAAGATGATGAGTTTATAATATTAGCTCAAGCTTTTTCATCGTTGTAAATGTGATTTGGAGCTAATAAAACTGATACTTTGAACCTACCTTTTCATCGGTTGTTGTGCTTTTAGGTGAAATTTGTAAGCGCTGGAGCGTTCCAAGCCTCGAAGTTTGCCCGGAGTTAATAATTTTACTATCCAAATTGTTCCGAGGTTTCTGTTCCGTCGATTTTGCGGAAACTTGAACAGTCATGGCAAGATGTTATTATGAGCTAGTTGCAGAAGTTAAATTAAACGAAATCTCAGCCCTGTTATCTGTAAACAGTAATTTTATCCAAAAAGTAGTGTTCAATAAAAGTAATATCGCGCAAAACTAACGAGCATTACATCAATATATTGGCATGCAGTATTATTCCTCGATAAATTGCGTATAAAGATCTATAAAATGCGAAAGTTTCAGGGAAATCGAGTCAGAAATGGTGAAGTTATTAGAGTTTTTAGACAGGCCTACAGCGCGTCATTTATTTCGATCAAGTCACTGTCACGGACATTTTTTTTTTAATAGACTAACTCTTTCAACCATGCAGGAAATGCTCCTAGAACGTAAAGGGAAGGACCGTAAATAGTTTTCATCAATTTTTCCAAACCACAAGGAGAGAACTTGAAAAAGTCAGGCTGACTTTTTCAAGTTGAGATCAAAAGCTCCCTATTGTATCACAGTGAGCTTCAGTACACTGGTATAGTAATGACCACTGTTAATAGGTTTCGATTGGTGTAAACATGTTTTTGGGCCGTTGAATTTTTGAAGTTATGTTCGTGACAGTGTCCCTTTAAATGCTATGCTGATGAGTTCCAACAAGACGAAAGCGCTGTCCATGGCTGGCCCTCCACGGGTAGGTGGCTATGCGCATGCGAAAAGGATCTGGCAACATGTTTATGCATCCTCGTACCCAGGGTCTCTCGGGAAGCGAGCGACCCTGGAAAGTTCCCATTTGAAGTCCAAAAATATCAGACTTTCGGTTGAACTGCGCGCGCATGCCTATCTTTCAAAATTCTTGGTGTTTTACTTTCGGTCATAACTATTGTTTTTATAACCAATCGAATCAAAATCGATTCTGTGACGGAACTTTCGAGATTTAACTTCCGAGAACCGCTCGTTTCGTCAAGCTTGTGCAGTACGGAACGAAGACTCGAGGTACGAGATTGAGTGTGATAACTCTGGGAACGAGATTGGCGTGATCATCAGCATTGCATTCAGGTGGTTCATAATGCCAAGATTGTTTCAATAAAGCTTTTTTGGACGAAATGAAAGTTGCTTCCTTTATTGAACTCTCGAAATGTTTTAAAACAAATTCAGTTGTTTTAGTAAATAGCAGGCACTGCTTGTAGGTCAATCTCGTCCCCAGAGCCCGCTTTTCTCTTGGTCAGCACCAAGAACGCGAGCAGGGTCCGATTTTATGAGCATGCGCAGAGTGCTGAAAAGCCCGCGTTACTTCCGCGTTACCCTTGTCCGGTGGAACGGGAAACGGGTAAACGGGTAGGCACTTCATGTACGGGGACTAAAAATGTCCCGGATTTCATTTAAGACGTGTAACTGTGAAACCATATTGTCCCGGGTGTTAAACATAATGGTGTGTTCAAATCGTTATCCTGTAACCTCGTAATTTCTGTAACCTTTTTACTTCTGTAACCTCGTAATTAACAAGTTACAGAAGTAACAAGACAACAGGAGTAACAAGGTTACAGAAGTAACCAGGTTATAGAAGTGACAAGGTTATAGGATGCCTAAAGAAACACATAGTTAAACACGAGACATTGTGCCCCCATACAAAACACAACAATATGGTTTCATAGTTCAACGTCTTAAATAAATCCGGGACATTTTGTGTCCCCATTCATGAAGGACCGACCGGTCCGCTGGTCTTGGGAAACGTGGACTCTGGAAAGAAAGCTAATCAGGGGTGCTTACGATTTGACAGAAGGAACCGGTTGGAATGAACACTGATTAATGGTAAGGGATTTTCCAAAATCAGCAAAACAACCGAACGAGATGGCGCTTACCATTTGAAGTTCGGTTTCCTGTTAATGTTTTCCGTTGATGAGAGACTGGAACTAGGAAATCGTGTAAATGGTAAGGAAATTTCCGACGTTCCGTTTCGAACGGAAAAAGAGGACTACCTCTGGAGGTAGTCCACAATTTTCGAACGGATTTTCCGGAAAATTACTGTTCCATTTGACTTTCAACCGAAATTTCCGGATTTTTTGGCTAAATGGTAAGCACCCCAGATTTGAGAATAAACGACCGGAAGTCAGCAATCGGACTTGGCGAGAGTGAGTCCGCGTGCTGACCGAAAGAAAAGCGGGCTCTCGGGACGAGATTACTGCCAGGTAGTCTCTAGATTCCAGGCTTTTTGCTCTAAAAATTTGTTGTTCATCAAGACACTATCCCCTAGTTGATGATTTTCTTAATTCTCCTCACCTGTCTGCTTGCTAATGTATTGATATTGAAGGGAGACAGTAGATATTGATCAATTGAACCAGTATTTGGCCTCGCCGTTCGAGACGGAAGGCATGTTGCTAGTTTCTAGGCCTCTATTTTCGTCGCGGTCAACCCGACGCCCCAGATACGTCACCGAGACGAGAAGTGACGTCATACGAAACCGTAAATGCCTGGGAAAAAGGCCGTAGGCAATCACAACCCCAGCCCTGATTCCTCTTCACTCCCTCCCTCCCCCTCTCTTTCCTCTCCTTTCAGCACCTGCGAAGCAGGCTAGCTATAATTTGAACACCGTCTAGTGAACCCAACTGTTGAGAGAAAAGGCCCAATTCCTATTCTTGATTTGTAACGAGGAAAGAGATGTTGTCATGTAATATTGGGTGACAAGGCCCATTAACAAACAGCCACAAGGTATATTTGAATTTGGAACACTGTAATATAATATTTATAGACTACTAGCTCATAGAAAAATATAACCGGATTTTTACCGTGTGACAAAAATAATTTATCTCAAAAATTACCTTTAAAAGCTAACTTGGCTTAAAACGCCAAATTCACAATGTTGAGCTTATCTTGAAATAACAACTTTATTCTGAACTTTTGGTTCTAACTCCACTTTGTTTCCACCACAACAGCAGTTTTAGTTTTAGCACTTAGCAAAAGAGGGCGCTCTCTTAGTTTAGTTTAGAAGCCACTAGAAATACTAGATTTGGTTTTTGTTGCACAGAGCAACATAGAATGTTGCTGAATCTTAACCCTTGAGTACAGCTACCATTCCTTCCTTTCTATAAAAGCCAAGAAAGACTTCTTGCAATGGTCATTACAAACACTGAGGGAGTTCGCCTCAGAGAGAAATCTGCGAGACATCCTGTACGCCTTGAACTCGTGCAGTAAAATTACAACAAAACCCTTTTGTCATTTATATATTTTCAACTAAATACTAAGTACATTATTATAGTGCATCTTGAGAAATGTTCTAACACGTGAAATGTACAATGGCTTCCTAACGTTGCTTGATATTTCTCTTCATTAGTACACAAAGCACACAGGTCCTAACTGAATGGTAAATTTCTGTTTAAGAAGCTTGTCTCCCACATCATAAGCTGCGATATCAACAACAGGCAAGGCGTTCTTTTGCTTAGTGTCGATCTCAAGAACCGTCTGGTGCCATGAATCATCTTTATTCTACAAGAAACAACAACAAAATCAAAATTAAGGATAAAGGCTTAAAAAGGCGAGCCTTCACACTAATGTCCAAGGAAGGTCCAGTCCAATAGTCCGCAGGAAGTAGATTTTACCATCACTTGGCCAAGTGTCCTAATGGTTAGTGCGCTGGACTCCGGATCGGGCGATCCAGGTTCAAGCCCTGGCCGGGCACTGCGCTGTGTTCTTGGTCAAGACACTTTACACTCACTGTGCCTCTCTCCATCCAGGTGTATATATGGGTACCGGCAAATTTACTGCTGCGGGTAACCCTGCGATGGACTAGCATCCAGGGGGAGTAGGAATACTCCCAGTCGCTTCATGCTACGGAAACCGGGATAAGCTCCGGCCTGATGGGTCACTAGGCTCCTATGTAGACTTTTGCAAACTTTTTTACCCGGCCAAGTGTAACATTTTGGACTATTTAGTATTAGTATAACCCAACTAGTGGACTAATGCAAATCCTGCATTTTGATTGGCTACACGACTAGGCATGCAACGAGAATATGCGCAGAGCTCGTCAATCGCCATCAGGGGAGGCGGGTGGGTCGCAAAAGAGAACCGTCTTCAAGCGGAGAGACCAAATTTATACTCGAGAAGTACAAAGCATCGCGGGGGAACGCGAAGAGAGAGAAAAATTTTGCTGCAATGAGCTCATTAATTATGCAGTGAGAATAGGTGTGCTAGAAACCTACAATAAGCCTTCATCTAAGCACATTGACAACGAAGACGAGCATTTTAAAAAAGTGTCGGCATTATTAGAATTGGATGCTTTAAAAAGTGAGCAGCTGTAATGGTAGCCTGCGAGCAAGCTTTCGC
The DNA here is from genome assembly GCA_963693305.1 of Meandrina meandrites. Classification (NCBI taxonomy): domain Eukaryota; kingdom Metazoa; phylum Cnidaria; class Anthozoa; order Scleractinia; family Meandrinidae; genus Meandrina; species Meandrina meandrites. The sequence continues at coordinate 1,848,686 of OY855908.1, read as the reverse complement.
ATGGAATGGCGGATGGAAGGCTTCTTCTTCCATCCACCACTCCTAAAAGAGCATTCTTTCAGGCTACAACAACGGCGATACCGACGTGATTCTTTTACATATAAGCCTTCTATGTGTTCGAAACCTTAAAACCGCCATACAAATTAACACTTACATAGAAATGTTCATGCAAATAATTTTATCAGTCGTGCTTATCACTGACTACTCACATCGCAATTGTCGGTGAGGACTTTAGGTTTTGTCTTCTCTGATGATGTTAGTTCCATTTCATTTTCTCCTTGAAGTTTAATAGTGCGGTCGTCTTCTTCTTCCCATGCGCGTGAGTTGTAGCAGTGATAAGTTATAGTCTGGGTGATACGCATGCTCAGTAGCCTCAAGAACTTCATCTGTACGGGATCCATTTTGTATTCAATCTACAATAAAAATAACGTTTACTGTGTAAGTTTCTGAGCACAAATGCTTCGACTTTGTAAGGTTTACCGGCGCATTCCACGTCCTTCGTACCTTTTAGAGGTTAAAATTTGTCGACTGGTACCACTAACTGTCTAATGGTGCTAAAACATCAAACGATCGCCGTTAGAGTTATCGCGGTACTTTTTAGGGTATCGAGCCAAAAAATGCCAGGAGCTATGTGCGACTCCACTGAACTACTGGTCCCTTTTAGGGGTGGAAATAAATTTGGGCCACGTCCACTAATCAAGAATCTGATACCTTTTATGGGTTCTTTTCAAAATTTCGGACAGCACCCCTGTCATTTTTAGAAGGGAGTCGCCCCTCCCCCGGGCGAAAATTACGCCATTCCGTACGAAAGCTGCGTTTTCAGTGTGTGAATCAGGAAACCGAGAGTGAAAACATAAATTTCTGCGGAAAAACATCAAATTACAGCTCAAACTACAGCAAATACAAGCAAATGGATAGCAACGAAGCTAATAGGGGTTTTTTTGGGGGGGGGGATAATTTGTCGACTATTTTCTCAATTTTGTTTCAAAGTATAATAAAGATGTTCACGGTTTTCGTATTCTAATTGTAAAGTCGCTTTATTATAAATTAAAACATTAGACTAAATGTGCTTTGACCTGCACTTCTTTCGTGCTCCGTGCATGTACGTGCGTGCTTGTCAACAAAACGGCAGAGCACGGTTCAGCCCTATTTATTTTAAACGTATATCAAGTGGATTCGATTTCAATAAAAAATGCTGCTTACTAGTTTTACGTCTGGGTGGACTTCACTGATCCATTGTTGAGATCGTGGGTCATCAATTGTGATCTGTGATGAAATAAAATGCTTAGCTCATTCTGACAGTGCTTAGAAAGAAAATTATCGCAGATATTTTCGAGTTTATGGGAAGCAGAAGTGTACAAATATGATCAATAAAAGGCAAACTTACATTTTCTTTCTTTGGATGAACGCAGGCTCTCTTATTCTCAAAGTCACAGTAAATGTACTCAGCATCACTTATGCAACCTTCATTGGGGTCAATCCAGTAATAACCTAAATGTGCCAAACAAGTAATACACAAGATCATTGTTGTCACGAAAATTGGATACACAAGAGTTCTATAATGCATTAAATATTTTTTTCTCGCACGCGACTGGTATTTACACGTCACGCGAAGCAGCCAACAGCCAAACCTCGGGAACACCTATTAAATATATAGGCGATATTCCGCGCGATTTCGCACGATAACTGCTCAATATCACTAAGGTCTCAAAATTTGCGTTTCACGTTCATACGTTCAGATTTCATCCCAGCTAAATTGTTAAATTGAATAGATTGCTAAATATTTTGAACAGACCAGCAATATTTTGAACGCCGACACTAACTTGATTCCACAACTGATTTCCTATCAGAAAACTGTCCGCTTCTCGGAACAGATTATGTCCGTGGAAAAAATACAATGCATATTCTCGCATCAAATGGAGGCCATTGTTTTGATGATGATGTTTGATGTATGTAGTGTATGTGGTGGGGGGGGGGGGAGGGGGTGTTGATGGCGGGGAGGGGAGGGGGTATGGGAGTATTAGTCAAAGGAATATTACTAAAACCAGCAATAGCGTTATCATTGTCAAATTACGTAGAGCTGTTACCAAGTGCAACAAAGTGTAAGGAATCATTGAACCCACCGCTTTCCACAGTGTCGTCACTGTCTAGCTGGAGATCTCTGCATGAGCGGGCGGGGTGATATATGCTCCCTTTCTGCCGTTTGTAGTTAACCCTCTGATTTGCAAAACCATCCAAGAGCTTTTTCACTGCGGGGCTCTGAAAGCAGATTCAGAAAGAATCGTAACTTGACGACGAAGGACAGGCACATCGAAAGCTGAACACAACTTTTTTATATCAAAACCTAAAGATGTTTAATAGTGGTAGAACTGAATTTAAAATTGTTTAGGTTTGCAGGGTATGTCCCCACTCCCCCGGGTAGGGGGGTACGGAAAACTTTTTTATACGGGGAGGCTCCGTCCTGAGGTCCAGACCCTTACCTTTCCATATATTATTTTTGACAGAAAAGGTACACCTTCCATATACCTTCGTAGAGAATGGTACCACTTTTACATCCCTACAGAAGGATTTCTACATCTCTAATTTTTCACCCGAAAAGCTCGTGTGTTCGAGAAGCCCTTTTGAATACCTAAATTACAGTTTGCCCCACCCTTTTGTATATTCCAACTCGTAAAATCCCTTCCCTTTGATATACCTACACCCAGAAAAAGGTACCCCTTTGGGGCGGAGCCTCCCCGTATAGTCTACTATAGGGAATACCCCTCAGGTTTTATGTGGCAGTTGAAATGCAAATGCATCTACAGTTGCATAAGTTCCGGCGAAAATTAGCACGAATAAGGTATATGAAGAAAATACCCCCCACATGATGCTTCTCTTGATTCTCATCACTTGCCTGTTTAACAATGTATAATCTTTGTAACGAGAACTTAGATTTTGGTCACTCACGGGAATTACCTCTAAACTAGGAGTTTCGTCTTTGCTCTGAGAGGAAGTCCTCTGCGAAAATAAACAAGTAATCAAACAAACAAATAAAGAGCAGGTGCAAAAAGGTACGACACAGGTAAAATAGGGAAAAGTAGAAAACGCGGGCAGCACGCTTTGAATACTAATAAGATATTTATAACGTGTAAAGCATTTTAACGTTTCCTTTTTATTTTTAACTTGTAGAAGCTAGCTATAGCCAAATAATTATGATTTAGAAGAATCTACAAAAACATGAATAGCTGCAAAACGCAAAGACAAATTTGGAACAATTTTACAAAGCATGATAGCGAATGCAAATGCATCTCTTTTGAAAAATAAACTAGTGAGCGGCACTCTGCAAGCGGTATTTGTAAAACTGATTTATTCTTCAATAATTTGTACGGTTTACACTATGTATAAATACAAGCCTGTAACTCTCATTTGTAAAACTCCCTGAAGAAGTCCGCGACAGTCGGACGAAACGCGTAGGGGAATAAATCCGTTTTACAAACACCAGGGTTCAAAATAAAATTTCGTTTTTAGCCTGAATTTGTCGGCTTTTTTTGTCAAGGCTCATTTTTTCCCGGCGTTTTCAAGGGACACAATCAATATGCATACATGACGTACCCGTAGGCTTGCAATGCATTCTGGGGCGATTTCAAATCCAGTCGGCCATTTGCAAGTTTTCCGAATTGAAAATATTTTACAGCAAAGCAAAAGAATGGATTGGAGCAATTTGACTTCTTTTCTTATTTTGAATGTTTGAGAAGTAAATAAGATCTTCCAATATAATTTTCTGGAGGGACACAATACCTGAGAAGGTGGGGCGGCCCGTTATTCATCTTAACACAGAAATGAAGTTGCCACATTGGCGACTAAACCGCAAAACCAGAAGTTTTAGTCGCCAAAGATGAAATTTTGGTCGCATTAGCCACCAGTGAGTCGTATTTTCTAGCCCTGTAGCTGCTTTATTGTCTGATATAAAATGTTTCCTTCAACTTACAGCAAGTTTGATTTCAGTTGACCGATCAAGGCATGATATTTTATATTTCTTCGGTGAAAAGTAGCCGGCAAGTGTCGTCAAAGTGTCGGCTACCGCCGACAGCCGGCTGCTATTTTGAACCCTGAACACCGTTCGCAGAATGCTCCTCACTAGTGGTCGTTTTTCTTTTTTAGTTTATAAAACGATAAGTCATAACGTGTTTTTCCACCTGAAAGCAATCACTGATCAAAACTTCATAAACAACGACTGAAAACTGTTCTACTGATGTTAAGTACTTCCTTACCTTTGTGCTGGAGTACAGTCGATAGTCGGGCGGAGGTCCTTTATCACCAGAACCTGTGATCTGCAGAATAAGAATTGAGTATGAGCCCCGCCTCAGGTCGTAAATATACCGTGCGAGTCATAAATATGATAAAACGGGTACTGAATGGTCTCCAAAAAAATAAGGGTCAATTTCACGGTTCTCGCAGTCTCGTTTTGTAGCGGTTCCGATTGTGTTACAGTCTCGACTTTTTTGGCAAAGCGGGTTTGGGATCTCAATTTTGGTCTCGCAATCCAAAATCTCAGAAAGTGTCGCCGTCTCACAAAGTCTCGAATTCACCATTCGTCACCCCTGATATACCAAATCGTACGATTTCGTTACTCTTCGCGACTTCTTAAAAGAGCTTGGTAAAAAAGTAAAAAGTAAATGTTGTTTATAGTGGTCATGCACTTAGCTTCAAGATAGCTAGTTTGCAGGCATGCCACTGAAACATAGGAAACAAATAACTTTAAATGAACATAACATGGTTAAAAATCCCAACTGGCTGGAGGCAGACCAGTTGGCTATATACAAACCGTGAAACAAATCCAGCTAGTGGCAGGGTGGAGGGCTTGAACCCGGGACCTCCGGATTACAAGTCCAGCGCCCTAAACCACTCGGCCACGCTGCCTCGTCATGGTTCCTATGGCCAGACCGGAGCTAAGCTTGATGTGTCACCGAAGTGTACAAACCTTGTCCTATCAAGGAAACATCTACAAAGTACACCATTTTTTGTGTTTCTTTCAATTAATTCATAATCTAGTCTATCGAGACTCATTACTTGAAATTTTTTCATGAGCTTCACTAGTGTTCCCTAGTCTCCTCTGTCTTTGCCAGATTTGAAAAATTGTAATAAGATTTACAAGCGAAAGCAACTAAAATTGACAGCAATTATACACGATGAGATTGGAAGGAATTACTAAAACACTTACAAGTGCACTAGTAAGGTATCGTCCAGGAGGACCCTAAAAACAGTGAACACAAGAACGGTTAGAGTGAAATAAATTCAATGACGCGTGACAGGAACATAGCAAAATGGTTATAAAACTCTTTTTCGCGTCAAAAATGTTTTTAAACGTACAAACGTCTCGGGCTTAGCCCTTCTTCAGTGTTTTGAAATGCCAGTGTTTCATTTTTTTTTTTTCAACAATGGCATTCAAAATACTGAAGACGGGCTAAGCCCGGAACGTTTGAACGTTTTGGCACTAAAAAGAGTTGTATAACTATGATGCTATGAGTATGAGAACGGTTAGTCAAACAAAATGAGTACTACTAATATCAGTGCTACCCCCCTCCCTCTCCTCCCCCCTGGACAGGGCGATAGTCCACCAGAGGTTCAAAAACATATTTGGGGAACAGGGATAGCGGAGTGGTGAGAGCGCTCGTCTCCCACCAATGCTCGATTCTCGGACCCTGTGTCATATGTAGGTTGAGTTCGTTGTTGGTTCTCGTCCTTGCTCCGAGGGTTTTTCTCCAGGTTCTCCGGTTTTCCTCCCTCCACAGAAACCAACACTTCTAATTTTCAAAGTCAACTGAATTGAATTGATATTCTACAGCAGGTTGCCCAAAAGTTTGCCGGGTCTTGCAAATTGGTTAGCTTAAATAGCACTCCGGTTAGCTTAGGTGGCTTGCGGGTTAGTGTTTATATTCATGAGGGATTCATGGCTCGCATATTGCACACAACTTCATCCTAACTCCGTGGTGAAGCATTTCGCACCGGAATCACAAAAGTCATGTGTTTGAATCCCTTGGAAACCTGAACTTTCTTTAGGCTTTCGTTTCGATACACCTGGAGCCAGTTTCAACAGCATTGGCATTCGTTGGTGACGGCTTTATGTGCGACTTAACACGAAGATGATTAAAGTAAGTTCTTTTCGACTGCTTAAGTTGTTGCACAATTGTGAAATATCTTTCTGTTTAGGATGAAAGTGCATTTCCCAATGATACAACAATGAGCAAGAATGCCTAGATTTTAGTTCCGACCTCTGGCTCTTATCACCAGACCACCACGGCTTTCGTTGTAGATTAGGTCCCAGATCTAAAGTCCTTTATTAAATAAAAAGTTCAATTCGTACCTGCGGGCCTGGTGGACCGGGAGGTCCTGGGTCTCCCTAAAAAAATAATAATAATAAATTATTAGAAACGTAAGTATGGTTTGTGATAGTTCGTCATCACGTGCCACTGTACAAAATCCCAAATACAAAACTAAAAGCCTGGCGAAACAAGGAAACATGTTTCCAGAAACACCCGTAGCGCGCGCATGTTTCCCAGTTTTGCCACACGGGAAGCATTGTTTCCAGCGTCAATTTTGTTTCCAAGAAACAAAATTTGCTTCTGATACACGGTAGAAACATTGAAACTCGCGTGTTTCCGCGCGGCTTGGAATCATGGCAAAACGAGGAAACAATTATGGAAACATGTTTCCTCGTTTGGCCAGGCCTGAAATCCTCAGTCGCGAAAGAAAAAATAATCCTTACCTCCATTCCCTCGGCGCCCTGAAAGTGAAAACAAGAAGCCAGTAGTTAGTTTAAGTTTTTTCCTTCTCTTGTGATAATGGGTTTTGAAGTTAGTGCCTTATCATAATTGTGTCCAATTTTTAAGCCCGGATCAATACAAACGAGGATGAGAGTTGATGCGATGTCAAACTCTCGCTCTCGTTTGCTCTGAAACTCTCGTCGACTCTTATGCACCCTCATCGACTTTGAGCGTGCTCAAATGTTTCATGAGTCGATGAAAGTTTTTTCTTCATTTCTCTCACTCTTAACAGATTCTAGACAAGACTTAAGACAACTCATCAAGCCACCTTACCGTCGTTCCACGTTCACCCTATAGAAAAGAGAAAAGATATATTATTAACTTTTACTTGTTTTAGATTTTACGAGCTTCTTAAAACTAAACTCGATATAGTTCGGCGAAAACCCGGTGTTCGAAAAGAAAAACTTAGAATGCATGACAAGAAACAAATTGACTTACCGGTCTACCAGGATTACCTTGAGGCCCTATTGATCCCTGAAGAAAAAAAAGAAAAGTTTATCAGATAGGGGCGCAATGGCGAGAGAACTCGCTTCCCACCAACGTGGGTTGAGTTTGTTGTTGATTCTCGTCCTTGCTCCGAGGGTTCTTCTCCAGGTTCTCCAGTTTTCCTCCCTCCACAAAAACCAACACTTCTGAAGTCGCAAGGGTATTACGTGCAACCCTCGTTAAACAAAGTCGTTTTATTTTTTATGTTATTTTTTAAATAGATACTCGCGACTGTAAATACCCATACTGATCGGACGCGGACACTGTATCAGGCTTGGGAAGGTCCCTAAAGACCAAGTGAGGCGTTTTGTGATCCTGAAGAAATTCAGAAATAAGTTTGAATATAAAAAAAGAAAGAAAGACGCTGTGTTGCACTTCGGGAAAAACCCCTTCATCAGAAATAAGTTTGACTGTTTAGTGTACTAGGTGCTGTTTATAAGACAGCTGAAACGCAGTCTAAACGTGCAATCGGACTCTATTCGTGCGAAAGTATTTGTGTAATCTTAGGCCCCGTCCACACTAATCCTGATAAATTTGAAAACGCATCTCTTTTTCTCCGGTTTGGCCGACCATCCACACTTAAATGGCGTTTTCAGTCACCGAAAACGGAGCTTTTCGGAAACGGTCTCCAGAGTGGAGAAATTTAAAAACGCCGTTAATTGAAAATTGTAAATCGTAAATTGAAAAAAAATTAAACTACCTCGTCTCCAGGATTTCCCTGTGGGCCGGGAGCACCCTGAGGTCCTTGAGAGCCCTAAAAAGAAACAAGAAATAAGACAGCCAGTTCTAGTTAATTTGGTTGAATGTTGATTCAGAAGCACGGCGAGCAATAATTGTGCTCTCTAAGGGACCGTTCATTTTTATAAGATGGGAGGGGGAGTGGCTGGTCGAAAAAATATGGTCTGTAAGGAGAAGTCAGTCAAAATGGTTAACATAAATCGTGTAAAATTCTATCAGAATGTCTAAAAGCGTTTCTGAGGTTCTAAAGGCCTACATTTTCCCGTGCGAGCATGTCCCGGACCTCCGAAAAACGCATACAAGAACAAACATGATTCACGTTTCACTAAGTGGCAGAAATGATTTATGAAATTGTTGTCACTCCTGACTGCAATTTGAAAAATAAACGTAAATCTACCTCAGTTGTTTTATTTAGTCGTCTCTGCGACTCAAAATGGAGAATTCAGCGATTAGAAGGGTTTTGCGCTGACTGTTAATACAACAACCCTTCAAATCGCTCAAATTCGCCATTTTGTGCGGCAGAGACGACGAAATAAAACAACTGAGGTAGATTTACGTTTATTTTGAGCTCACATGTAGACATTACTCGCAATGTTTTACTATGCATGATAAGATCCTTTCGATATTAATGAGTGTTCATCTGGCACCTAGTAGTTATTTAATATTTAATACTTATTTTCTTTATTTAGCTTTTATATATTTTGCTATGGAGTGTTTGTGTTAGCTTTTAACGTTTGCCATTAACCGCTTTCTTTCTTTTTTTTTGCTTTATTGCCAACCACCGTCTTAGTATTAATCTAATTTAACTTCGCTCAGCTCGATAAGCTTTTTAGTTTTTCTGAGTGTTGTTACCAATATTCTGTTTTAATTATATTTTTTTTTGAAGCATTGTATGTAAGTCTTTTTGGTAATAAAGTTGTTGTTGTTGTTGTTGTTATTCTCATATATTTCTTTATATTTCTAACATACAGTCACACCACTTGTCTGGGCGCCCTGTGGGAAAAGAGATGACTCACTCACCTGCGGGCCAGGAGGGCCAGTAGTACCGTTATTTCCAGCGTCACCTGCCTCGCCCTGTCAAAATATGATCAAAATGACAGCTTATTTTATACTCGAGCTGCAGACGTGCAATGTTGTTCTTACATCATCTGCAGGCTACTAATGCAAAAAGATACAGATCTAAGGAATAGATCTGCCAAATGAAAATGAAGTACAACAGCAACTTGTGTTTGGAATAATTATGGGTTCATAATGGGCTCTTTGCATCTAGCTACATTATTATTCAAAAAATTCGCACGATGCCCATACATGGTCAGAAAGTCATTGTTATCCGTCATCCGTATATAACAGACATCCTACGATATACGTAGGTTGCCAAGATTTGACTAAAATCTTGCAAAGCGTTGCACAACCACAGTTTTTCTCACTGCAAAATCAGTTTCGTTGACAATTTGTTGAATAATAAAACAATTATCCTGCTCAATCTTGCGGAATATCGTCTAATTTTAGCCAACTCGGCCTACGGCCTCGTCGGCTAAGTATCAGGCGATATTCCGCGCGATTTCGCAGGATAATTGTTTTAAAAATGTCCCGCCGTGCTAGAGAACAAGCTACGTGCTGGTTTTGTTTGTTTTGAATCTCCCGTGACATGCGTAGCTTGCTCTCCTGCAGGATTTAGTGCTTCATCAAGACAGTATCTCCGAGTTGATGGGTTTCCATATTCTCATAAGCTGTCTGCCTAACAATGCAACTGATATTGTATTGAGATGTTTTATATTCACCTCTATTCCCATGTTTCCCATGTTTCCTGGCTTTCCAGTATAACCGCCATCCCCCTGTAAAAGCGTTCTTTGTTTAAGTCATTTAAGAATCACAAACAGTCAAAATGACACGGGATCATGCTTAACTACCTTGAAAACGGATATCTATCACGGCGATTCGGATGCATTTGTGGTCATAGCGGAGCTAAAATTACGACTAAATTGCTTCACTCGTTCACAAGATGCGCCTAGAACACCAAGTGAAGAAATTAAGTGAATTATTGAAAGGAGAGCAAAGTGTAATTAGTTTTTTAGCGATTTATCCAAGACACACGGGCACACACTTCTGCCAGACGTTTTTCAATTTTTGATTGAAATCTCATGCCTGTAAAACTCGCATGATAATACCTCTTTAGTGTACTAATATAGTCAACAAGCGTCATGCTTAATCTCCCTATTATCGCAGGCTCAACTGAAATAGCAGCTATTGCAAACAAGCAGCACTGCCCGTGTCGGTGCATATTACCCTTTCTCCCGTTTGTCCAAGATCCCCGGTATCTCCGTCTTCACCAACAATGCCCTGGACACGAATATAAAAATAAAAAATAGTGTTATTTGCATGACTATAGGTGCTTCCATTTACACGGCAACAATCGCTAATTATCCACAATTGTTAGTAATTTTACAATTTATGTAGTAAATTAGGGCCAATTCGCACTAGCGGACAAATTTTGTAACAATTGGTAGATTTCATCGCTTGTGTGTCACTTGATACAGAAAACAAGTGCGAATACGTTTTTTGACACCTAGAACTTGCCAAACAATTCAGGAAAACAAAGAAGCAGTTGTCTTATGATTGGTCCGCTTTGCACGCGTGAAACATTTTGTCAAACAATCGCAAAAACAAGTGCGAGCGACTTGTTGGACAAGTGCAAATTTCGTCAAAACGGACAAATCTTCAAAGGGGCCGATGTCCTGCCTCCAGGCAGGACAAGTCATGACAAGTCGCATTCCAACGCCCCTCATAATACCAGATAACAATACGTTGTTGATTGGCTATTGTGTTTGGTCTGGATTGTACTAAAAAACAACAGGCAAACTTTTTCCGCGATAGGCGGCAAAACATGTTTGTGTGCCGAGGTGAGGTCGTGGAAGGATTAACCCTGGTAATACCGGGGTTGGAACAAATGAATGCGGAGGGAACCAGTTTGTGCCGATAAATGGAGGGGAAAAGAAATAGTTTACTTGTCAGCACAAAAACATCACTTCACGCACACTTCAAATGCAAATCGTTTTAAAATATTTCACCACGTGGACCTGCTTGATTATTTGATATTTGCACAAGACGACCGTGCCGAGAAATGTACCAGGATGCCAGTAGCACGTGCAGAGCTATTGTAATAATAATTACACCTTTTGTTTTATTCAAAATGTCTCTGACTTGTCGCGACAATTTTGTTTTTGTCAAAAATGTTATGACATTTAAAACTTGTCCGCTAGTGCGAATCGGCCCTTATAGTGTAATTTATGTAAATAAAAGACTGTAATGGACTTCGTAATAAAATAAAGATTGATTGATGAACACTTCGAGGTAGTTCTTTTATCACGGTTGCTTTCGGACCGTCAGAAAATTCTGTGCCATTTCTTCATTTCTCCCAACAAGGGAACACAACAACCAGCAAGCGAATTAAGAATGGTAGGCGTTATCTCATTCTTTGGAAAAAAAAAGCTAGTGGTAAACACGGCCCATGACTACGCCTCACACACCCTTTATGTGCTGATTCCAGACCTCATCAGACCGCATTAAATTTTCCAAATAATGAGATAACGCCTACCATTCTTACCATGTAAATGTGGCCTAAGGTAATTAACAAGTGAAAAACGGAACAGCACTCATCACTGTAACAGCCATGTTTGGAACACCTTACAAGCAACAGAAATTAAGGGACACACAACGATAGAGGCGTTTGAGTTTACACTGACAACTAAACTTGGTATTACATGCAAACAATTGCAATTTGCCTAAGTTAATGATCTTCTTTTGACTTATTTCCTAACAATGCACTGACATTATAAAGATAAATTAGATTTTGAACATCCTTACGTCTGGTCCTTGAGGTCCTACTTTGCCTGTATCACCGTTGATACCAGGGTCTCCCTGAAAAAAAAAAGAAGATTTTAAGAGATTTAAGTCGTAATTATTGTTTAATTAACCAAATCCTTGTGTTAACACAACTTTGTTCACAATTCGCCAGGTTTTTAGTTAATTCACTCGAAGCGACGTTTCCTTGATGTGATACTCGAAGTTTGCTCCGTACATCGCAATTTCCATGAAGCAAACTATATGCAAAGCGTAATAAGCTCGTAGCTTCAAGGAAATTGTTGTGAATTAAGAAAATGGGCGATGTGAACTTTTTGTTTGCCTATTGTTTCTTCTATTGTTTTTTCATTTTACCTTGTATTTCCAATTACTATCGCTAATCGAGTACAGATTAAGAAGGAGCAAGAAGGGCGAGAATAATTTTATATAACACTCCGTTCTAGAATGCACTATTGTTTCGCTAAACAGAAGGTGACTAGTTCATCATCGCGGTGTTTACTTTCCCAAACTTTATTAATCAGAAGTTCTTGGCGTTCACTTGTGGCATCATAGAGAAGTAATAGAAATATAAAATAAATCACTTTATTTAAGTGTCAGAGTATTTAGCATAGAGCAAAAAAAAAATCCCAACTGGTAGGAGGCAAACCAGTTGGCTATTTACAAAGCGTGGAGAAGTTGAATTCGGGGCAACCGAACACAAATCCATCTAGTGGCAGGGAGGAGGATTTGAACCCAGGACCTCCGGATTACAAGTCCAGCGCCTTAACAACTAGGCCACGCTGCCTCCTTAGATGTTGTATTTGGCCTTACTTCGTCACCAGCTAGCCCGGATTCTCCTCGGTCACCACTTGGTCCAGACTGTCCAACAGCTCCAACTACTCCAGCAGTGCCTGGCGAGCCTCTCTCGCCCGCGTCACCCTATACGAAAATTGACAACAGACACGTTACACGAGATGGTAAATAATTTATGGTATTGACTGCAATAGTAACAGGGGCACCGTCACGGATCATTTCGGTGAATATCTGCTTAGAAGGCCTACGTTCCTCTCAGATTGTTGCCTGTTGCTTTTGGAGATGTAAACGTGTCGTTACTGGGTACCCGAAAACGCCAGCTAGGCAACAACAGCTCACCAATGCAGATAATAAGATTTATTTTTCTAAAGGTTTCTGCCATTTAAATACTCAGCTAAACATCCTAACAGATTGAACTGTGTTAGCTCACACAAACGATATGGGAAAACAGAAGAACGACATTCCAAGACTTTTGCTTAGTTTTCCTCGTTGGGCACTTCTTGCAGTAAAAGACATGCGTTTAGAACAAAGACTCTTTGAATGATAAGCACGATCACCCCTGAACTACATGAGACAAGGGAGGGGCCCATTACTAGAGGAGAGCACCAATCATTCTGTCTTTGAATCGGCGTTTCATAATATTAATTACACCAGCGTGTTTTGACTTTTGTGGCACAAAATTCAATCCAGCTTTAATGCCAACCCTTCACAGTGTTAAAGCTTAATGTAAAACAACATCAGTTGGATTAGGTTTCTTTAATATTTTATGGCTTATTCAAGAATTTAAAATTCCATTTTTTTTTTCTAATTACGATAACGTATGTACTTACTTCTCCTCCATTTTCTCCAGGCTCACCATCCTCTCCGTTTGAACCATCGGGACCCTAATTTATGACAAAAGCGTTGACATACATAAGCAGAGAAAAGTGGTTTACATTTCGAAGTACGAAGGCAAGTAAATATGGGAAGGGTTGCTGAAGGGTACAACGACATAACAAAATAAAACGAAATCAATTGATAATAAATGTCTTTACCTCAGTGCAACTCGCGTTAATCTCGTTCAGTTTCAAACATTTGCACTTGACTTACTAGCAGTTTTCGTTTTGTTTTGTTTGTTTGTTTGTTTCGTCTTTTTTCGACAACTTATTCAACAGAAGTTCTGAACAATTTCTTGAGCCTTTTAAAACTGTCATATAATATTATGACTAAAAGAATGATGTTGATAACGATAAGACTGACACCTAGAGTGACGTATTGTCCGACAAAAGCACAGTTATCAACTTTTATCTCAAGTTATAGCAAAAGCTGAAGTGTACCGAAACAAAACAATACCAGCAACTTACGGGTTGGCCTTTGGGTCCGTCCAGTCCAGGCCTTCCGGACGCACCAGGGTAACCCTGACAATGTGATTAACAAAGAGGAAATAAGTTAAACAGTCTGACATAAGAATACTAGCCTGCAATGGGCGAGCGTTGGATAATTTTGTTCACGTAATTGGCATTGGAGTCACAAATATGAAGAGCCAAGCCTCTCCTGAGTTCGAATCCAACATGGCCGGCTCGCCCAATCAGAAAGCGATCGCTCGCTAAATTAAGCCTTCATTGCGGCGCTCACGTAGTAGGGCGTTTATTTGCATTAAGTGTGCTAGTTGGAATAGGGGCTCTTATTAACAAAACCAGCTCAAGGGGGTGGCAGTTATTAGAAAGGGGGCGCTTACTGAAAGGAGTAATCAAAGTTTATCATTTACCGGTTTGCCATCTTCGCCAATGAATCCGTTAAGACCGGCAAGGCCTGGTTGACCCTAGGGGATTAAAAAGGATAGCCTTAAATACACATTGTTCAAAACGATAACAAAAGTCATGAACCACAGCTGAAAACGGTATGTACGAGAAATGCTTGTGTTAGTAGAATTTCCACACCCCCACCCCGTTAAGCACTAGAACACAACCCTGCAGACGGGGGGGGGGAGGTTATCTTGTTTCACTTCCTTAACAAGTGTTCCATGAATCGGGGCAATACTTACGCCTTATCGAGATACTAACCTTTTTTCCACATATTTTAATAAGTAAGGGTTCGCTGCCCCCCTCCCATCTCCACCCTCCACAGTGTTGTTTTAACCAAGAACCATGCCTCAAGTAAAAGTAATCTTCTGAAACAAGACTGAATGAGGTGGGGGGGGGGGGGGGGGGGGAGAGGAATGGCAAAAATTGAATATTTTTAGTTGTGGCATTCAAGAAAGAGTGTCATTTGCACTGGCCTCGCGTTTGTCTCATTAACTACTGTTATCCACGATTGCAGGGAAATATTTTTAGGAGAAAGATGTGAAATGTTTTTACTAGGACTGTATATGTATTAAGTGAATGCGATGAAAAAAGCATTCAACTGCGATCTCGTGATACCGTAAAATTCCAGTTATAAGCCCTGGGCTTATACAACTTCGTAAGGGGTTTTGGGTGGGCTTATAAACGGGGGGCTTATATCCGGGGGGCTTATAAATCGTAATAAAGCAACATTTAGCTCTGTTCAGTACTATCATCCAACATAGTGGGGGTTATATCCAGGGGGGCTTATAACCGGATGTATTTTTTTGTTTACAGGGGCAGGGGGCTTATAGCCGGAATTGGACGGTAGTTGTGTAAATGAAATTTGTTGCTTCTTACCGGTTCACCGATCGCACCATCAGGTCCAATTCGACCGGGAGAACCTGGTGAACCCTAAAAATACAAAAACAAATACAAATACAAACGGTTTGTAATTAAAACAACAAAACAAAAAAAACGTTTCAGGAAGGAATCACTCAATGCCCGATCGACCTGATCCGCGCCCAAGATAAGATAATTGGCAAAATGTAACATTGATCCTTAAAGGAGCAATGTCACGATGTTTTTAACTCATTTTTATGATTACTTTGAAATTGAAGGAAGCCTCAAAATAATAGGTTTCTAACAGAAAAACACCAACGGGATCATAAAAACGCGAAAATAACCAAGGATGGTTAAGATTATGACCAACAAACTTGAAAAAAAAGCCATTTTTTTCAAGATGCATTGTCCGTGATGTAGCTCCTTTACGACCGTTTCGTTTAATCCTATTATGTTATTTCCATGTTCCAATGTTCCAGTCTGTCATTCAGGAATACCAGATCAGAGAGTACTGTTCAGATATTTGAGTACAGATAGAGTGGAAAGGCGTCTACAAATGTCTCGCATGCTCAAATTATTATGTAACTACCAAAGACAACAATTGGAAAAGATCGTTGCTTACATAATATTCGATTGCTGCGAACTCACCTGACGTCCACGATCACCTTTGGGTCCGGCAGGTCCAGTTTGTCCAGGATTCCCCTGATGAACAAACACACAGAAAGATTTTCATTCAGTTTTCAATTGAAGACCAAAATCAATTTAATCACTGTGGCCAAACACAAAGGACACAGACAATCCAGTGAACCAATCAAAACTCGAAGCAAATGCATGTCGCCGACGCGAAGCGCGGGAAAACGTGTGTTAGGAAGTCGATATTTCTGATTGGTGGAAAAAGTGGCACGAGCTTTCTTTAACCAATCACTAGGCGCAATTATGCAAAACCAAAGCAAACGCTAATTACTTTCGACACTCAAGTGAATATCGCCCAGTAATGGCGTATTCTGAAAAGGTCATCAACTCTGGCCTAGTCCAGCCACTCAAGACAATCCTGCCAAGTTGATGATTTAAACCGTTATTCTCATCAGCAGTCTGCTTGAGAATGTATCAGTATTATGGGGAGAAGCAAGAACTTGATCATGGTTAAGATAAGACTTACCACACGTCCGTCTCCACCAGGAATTCCGGTTAGACCATCTCTTCCTGGGATACCCTAAAACAAAATGAATTGAAACAATTCATCCGACCTAGTTCTTATGGCATCTAAACATTTTGAAACGTGAGATGGCAGGATTGAAACGTGAAATAAATGAAAAGATCCTAGTAGTGTGAACGTAAGTAATTCACAAAAATTGCCTTTTTAAGCTTAAAAGGCGAGATTTGGGTCTGAAAGGCTAACGAAAGTTTCGTTTGAATTACTTACGCACTACAAAGATCATTTCATTCATTTCGATAACTTAACTAGGATGTGTTTAAATTTTTAAGTCGACCAACAATTACCACTACAGATCGTTACACTTTTTGTTTACTCTCTATGAAAAGCAAAATCAGTCTTCACAATTCATTTCACTGTAAACGATATATCTATTTTTCCAACAACGCCAAAGCCTATTGTTTAAGTTATAAAATATAAAGCCAGATATAAAATTACACAGCCTTCAATTTGAATTTGCATGAAATCTTTTCACAACAACTTCTTATTTCTATTTCAAATTTCGGGCCTCCAAATTAGAATCAAAATTATTTTAGACGTCTCAGAATAATATTTAAGTCTATCCTTTCAGGTATAGTTAAGCTGGATAGAGGTCTCAGGATATTGAATATTGTTACATATTCTCGAATTAACAATTTCAAGTAATATATCAAACAGGGGAGTGTTTCATCACATTTCCAAACACCGAGAAGCGAGTTACGACGAACTGTGACGTATTTGGAAATGTAATGAAACACTCTCACGAGTGTTTGATACATCTTCTCAATCGAAACTAAAACTACTGAGAGAACGGAGAAATTAAAATGTAAAATCTATGATAATTAAGATCACATATCCAATCCACCGTCACGGTTCTGATTTCCTTTGTTAAAACGTGAGGAATTATTCATGGTTGGAGAAGTAGCCTTTCTTACCGGAATACCGGGGAGTCCAGGCGAGCCAGTTTTTCCGGGAGTGCCACGGGCACCCTGAAATATCAACATACCACAACATTATACCTTACAAAAATATATTTATATCTTTAACAATGTCTTCCCTTTTTTAATGCTTGTAAAAACACATTAATTGGAAAGCAACAATACCTTTACACCAGGAATGCCTGGTTGTCCTGGTTGCCCACCCGCTCCCACCGGACCCTAGGAAAAAAATAAACCACTCCATTAGTTGTGCAGTGTAGCAGAGGTCTTATCACGAAGATTTGCAAAAAAAAACAACTTATAAGTCCGTCAGTGGGTCAGTCAGGGAATCGGTAATCTAATAAGTCAGTCTGTCGGCCTGTCAGTAAGTCAGTTAGACTGTATGCCAGTCCGCTTGTAATTCAGTCAGTCAATCAGTCAGTCAGTTGGTCAGTCTGTTAGTCAGTCAGTCAGTCAGTCAGTCAGTCAGTCAGTCAGTCAGTCAGTCAGTCAGTTAGTCAGTCTGTTAGGTAGTCAGTCAGTCAGTCGGTTGGTCAGTCAGTCAGTCATTCAGTCAGTCGGTCAGTCAGTCAGTCAGTCAGTCAGCCATTCATTCATTCAGTCAGTCATTCAGTCAGTCAGTCAGTGAGTGACTAATGAAGTGACAGAGTTCCACATTTGGTTGTCTTGAAGTAACGATGGGTAACCATGGGACAGCAACGCCTTGTCTGTTCATCTTAAAATAAAGCTTGTTATGCTTAACTACACGTTCACATTTCGCGTATTTCAATATATAACATCAGATTTCCATTGTCTCAGCTGAGCTGGAACTACCTTGTAATGACAGCAATGTAATTAAAACAACTTTATTTTTTTGCGTATTAAATATCTTATTTTAAAATATGTATCTATGTAGAAGGGAACACGCGTCGACTAACTACACATAAGATCAATTAAAGTGGCAGTTGTTAAATGTCAAAGTTATCAAATAATGCAATGTCTCATGCTTAACACAGACTGAAGGATTCTGCTCTTTCCTGGGAACGAGGATGGCTTACATGTCATTCAATAGCATAGCTACACTAGCTACTCACGGGGGGTCCCTGAGCTCCTGCCTGGCCAGCTGTTCCAGAAGGTCCTCTATGTCCCTGTAAAAGGAATTAGCTAAAGTGAACAACAACAACAATCTTTATAGACTCACACTTACATTAATTACAGCAGAGTATTATATGCATTCAAACTAATTAAAGACAATAACAAATTAACTACTTTAGAGGAATAAACTTAAAAGCATTTATTTCGACGACCTCTCGTCACAGTTAGCTGATCGGCTTGAGAGTGCCTCTTCTGCAACGTACCGTTTTTACACGGTAAACTTTCATGACTAATTCTGGACAACTTTAATTATCACTTTCTTCAGGTTTAACCTATCAAAGTGCCAGCGATTGCACGTTTAATGTTTTAGCTATAATGTTTCAGCTAATCAATTCCTGCCGCCTCTGGCATTAAATTATTGCTGTGTAAAACATAATTTCTAAAATAACACCTGAAGATCAGTTGGATAAAGGAAAGTAATAAGTATCTAGTGAAGAATGCTTGCGAAAATCCTATGACGCTATCTGATTTTTAAATTAGCGTTTATATTCACATTTTATATTTAAATTTTTCTTTTTTCATACCATCATTTTATTACAATATACATGTAAAATTTTGAGACCAATAAAGGTGATAGACAACAGACTACCTATAGGGGGACGGAAGAGGTTTAAGAAGATCAGTTGGATAAAGGAAAGTAAGATAGTTAGATAGTTTCTATGTATTCACAGGTTTATACATAATGGCTTAGAATGATTCAAAATAGTTTTACTTGATTCCTACCGGATATCCTTCTGGTCCAGGATCTCCTTTTGTGCCAGCGAAGCCTTGATCACCCTAGGAATGCAAACAAAACACAAATGTACAATTTTCTTTCAAATAAAAGCGTTGTGTGTATTCTGATATCGTTCTATAACTCATGTGTCAGCATGCATTCAAAATAATGGAGCTATTAGTCTGGAAAACATTAGAAATTTACGTATTTCTTTATTGAGCTGGTCAGTCAAAAGTGTTCTGTTCATCTTCGTAATCGAGTGGGTTTTCACGACACTTTCGTGAATTGTTTCTTCTGCAACAGATTTTACACATTAGAAAGGGGTTTTCAAACATGTTGCATTTTTGGCGGCCAATCTGGTCCTGTTAACCTGTAACACAAGAAAACAAGCACCAGAAATGATGCTAAAATATTGGATAACCAGAAAAATTTTACGTTAAACAATCAACGTAATGTACCGGTGTATATTGATACAACTTCTAACATCAATCAGTGGTTAGTCACCCTAGAGCAGTTTCCAATCCACCGTACGCAAAAAGATGGCGACTGGTACATTTACCTATAATGCTTAGCGCGCGAAAACCGTAAAAACGCTCATAAAAACACACAGAAAAGCTTTAAAAAATTGAAACCTAGCATGAACAATGTTGTTAGTATGGGGAAGAATTTCACAAAAACATAGCTTTCTATGTGCCATATGGGCTGTGTTAGGTTCGCAAGGTATTGTGGTCAAATGTACCGCCGCCATCTTTTTTCTTACGGAGGATTGAATGTAGTAGAACCAAAACCAAAAAGGTTACTCTGGCCAATCACAATGAACACAGACAATCCAGTGATCCAGTCAAAAGTCGAAGCAAATAAATGTAGCCGGCGCGAAGCGCGGGAAAACGTGCCCTACGGAGTCACGATTGGTTTTGGTTTTACTTCTGATTGGCTGAGAAAGTGGCGCGAATTTTTCAACCAATCACTGAGCGTAGTAATGCAAAACCAAAGCAAACCCAAATTACTTTCGACGCTCAAGTGAAAACCGCTATAATATATTTTTTACACCTTAGTAACTTCACTAACAGGAGTCACAAGCTAGCATTATTTTTATTCATACCAAGCCTCCAGCGCTGCCTTTACTACCAAGCTCTCCAGCCTCTCCTTTTCGCCCCTGCAAAAGAACACTCGCAGATCTCAAGATACATAGATGTTTCATGATCACTTTCCATTTTTTAAATACTCTATAGGGCCGCAGCTAGTATTAAGTGCTATTTTTGTCTGGCTACGGCGCTGCTGTGGTAATAAAATAGTTTTTTCAATATCACAGATGACAACTTTGTCCAACTTTGTGGGAACGTTTTTTTGTGTGTGTGTATTGTTATCCCATTTTTATCTTCGCCAATTCTAAATTTCTTTTATTACATCCTAATACATTTTCTTTTATTTGCTGAAGACTTTCTACAAAATGAAAACATTAGTATTCAATACCATTCACATATCATTTTTTTACATTTTCACTTGATTTTATTGAGATTAACGTTGTTATTTTGATAAGCAGACTCCAGACTGTGTTTGGCGTTGCATGCGGTCAGGACATCGAACAACTACGTCTATGACTAACCTGTTTGACCTGTTTCCAACAGTACCCCTTTGGCCTGTTTCCAACAGTACATATTATTCCTTGATATTTGTACCGATTACATGGTACTTCATTGAATAGAGTTGGATATGTAAGAACTAACATTTCCACCCACCAAATGCATTGTAGATTCTATTTGAACAACTTTTAAGAACTGCAAATTGTAATTTTTCGTGACACACACCTTCTCACCAGGGTTTCCTTTTTCGCCTGTAGCTCCACGCGGTCCAGTAGGTCCCTAGAAGTGTAATCCAAATGTTCAACCTTGAGATATTAATGGTCACTCCTGCACAAACTATTGTCCTAACAGCCCTCTCACATGTGTTTGTTATTTAAATTCACTAAAAGTGCGTACCTGGGCTCCAGATTGTCCAGGGGTACCTGGAGAGCCAATGGCACCACGAGATCCCTGCAAAACGAGGAAACTAAACCAATCACACTTAGTTTATTGTATTAGATTTAAAAGTTTAGCGTTCGCCCTTGGTTAAAGTAAAATACTGTAAAGCAAAACAATTGCTTAAATGAAACCCACAAAGAGGGAGCTAAAGATTTGTTGTGTTGCATCAAATGGCCACGAGATTTATTTCTGTCATGGCTTTGATTCTCAGAATCCAATTTTACCCGCTAAAAAAAATAAATTAAAGAAATTAAATACAAACGTGCCTATTAAACTTTCAAAATACAAAGACCTTCCATAGAGAAACGTAAGGATTACTTCACAAGTGCAACTGCTTCAATACGGTACAACAGTTTTTCTAACATTCTGGCTAATAAATGCATAATACTGATTCATACAGAGCACCAGCAGTCCGAATGGTGCCACAGTTACTCGTTGCCACCTGTTTACAAGCTACTACACAATATACTTACCGCCACAGATTAAACCACAAGCTCATGCAACCAATTCGTAGACACAGAAATTTAACTAAAAAGGTAGTTACATACAGACGTGTAACCGTGCGACTGTACACCTTCTTACCTGTTCACCACGTTTTCCTCGCCGCCCATTGATTCCAGGATCACCATCTCGTCCCTAGGAGACAGACAGGCATAATTTGACTGCTTTTATCCACATTTTACCAAAAATACATCTTTTATTTTAAGTGTAGTGTAAATTAGCTACAGACAGTTAAGATAATACTGAATAGTTTTAACTTAGGGTGCGTTCCCTTGGGATGATTTGGAACAGGGTCTTAAAATGTTCCAGGATCGCTCGGATTACGGTGCATCAAACGAAGCAATGGATGCCCATTCAGTGGATCCAGCGGTTTCTTTGAGGCACCACAAGCCAAATGAATTGGATCACTGATCTCTGATCCAGATCGTCCCAAAGTAACGCAACCTTAAACTCAATGATAAACACTTCTTTAAATAGTATGGCAGAGCTTTTATAAAGTGCACCTTCGGTCCAGGCAAGCCAGGCGGTCCAACACTTCCAGGTACTCCATCAGATCCCTTGTGACAGAAACATAACGTATTAGTTGACGAACATTTCATCACATTAAAAAAGTGACTTGAGGCAAAATCCTACCGGGTCACCATCTTTTCCATCTGGTCCCGGAAGTCCAACAGGTCCACGACCGCCCTATCCAAGCATATTGAACAGGAATAAACACATAAGATCACAAACCACAAACACATAAGATTAAAGAACATTACGAGGTTAATTCAAAGAAGGAGTATGAGATATTACCTTCAACATTACCTTCATAATAAACTACAATTCTTGGAATCACTTACCGGCTCTCCCTTATTGCCAGCTCTACCAGGTCTGCCTGGAAGTCCTGGGAGACCCTATCATAACACAAGAAAAATCATGCACGAACTTCGTTTGTGATGCTGGATATCCATAACATATACTAAAATGATTAATCAATGGGTAAATCAGAAGCTCAGGTTAGGGAAATTAGTTAATACACAATTAGTTCTCCCATCCATCGTTGCCTTCTGTCATTTGTCTCCCGTTACGTCCCGCCAACATTCACTTAGCTTCCCTTAAGTCTGTAACAAGCTAATGAGCATCATACCGCTTGTCCTGTTGTTCCAGTTGCTCCTCTCTTTCCTTCTGGCCCTTTGTCTCCCTACAGTGTATTAAATGATCAGATTAGATCAAATGTGCAGCATATCAGATCAAATGTGCAGTGTATCAGATCAAATGTGCAGTGTATCAGATCAAATGTGCAGCGTATCAGATCAAATGTGCAGTGTATCAGATCAAATGTGCAGTGTATCAGATCAAATGTGCAGTGTATCAGATCAAATATGCAGCGTATCAGATCAAATGTGCAGTGTATCAGATCAAATGTGCAGTGTATCAGATCAAATGTGCAGTGTGTCAGATCAAATGTGCAGTGTATCAGATCAAATGTGCAGTGTATCAGATCAAATGTGCAGTGTATCAGATCAAATGTGCAGTGTATCAGATCAAATGTGCATTGTATCAGATCAAATGTGCAGTGTATCAGATCAAATGTGCAGTGTATAGGTACTACATTAAATGTGCAGTGTATTAAATAAAATGTGTGATGTGTAAGATTAAATGTGCAGTGTATTAGATCAAATAAGCAGTGTATTGGATCAAAGTGAATGATCGAGGATGCCTAAATTTGCTAGTGATAACAAAGTTTAATGATAGGAAAATAATACTGCTACATACCGGTATTCCATCATCTCCAGAGGGGCCATCATCACCTGCAATTCCTACAGGGCCCTAAAGCAATAACAACAACAGAAACTTCCTTCCCATTCCATCATCTACAATGTTTGTTGTACACTAGTGTCAGAATGTAATCTTAATTTGGATGGAGCTTTTTTTGAGGCCCTGCCAGGGTAAATTTCGACAAGCGACATGGGCCAAAAAGTAGCGACAGCGCTCAAACGAAATAGCCACAAACGACTGACGAAGCCAAATGTATGTCGCTAAATTTCTGACAGTGTTGTGTAGCCTTGACAAAACGCCGACACGAGACATTTTAAAATTCCGACAAGCGACCTGGGACACCCCCCTGGCAGGGCCTCTTTTTTACTGTTGTAAACAGTTAACTTGACAAGTCAAAAAAGAGCACCTATATATAACCATGCATTGCATACTACTAATATGCAGACGCTATCAGGAAGGCTACACTTATGTCCAGGGTTGAACGCAGGTTTTGTTTAATGAGTACTTCATGTTTGACTGGGTTATTCGCGACTTTCAATATATTACTTCATATTTGACAAACGTATGAGTGTTTTGGTGAACTTTGATCAATAAGGACACTTTGTGACGCTTATCATAAAGAGCGTGCATCTCATTGGTGGTCAATCCTGGACATATCTAGAAGGCTACAGCAAATCCGAATTTAAGATCACCTTTGCAACTAAGGCCTTATACATTGAATTAATTCAACTAAAGATGTACCGGATCATCTTGCAAATGAATCCCTCTCAAAAGTAAAAATGCAAATAAGTAGTGAGAGAGATGTGTAGGCCATCAAGATCTTTTACGTTGTATATTGTGGTCTCATATTCAATGCCTTAATTTTTCTAATTACTTCTTTCAAGAACTCGCTCCTGTGCCACTTTTATAGATATTAAAGCTATGTATGTATCTTTTATTTAAGATTATGAGGGTAAATGAACTTCGAGAACGTCAGCACTTGTTTTTTTTAATATATTTCAATGACTTTACCGGTGCTCCCAAAGCTCCAGCCTCTCCTACAGGTCCACGGGCACCCTGCAAGAAAATAAATATCACATTTTAAAAGTAAACAATATTGTGCTTTTGTATATCATTATGTGATAGGAACTTAAAGACAACTGGAATGATTTTTGATGACTGTTGGAAATTATGATATCAATAGTATTTGCAGAGTCATACACAGGATCATTTCAGTGAATATCTGTTTGGAAGGCCTGTAATCCCCTCTGATTTTCTTTAGCACTATGTCACCTCGAACCTTCGTTATATGGGAAGTTTATGTAAGGTCTCTCATTTTCAGAGAAGTAATGTGTGGTTTTGGGAATGGGAAAACGCCAGCTACAATGTTCGGAAAGATGCACACTCCAGCCCTCTATTTTCACAATTAGGCCTTATTAAATTCATGGATCTGGTTAGTATTCATACTGCCCTTTTTATGTTTCAGTATCATCATACCTTACTACCTAAAGCCTTCGACAATTTCTTCTTAAGTATATCATCTAAACACAATTATAATACTAGGCTGGCATCAAAATCGACCTACTATATCAATCGTGTTAGAACTAATTATGGCAAATTTAATTTACACTTTTCTGGTCCCTCCATCTGGAATAACTTGGATGAAGAACTAAAAAGTCTATCTCTCCATTCATTTAAGCAGACTATGAAAAAGCGTTATGTAAGTACTTATGGTTAATGCTGGCTTAGTATTTTAACTTCCTTTTCGCTTGTATTAAACTTATATGTTTTAATTCAAACATTAACTGGTACTGTCTTTTCCATCTTTTCTTTTCTTTTTCTTTTTTTTTTTTTTTTTTTTTTTTTTTTTTCTTTTTTGCGTAGTACTTAATTACTTATTACTTGGCTCAGTTTATTTTTGTCTTCTTTTATGTACAACCTCGTCAAGCAATTAAATTCCTTTTTTGTAACTACTCAGCTCGTTTAGTTTATTTCTATTCTGAGTAGTTTTTTTGCCTATTTTAGTTAATTTTCTATTCTGCTGTAATTTTTTTCTCAATTTAATTTGGCAAAATAAAATGGTTGTTGTTGTTGTTGTTGAAAGGCAGTAACAACTCGCAAATTCGGGTAATAAGATTTATTTCCCGAAAGGTTTCTGCCATTTTAATTATATTCAGCTAAAAAATCGGAACGGATTAAACTTTGTTAGTTTACACCAACATCCCTTTTAATGGGTCTAATTGATACGGGAAAACGGAACAACGACATTCCAAGTCCTTTGGTAAAATGTTCTAATTTAATGCCCCTGTCACACAGTCTCTGTATAAGCAAAAAAAACTTTAACTGAAGCCAA
This sequence comes from Meandrina meandrites, assembly GCA_963693305.1. Lineage (NCBI taxonomy): Eukaryota > Metazoa > Cnidaria > Anthozoa > Scleractinia > Meandrinidae > Meandrina > Meandrina meandrites. Next base: position 1,822,770 of record OY855908.1, on the reverse strand, counting down.
ACAAGCAATAGCATGTCACTGCAAAGCTACACCAAGCCCAAACTGGGTAGCTAATTATATGTCAAAGGAAATCTCACCACTTCGCCTGGTCTTCCATCTTTTCCTCTTTCTCCTCGAAAACCCTGGAAAGGGAACAAACTTTATTAATGAAATAATGGTAAGACATTGCAAAAGAGAGCACTGTGACATGAAAGAGGCGGATTACAACAAGAAAGGTATTCACTTTTTTTAAATTGTCTAATCAAAATATAACGAGTGCTGGAGCATTCT